>LPNX010867600.1:0-14332 GCA_001517045.1 Pseudotsuga menziesii
CCATGGTATTCATAAATTATAAATTTATGAATACCATTTGAGAGAGATGTGTCATGATGTCAGAAGTCAAGAGACATGTGCTCAGCCAATTGGTGAGGCCCCTATTGCACATCCAATTTTTGGATGTTAGACTGATAAATGACATGTCAATGACCTCAATATTTATAATCATGAGAAAAATGAAAAATGATACATTAGGTTTGTCCCATGGTATTCATAAATTATACATTTATGAATACCATTTGAGACAGAGGTGTCATCATGTTAGAAGTCAAGAGACATGTGCTCAGCCAATTGGTGAGGCCCCTCTTGCACATCCAATTTTTGGATGTTAGACTGATAAATGACATGTGAATGACCTCAATATCTATAATCATGAGAAACCTGAAAATGATATATTAGGTTTTGTTGGTTTTGTTTAACGTATATGTGGCCCAACCAGAAATGCATTTAAATGTAGAACTCACATTTATAAATGAATGTTGATGGATCTCATTTAGCATTCCATTGTTGGATGTTAGACATAGGATATGTAACATTGACATGTCGTTTATCTTTGTAACATCTGCTTTTGGATGTTGGACTCATAAAGCACATGTCAATGACCTCAAAATTGAAATTGGTAGATCAATTTTGTCTTTGACATAGATGTTGCTTTATGTCAACAAATGAAGTTATGTTCCATGTATAAAATGGTAAAATAAATATTGTTTTAATTTTATTGGTTTTGTTCATAACCATATGTTTTTCATTGTTTTGTTATATAGCTACAAATGGATCTTTCCATCTGGAGTTTGTTGCCAATGGAGATATTGGAACTGATTTTGTTGTGGGTTCCTTTTTCGACATTGATCCGGCTGGGATCAACTTCTAAACATTTCCAGGCAATTTTGTGGCAACGAGCATTTAGAACTTCTTGGTTGAACAATCACATAACTGAAGTTGGTTTTTTTGTTTAAGTCTGGCACCCATACGAGATCGAAATACTATATAAGTTTATAAATTCTATAGGCCATACGTCTTTTCTGCATATTACCAATCCAGAAAACAATTATTCAGTTGAATGCACGGCTGATTCAAATATTTTGCTATCGATGTTTTGTTCATTGCCAAGTCACAAGCGCTACTTTATTATTAACCCATTCGAAGGACGGTTTCTATATATAGGCATGATTGAAATTGGAGTGCTTGGTTTCTTCACACTCAAAAGCAACATCGGTGATCACAAACACGGATGGCTAGTTGTTCATCATGAAGAGAACGAACATGGTTCAAAAATTTTTGTGTCCAGCAATGTGAATAGAGATTGCAGGGAAATTGATGCAACTGGCTTCATTCTAATTCCTTCTAAAGATACAGTTTTTTTTAATGGAAAACTATATTGGCTACATATGAGAATCATTTCAGAGGAAGATGCTCTACATTCCTATACCATGTGGTCACTCGACATTGGATTGAACAAATGGGCTAGTCATGCAATTCATATAGGACGCATCAAGCGATCCATGTGTTTGACTATACATCAAAACCAGTTGCTATGTCTTGTGAACGATGGTAAGACAACTATATGGTCCATAATTGAAATGATAGATCTAAGGATTGGTGCATATGTAGTTGAAGAGGTGCATGGGTTTTGGATATTTGGAAGAGATTTGAGATGGACCCTTTTAGAAGTTATGACACTCCATATAAATACATGTTGTCCTAGGTACCTTCCATTTCGGGCTGTGGGGAGTTTTATTCTGATGTGCAGGTATGGACGAATCTCGTACATATATTATGACCTCAACACTTGCAGGGTTACTCATGTAGGACCCGATGAAGGATCATTTCTCCGAAGTCATCGATTGCCTATGCCAATAGACATCCAATGTACCAACATTGTAATGTCTAGAAATTTTTTCCCTCTAACTCCAAGCATGAAAGCATTCGACGATTTACTCCCTTTTCCTACAAATTGGGATGAGTCGTTGGAGTGTTATGGCATGTAAACATTATGCAAAAAGGATGTTTTTTTGCATATTTTGTGAATTTTGACCATCTTTTTATATTATCTACATCCATGTAGTCATTAGATATATCTAAAAAATTGTATTGCACCAAAAAATATCCATTGTGGATGTTATGTTTTCTTGTAGTGTATGTATTTTTTTGAGATCGTCTTTACATTTCGTCATTTTATATTGTACTTCAATTGTACAAGTAACATGCAAAAAAATGTTTCCCTTAGTCTAGCACTTTTAAATTATACTTATGCTTGCAAAAAAAAACTTGTGTTTTATGAGTATTTGAAACTAAAGGCATATTTACATTAATCCATTTGCTAACCGATTCTCTTATTTTGTGTTATAGAAATGGATATGGTCCCTACGATTTGGAAATCTTTTCCAATAGACATACTTGAAATGATCTTTCTTTGGTTTCCTTTATCTATGATTATTTGTTTGAAAATGGTTTGCAAAGGTTGGAATCGTATTGTGTCCTAAAACAATTTCATCTCACAATGGAAACACAATCAAACGAAAGAACATGGAGTTTTGGTTGGTTTTGGCTCTTCTGGTAGACATCGGTTCATTGGCCATTACATTAGCCAAATAGGAAAATGTTCATCTCTGTCTATGCAACTCCTAAACAATGAATACAAAATTGAATCCACATGTGGTTCAATTGTTGCAGTTTCATCCTCCAGTATCTTATATCGAAAAAGAAACTACTACATCGCCAATCCATTCACAAAGACTTGTACATTTGTAGGGTCTCTTGGTCTTGGTGATTGGGGTTTCTTTACATTGTTGAAAAATTTTGAACAACAAAAATACCATTGGGTAGCATTAAAACATGTTTATACAGAATTTCAAACAAAGTATTTTATTTCCAGCAGTATTCATATGCAGTGGAGACAAACATGTCCTATAGATGGTGATGTTTTGCAGCCCAAAAATCCCATATTGTATAATCAAACAATGTTATGGGGGGATAGTCATGTGGTTTCTAGAGATAATCATATATGTATATACAAGCTATGTTGGATAGATCTTGAGGATAACAAATGGGGGTTCCAGTTTATTCCACACTCGAATTCAACATTATCGATTAGCCTAGCATGTTATCGCAATGAGCTTCTTTGTTTTATCAATGATGGGAGAACTACAGTATGTTCTATAGAACCAACAAAAAATCAAAATGATTCAACAAATTATTCGATAAGAAATGGATGTTTAGAAGGTGGATTGCGATGGAGTATCATGTCTAATTTGACCTTGGGCATTAATGGAAAATGCAATGGATATTTTCCTGTTGCAGCACTTGATAATTACACGCTCATGTGCAAATACGACCGTCTGACTTTTGGTTTCTATGACTTCATCGACGCACATTCTAATTTTGTAAGCGAGGATAGAATGTTGGATTCTGCATTATCCAAACTTGAAAATCCAACACACCTAAGTGTTGTTGATCTTGTAGACAGCATATCCATCATTCTAAGTTGCCCAAACATGGATTCAATTGATGATGTGTTTTCAATGGGATAATATAAACATATATGGCATGTAACTTGCATGTATGTTATGCAAGTTGACATGTTTGGATGGTTCTTAATCATACTTATTCAAGATATTTCTTCCCAAACTACTTTACCGGATTTTTTGCAGTCAGTGCTACATATGGAATTTTACTTACCTGTACTTATGCAAATCGACATCTTCAATACTTCATTACCATGCTTATTGGATTTCTCTCTTCTGATGTTTGCCAATTTACGTTCTCTATGAAATAGAAATTATTCATACATGCCAATTTTTTTTTTCTTGGATACAAAACTTGAGTACAATATTAGTTTATATCTTGGCGATCTTCGGCAATAAAAATATTATAAGATAATATTTGAATAAAGTTCAAAACTCTTAGAAATATTATAAGATAATCTTTGAATAAAGTGAAAACTTTTAAGTTTGTGTTTCTTTTTGCTATACCTATAACATGACTTTGTACACTAATATGGTTTGACATTAACTAATTTTTTTATGCTCATGTAGATATGTCGTCTGAGAAAAATAATAATTGGAGCAGTGAGAATAACTTGATGGAAACATCGCGTCACACAAAAAATGAATCCTCGCGAAAACACTATAATAAAAAAAAGGAAGGCATTAATAGGAAACATCGTTTAATATACCAAGAGAATAGTGAGCAAATTGGCAAACAAATAAGAGAACGACATGGTCATTCCTTTGCAAATGTCATTGATTCTCAGGGCGAGCCCACTAAATTCCAGAGCATATCTGATATAATGAGGAGATCAAATCACCGAAGTCAATTTATATCATCAACTCCTACATATAGCGACAATTGTAACGAAAGGTTGAATGAAGTTATTGAACCTTTCGTAGATCATACTTCTGGTGAAACATTTTCTAATCATGGCACCGAGGTATAAGGATTACATGGCGTTGTCTATATTTGAAAAAGTATTTATCTGTACAATATAGATATACTTACATACATGTTCAATGTTTAGATAACTACTCGCAACAGTTTTCCAAATTGATCATTTGATGAGCGCGAGGAAGCTGTGTATACAAATCAAAATGAAACAGTACAAAATGATAACACCAATACAGCTAAAAGAAGCAGTGGTATAAAAACAATTTCTCTTGGAACAACAAAGGACACGATTTCCAAGTCTACTATGAATGACTCACACAGCCACGGAAATAATGCATTGTTAATGAATGAAGATCAAGGGTTTCAAAATCAACTCAAAACTGGTTTGCAAATGTTCAGTCCAGCAAGAATATTTCTGTTGGAACAACCAAGGCATTGTTTCACCTATCCATGACAACAACCATGCATTTGACCTTGATCAAAATAAGGTAGTATTAGATACAATACTATTTCATCTTCGTGTTCAATAATTCAATGAGAAATCATTTTGAAATTCCAGGATAGTAGCATCCATGGACATAATTGTTGAAATGACATGACATCGATCAATGTCATTCCGTCTTCTGGTGACGATGACTCTCTACAAAATGTCGGTCAAAATTATGTTGTGTGCAGCCAATCGAAGAACATGGACCTCAACCGGGAAAACAATTCTACACCAATGAATGATCAAGCAATAATTCAAAACCATATCATGATCAGTAGACCAAGTGGAGATGCAGAAAGGACTATTTTTCTTGGAACATCAAAGGTCTTACTCAGCCTATTCGTACGCAACTTCCATATTTAGATCTCACCAGAAGATTTGACATAATATTTAAGAATGACATTTTCACTTTTCAGGATAATAGCGTCGAGGCTCGTCGATGACACAACATTCAAACCCCAACTCATCTGAACGATATGATGGCAACCAACCTTCATTATAATTTTCATGATGAAATCCATTTGGGTCAGGTTTCAGGCGATAGTACTCGACGAAGGCAAGTCAGGAATCTACATTGTCGCAACAAAAGAGGAGAGAGATTTCGACATGTCTCGCCTCACTTTGCATTGAATGGCAACGTCCATGCTCAAGATCCAGGTTTAAATATACACACATCAAGAAACATGGTTGAATTTTTCCAACAAATGTACTCTTTCCATCGAGCATTTCGTGCCGAAATTGATAAATTGTCAATTGTGCAAATGTGTAATGTTTGTCATGAATCATACCTTGGAATGAATGTTTTCAGATGAGATGAAGGACCTATTTGTGTGAGATGTAGGCAAGAGCGTGGTATCCATCGTTTTTCTTGAGATAACAACATGAATCCTAGAAAACAACCTCCTATTTTATCAATTTTGACACAGGTTGAAGAAATGTTAAAGCACGAGTGAATCCAATACTACAGGTCACACATGCACATGGAGGTCAATATAAATATAGTGGCCATACAATTATCTTCCCACAAGATATCGTTTCAATTTTTAAGACTCTTCCTCGTCGAATAGAATACATAGACATATTAATTTTCAAGAGAGAAGGGCCTCCATCCAAGCACTATGATTGCATTGTTAGTAGGTCACGAGTAATGGATGCATTGCATTACAAAATACGGATGGACAAATATTACCGAGATGTTGAAGTTGATCCAGAATCACTCGTATGTCTCCCAGAACAGCCAACACATGTCTCCTCTAAATTGCTTTATATCAACTCTGACATAGCTGACTCAGAAGAGATTGATGCAAACATTGATAGATTTGGAACTCATCGACTCGAAACTCATCCTTCATCCTTTACAGCTAGAATTCCAAATGCACAAAGAGAGATAGAAGAGATACAAAAATTTGTTAACAAAGAAGAATCTTTGTCAGATTTAGATATGGAATGGACAGAGCTTGGTTTGTCTCCAATAAATGAATACAACACAGAAGGTTTGTTTGACATGGCATTTCCAACATTGTTTCCCACGGGCACTACTGATTGGTTGCAACCACGTTTGAAGGATGTCTGCTTACATGAGTATGGGTTGCACCTACTTAAATATTGTGATCAAAGGTTTGGAAAACATCTAAGGTTTCGGTATTTTGTATTGAACATGATAATGAGAAATCGAAGCCAAGGAACAGCTGCTGTATTTGTGAAAAAAAACATTGAAGATGGCATACCTACCACAATTGAATATTTACGTAAGGAGCTCATTGAATTCCCTGACACCAAATTAGCCAAACGATTGATGCGTTTTGGTTCATGTCTTCGAGGAACGAAGGAATACTGGAACATATGTCGTGGTAAGCTTACTGACATGATATCACAAATCGGTTGCCCAACTTTGTTTTTCACTCTGAGTGCAACTGATACCAAGTGGCTAGACCTACATAAAGTTATTCCCAATTCTGCACGTGTATTTGCACAGAACAGAAATAGATGTAGAATCGATAATGTTATAAACTATCCACATATTGTTGCAAAGTATATGCATGAACGTTTCAGTATATTCCATGACGAAATCATCGTAAAATACCTTCATGCTAAAGACTACTAGTATAGGTACGTCGTTTCCTTATTCTGTTTTTTAATCTAACATGTTAGATTATTACTTGAAATTTTGTTGCAAGCTAATATTATTGAAACATGATGAGTTTCATAGGTATGAATGGCAACATAGGGGATGCACATATCCATGGATTTCTGTGATTAGAAGGTGCACCAGACATGGAACAACTGGATTGGACAGACACGATAAGAGTTGATGCAGCAAGACGATATTTTGACAACTATGTAACAACATGGAATCCTCGTGATGCTCACCACAGGAATATATCTATTCATCGACCTCCATAGGAAGATCCTTGCTTATTGGATGCCAGTGAAATATTCAATACAGATCCCCTTGATCATTATGAGCAACTAGCGAATCGAGTGCAATGACACACAAGATGCAGTGTTCATTCATGTTTACGAAAAAAGGGTTCCTCCTACATGTGTCGATACAATGCACCATGGGAACTTCAAGACTAGTTGAAAATATTTGTCAATGAAAAAGGACACAAAAAATATGAACCTGCTCGTAACAACGACAGGTTAAATGTTCATAACATTCCTCTTCTTTCAATATGGCGTGCCAATGTTGATTGCCAGCCAGTTCTTTCGCGTCATGCAGTTTTGAAATACATTGTAAAGTATGCTTCAAAATCAGAGAGAAGATTAGAAAGCTATCAAGACATGTTGACAAGAATTTCCTATGTTGTTGACTCTGACATTCCCTCTATATGTGCATATAAAATTTTTCTTGCTGAAACAATTGTGGAAAGAGATATAGGAGCACAGGAAACCTGTCATATGTTGTTAAAGCTTCCTCTTGTTATTTCTAGTCGTAGCTTTGTTTCAGTTAATGTTGGAATAAAAATATTCAAAAGAGTTTCTTCCAAATCGGATAACAACAAATTCCCAGGGTCTGGGTTTCTAGAACACTACCAAAAGAAACCTCCATTTCTGGAGCACTTATCTTTGATTGAAACTGCACGATCATGGTCTTTTAGTGGTCGACGCCAGAGAGAACTGTGGAAGCCAAGAGATACACCTGCGATAGTTCGTGTATGGCCACAGTTCTATGAGGTTCCTAACAACAATTCAGATTCCTTTGAGTCATTTTGCCTCAGTGAATTACTTCTCTATAAATTGTTTAGAAAAATTCATTTTGATATTGGAGTCAACACAGAAATTATTATTCATAACTGGAGGATCCTTAGATATCGAGCTTGGCATGTCAATAGGATACCTTTAGAACCAGATACCAATGAAGAAGATGACGATACACATGAAGATGAAGTGATTCATGAGAATGACATGGATGAGTGGGAGATGTTGTCACGTCTTGTTCCTCCCAATATTGTTCAATTTTCAGAGATATATACTCTTGGTCGTAGAGACTTTGACTTGATCCATGCATGGAATAGTACTACAGGTTTGAATAGAAACTTAGAGGACCCAACAGATTTCATAAAAAATGTATGCTCAAGAGGATCCATACTAGATCTCTCACATTCTAGGTCGGCTTCTCCATCCTCATTTTCTGATAAGCAACGTCTTTGTTTTGAAACTATTATTGAACATTTCCATGAAGGACCTAATGCAGACCCGCTGAAGATGATAATTCAAGGAACTACAGGGATAGGAAAATATTACCTTATACATTGTATTGGACATGAATTTTCAATGCATTCCATAAATGGAAAAATCCCTTTGTTATTATTGGCACCTACAGGAGTAGCTGCCTTCAACATACGAGCCAAAAAAAAACACTCGACCCTTAGAATCCCTATTAAAGACTTCAAATGTTTACAGGGTCAATCACTTTCTGTATTGCAAGAAGAAATGTGATATGTTACACACATTTTAATTGATGAAATGAGTTTCATTGGGCCAAGGTCGTTCATACAAATTGATTCACGTCTTCGGGAGGCATTTCCTGAAAAAAGGTCAATTCCTTTTGGTGGGAGATCATTGATTCTTGTTGGAGATCTTGGGCAGTTGCCTCCTGTCAAAGATAAACCATTGTACGTAGGAAACACGGCTGGCAGGGTATTATGGAAATATTTCAGAAAGGTTGTTACATTGGACACGATATTTCGTCAACAAGGCACATATCCAAATCAAGTCAAATTTAAGAGGTTGCTAACCAACATCAGAAATGCAAACCCAAAAGTGGATGATTGGAATCTTTTAATGTCATGAACAGATGCAAATATGGATGGTACTGAAAGTAATACTTTCAGTTCATAAATCCATTTGTTTCCTACGAACAGCTTGGTAAATGTACATAATAGATGCATGCTAAAGTCACTTGGAATTCCTATAGCACGATGCATTGCTGAACATACGAAGAATAAAGGTTTTTCTGATGCTGATGATGACCAGCTTCAACAAGAAGTGATTTTATGTCCTGGTCAGCGAGTGATGTTGACGTTTAACTTGTGGGTGGAAGCAGGGTTGGTAAATGGAGCACTTGGGACTGGTTAAAAACATTTTTTTCTCTGATGGATCCAAACCACCACAACTGCCAATGTATGCTACAGTCTCATTTGATGATTACATTGGTTTACCATGGGACATCAGATATCCCAAAATTGTTCCAATCGCACCTATTCAATATAGGAAATCGCAAGCAAATCCCATTGCGTATGGCTTGGGCTCTTACCATACACAAATCGCAAGGTTTGACTTTACAAAGGGAAACCATTGATATCGGTATCGCAGAGAGGCAAGGTTTAACTTTCACAACAATTTCAAGGGTAAAATATATTGATGGTTTACGAATATCTCCGTCGTTTACATTTGAAAGGTATTCAAAGATGGCCAAAAGTGCATATGCTACAATCAGGGAAAAAGAACAACAACGGTTGGAATCCATTTCAACTTAAAGATCACAACTATTAGGTTATTAGGTAACTTGATTGTTTATTGTATAGATATTTATATTGACATGTTTCGTTGTTAGTATTTGAATTGGCAGGAAGAAATATAGATTGCAAGAGAGCAAACCAAATTACAAACTGACATAGTTAATCTCTATTTATTCATTCTCTTTTCATATAGTTGTCGAGAATAAGTTTTTTTCCTATATGTTAACATACACTTTTTCAATATGTTCAATTACAATTCAATTTACAAGCATTTGTTAAGCTGTATTACGACATAAAAACATAGTGGCAACCATTATTTTTTTTACTAATTTATTTGGATTTTTCTTCTTCATATTCTTTTGTATGTGTTGAAAGAGTAAAGATATAGTTAGTTATCTATTTTTTTTCATAATATCCTCACAACTAAATGTAATTTTTTTAAATTGGGTTTTATCGATTAAATGTGAATGTACTGATGAAATGTGCCAAAAAAATAGTATTGAATGATAGATTACGAGATGACATGCTAATGATTTTGACATATTTAACCATGACCATGCATGTTACCATTTTATGCAACTTACGTTTTGTTATATTGTATGATTTAATTGTTATTGATATCTTAGAGTTTTAGTGCTTATGCCACATTTCGTCCAATGTTGTTTATTGTATTATTTGGTTATCATGATGTTTGAATTCATAAAACCATATATATTTTTATTTTCCAGATCTTTGCGTCTAATCCAAATAAAAAATGGATGTAAAAAAATCAAACATCGTCCAACAGTATGCATCAGACACCTCATAGATGAAACAAGGTTGAGGTGTCGATTTCAGATACATGTTCTACATCCTGGAAGAGGAAACCTTTCCAAACCAGAAATTCAAAAGGAGATAGGGAAGAAATTTGGCATTACTGGTACACAACAAATATTTATTTACGGTTTTCGTACATATGGACAAATATCTTCAGGTTTTGGGTTGGTATATGACAAGCTTGAGGATGCAATAAAATATGAGCCTAACCACAGATTGGTGAAGAACGGAATTTGTGATCTTGGCAAGAAAACCCAAACAAATACTGAAAAAAAGAAAAGAAAATTCGTGGTGTCATGCCAAGAAAATAAAAAGATTGTTGAGCCACTGTCATCACCATCTATATAAAAAAAATAGTGAGAGTGCTTTTTCTTTCTGTTCGCATCATTGTATTTATTCACTCTATCGTTGCATACAGTTATCTAAATGTGTTGAAGATATTTTATAGGTTTGAATAATATTTTGAATTTTGATTTGTTCCTAAGTAATCTGTTGTCAACCTATATCTTATTTATAAGTAGTTTAAATAGCTTTGTGTGCTGGTTCAAATAAATTATTTTTATGATTTGTTATGTTTCTGCTGCAATATGGTAATGTTGGTTGCTGGATTTTTTTTACATGATGCCATTAATTAAATTGTTTTGTAGTAGTTGGGTTTATTTATATTTTGAATTTCTTTTTGCATTCTGAAATCGATGAAGGGTTGTCTTGGATTCTGATGTTCATTGGTGCTTATGGTGTCTTGCGCCATTGGTTCATGGTTATGTTCTACTATGTCTGTGTTATGCAAAGAAATTATTTTTATAATTTATTATATTTCTGTTGGTAGTAACTATGTATTTTTTAATGTTATCTATGAGTAGGTTAAATAGCTTTGTGTGTTCGTTCAAAGAAATTATTTTTATGATTTGTTATGTTTCTGTTGGAATATGGTAATGTTGGTTGCTAGATTTTTGTTACATGATGCCATTAATTAAATTGTTTTGTAGTAGTTGGGTTTATTTTTATTTTCAATTTATTTTTGCATTCTGAAATTAATGGAGGGTTATCTTGGATTATGATGTTCATTGGTGCTTATGGTGTCTTCTGACATTGGTTCATGGTTATGTTCTACTATGTCTGTGTTATGCAAAGAAATTATTTTTATAATTTATTATGTTTCTGTTGGTAATAACTATGTATTTTTAATATTTTTTTTAGTTAATTGCAAATGGATCCGAGCATTTGGAGTTTACTACCACTTGAGTTTCTAGAGATGATTCTCCTATGGGTGCCATTTTCAACATTGGTTCATTTGCGATCAATCTCTAAACATTGTGAAGAGCTATTGTCCAGGCCATCTTTTGTTAGTGCTTGGAAAAATAACAATATAACATAAACTAGGCTTCTAATTGAACTATTGGGACAGTATCAAAACCATTTTGTATATAAGTTTATCAATCATATAGGACATACATCTTTGTTGCATGTCCCTTATCCAAAATATAGATATACGATTGAATGTACAGTTGGTTCAATCATTTTGCTCTCAAAACATTGTCCTCTACGAGGGCATAAGGATTATTACATCGTAAATCCATTCATAAAGCGTTTCTCAAATATAGGAATTATTGATATAGGAGACTATGGTTTCTTTTCTCTGATAGGCAATGCTAGTCAACAAAAACATGGATGGATACATGTATGTCATCAGCGTATTGAACACGGTCCTAAATTTTTTATCTATAGCAATATCCAAAGAGTTTGGAGAGAAACAATTGGTGCTGATGGTGAACCTACTGCTCCTAAAGATGCTATTTTTTTATAGAGGAAACAATTATTGGTTGCATGTGAAAATAACTTCTGAAGAAGGCGCCTCATATGTGTACATACTGTACTCGCTGAACATTGAAATGAATATATGGGGTATGCATTCAATTTACACAGGGCGTAGGAAACGATCTATGTGTCTGACCTTACACTGCAACCGATTGATATGTCTTGTGAATGATGGTTTTACAAGCATATGGTGCATAGATGAAATCCAGGATTTCAAACGTGGTCAACATTGTGTTCAACAAACAGATAGTCATTTTGAGGATGGTAAAGGGTTAAGATGGACCCTTTTACAAGGTATGACAAGAAATATAAATAGACATTGTTTAAACTATCTACCATTCCAAGCAGTTGGAAATTCTATACTGATGTGCAAGAATGCTGAAATTCCATTCATATACTATGATTTGGAAACTTGCAGTGTTACTTATTTAGCAGTTGATGAAAGATCATCGCTTCCAAATCACCGTCTACCGTTGCTACCAAACAATCAATGCAGTAACATTATCATGTATGAGAATTTCTTTCCTCTAACTCCAAGTATGGTTTTATTCAATGATATTCTCCCATTCCCTCTGACATTGTTTCAGTCCCTGTAGGATTTTGGCATGTAATTCAATAGGTTTATGAGTCTTTGTAAAAAAAACTATGTTTTAGTTTTTGCACTTTGTGCAAATTTTGGTATGTATTGGTTTTAAATAAAACATGTCTTTAGCCCATGAAGCTTTTTATAAAGGATATGGAAATTTGGAGTGGCTATGTTTGAGTTTTTGCTTCAAATCACTATTTTTATTTCTTTTGATCTAAAATAAACAGATTTATTTACTGTATAACATCAAAATTTATTGGCTATATTGAGAATTTAATGGAAACAATACTTTACATCTTTTAAATAGTACAACTAATATTACATATCTTGCCCTCACACACTAAAAGATTGCATTATCAACAAATGAATAAACAAAGCATTCGATTTCAACTCGGTATGATAACAAACATTGCACATTAAAGAACACATTTTTTGCACTTGAAATAACAAAGATATTCCATAACTGACGATAAGGTAATTTGTGATGACTTTTCGTACTAAGTTGACGTAATGTCAAAGGTTTTTCAACAATTGCATATATCAGTTGCTCAAATTACAATTTAAATAATCAATACAATATTTCACTTTCTTAAGTAACAATTTAAATAAAATATGTAATTGTTGCAATTAAATTCCTAAATTTCCTCATTTTAACAATCCATACATTCATTTACATCATATTCATGGATGCATTGCTTACTATTATATTGAAATTGTTACTTTTTGTATTCGTTTAAGAATTTTATTTTTTCATAAATATCACGAATCATAAAATATATGGAACTGAAACTGCTTAGAAAAAAATTTAGTTTCACATTAAATAAACATCAATTAAACAATTGTTGCAGCATTCCAGTCTACGAAAACATTTCAGTACAAACATTGTAGATTATATAACAATTATTCCCACTTGAAATAACAAAGATATTCCATATTTGCTCCACAATTGACAATCACCCCTTGTTCAAATGAAAACAACATAACTAACGATCATGTAATTTATGATGACTTTCTATACACCGCATGTCACCAGACACCATAAACAGCAATGAACATCAGAATCCAAGATAGCCCTTCATCAATTTCAGAATGCAAAAAGAAATTCGAAATAAAACTAAACCCAACTACTACAAAACAATTTAATTAATGGCATCATGTAACAAAAATCCAGTCACCATCATGACCATAGAGCAACATCACAATTCAACTTGATGCTCACTCACTATGATAATCCACCATAGCACTTCATAAATTAAACATATATTTGTCTTATTA
>LPNX010867642.1:0-11317 GCA_001517045.1 Pseudotsuga menziesii
AGAGAGAGAGAGAGAGAGAGAGAGAGAGAGAGAGAGGGCGAATGGGGAGGTGGTTTGTTATGGATAGAGAGGAGGGAGGGTTAGAGGTAGGGAGAGGAGGAGGGGGAGATAGTAAAAGTTATGGGGAAGAGGGGGTTCAGGGGACATAAATAACAAAGCTATTGTTATAATTAGATAATCAATCAAATGTAAAGTTATAGGCTACCACAACATGCATGAGTTATAGTATTACAAAACTTGTGCGTGTTTCTCATAACTATAATGTGTGCCCGTTTATATTTGGTAGGAAGAAAATTTTGAATTTAAACAAAATGGGAGTGTTTTTAGGGCCACTATAGCCGATCCTCCACCCATGCTGGTGTGGCATTCTGATTCCTATGTGTCTGGTTCAGATTCATCATGTCTATGCCTCAAAGTACGATAAAACATGTCTAATTGAGTATTACATCAAAATTTTCAATATGCTCGTGTTTAGACATTGGTTACAGTATGATGCATACCTCCATTTTTTTATGAAATTTTAGATACAGATATAGTTTTTTTTTAAGATTCCAAATATGTAATTTTTAACAAGAATATATTTTTTTCTATTTTTTTATTATTTATGTTGTATCATCACTCCTCGACTCATAAAACAAAATGTTAATGTTTTGTCCCTAACTCTTTCATTTCTTAACCATTTTGAAAAAAACATTGTATTGTGCACTAAAGAACACCAACCTCTACATGCTATAAAAAAATTGTTTCCAAATAATTGCATTAAGACATTCAAACATTGCACCCACAATTGACATACTGTTTTTGAGGTTTGATCGCTTAGAAAAATAAAATAAAAAATTTAAAAGTGTTATTTTTATTTTTGGAAAACTAGTCATGTACCGGTACTATTTGTTCACTGTATGTCTACCAATTTTCATAATTTTATTCCATCATTTAGGAACTAAAAGGGTGCATCCGCAAAAACATATACCTTCTAAGTTGTCGGAAAAATAAAAAGTGTCTGTTAAAAAAGATCTAACTTTAGATAGTTAAGAACATTTCCAATAAACTCCCATCGGGGGGGTAGAACAAGTGATAAAGTGGAATTGTTGAAATTGGTTGTAAATGGAAGGTGTCGTGTTCAAATCCCCCCATATTTACCCATGCACCATGGTTCGGGCCCTGTGGATGCACCTAGGGGTATAGTGGTAGCGGGATTGGATCCTTGGACCTCGTGTCATGCGAGTACCAACCCGTCTCTAGTTGCTGATTTCCCTAGTTACAAAAAAAATAACATTTCCAATAAATGATTGAGGTCTGGTGACGACGATCTGATTGAAGCTGACCACTACGATTGGTTCATGGTTGTGTGGTTGGCCTGAATCACCACCTAGGCTCCAAGGTAGCAGATAGCAAGACAGGCTACGCTGAAGAAGATGGATGATTGGCTAGAAAACATTTCTATGGCTGAGGGAGGAGGATCTGATGCTCCTCCGGTGAGCCAAGGTACCCATGCACTCCAATTTCAAAGAAAACCATGTCTCCAAGACAAAAAAAGTTTTCCAAAAAGCTTCTAGTGATAATTTGGAAGAAAACCACGTCTCTAAGACAACAAAAGTTTGATAAAAGGCTCGTAGATACCTCCTCAATAGATATTCCCATGGATAGTTACTGCAAGATGGCAATAAACCTTGCCAAAAAGGGACTGCTTGGATAGTTTAGAGGTCTGTGATCGTCACCAAGGGAAACAGATGCCTAGACCAAAATAAATTGGAACCCACTGATTAAGGAGGAAGTACGTAGCTTCTTCATGGGAAAAGGATGCTTCGTCTTTGTATTAAAAAGAAAGGAAGACAATGAACTCATTTTTAGAAACAGACCATACTTTATGGGGCCATAAGCGACAAATGGACCCCAAACTTTGATCCGTCAGAAAACATCCCATCTGCAGTCTCGGTCTGGGTGAAACTACCACACCTTCCCATGCACTGATGGAACCACGAATTCTTGGAGGCAATAGGAAATACCCTGGGAAAGTTCATAGATGTAGCATAAAGGATAAATAAATACTTGTGTACTCATATCTACGTAGAGGTAGATCTAGAAGTAGGACTATTAGAGGCCATCAACCTCACTTTAGCAGATTGTTCCCATATCTAAGAGCTCAATTATGATCAACTCCCATTCAAATGCAGACACTGTGGAGAATGCGGGAACATCACAAGACAATACAAAAAAGAAGAAAGAAGAGCTAATAGACACTAGGAAAGAATCCTATTGTAAACAATCCAAAATAAAGTAGGGGGCGAATCAAAACCCAGATTGAAAGAGAAAGAAGGAAAAAAAGATCCTACAAAATCAGAACTTCAATATAACCCAAGCCCCTCAAATATTATGCAGAAACTAGTGGAAGGAGCATCAAATCCCATCAACCTCTTGGACAACAAAAAATAATACCATGAAGGTGTGGAAAAATAGGAAGAGCGAGAGGATGGAGAAATACCCAAGGAACCAGCTGAAAAATACCAATAGGTACTGCCTGAACCCCCATAAATTTTGCACTCAATGTATCCCACCAGAAGCCACATCTCATCCCCCTCTTATGCTGAAATGTCCAAGAGAATAACCCAGGATGCGATCTCCACCTCAAAGGAATAACCCTTCGAAAAATATGCTAAGAAACAAGGGAGGAAATCCAATAGATATTTAAGAGAAGAAGAGGCTGAAAGCCAAAAAATGCAAGGAAAATAATCCACCATGGAAATATCCTTCACAAAGAATCCTAGGACAAGAAGCAACAAGGGAGGACCATCCCACCATAACTAGACTAAATAATGAAGTTGGTCTCTTGGAATTGCAGAGAACTAGGTAGTCCAAACAAAGTGAAAGCGGTCAAAGATCTGTTAAAAATGGAACCTACTAATATCCTACTACTCAAAGAGACAAAAATGGGGGAAGAATCTCTCCTTGACATGAACAGAGAGAATTGGAAAAAACAAGGAGGATGTGCCAGAGGAGCTTCTAATGGATTGGCCACCCTTTGGAACAAGAAAGAATTTTCCCTCCCTAACTCCTTCTCAACCCAAAATTGGATCTTCATAGAGCTACAACACCTTCCATCCAAGGTCAGTCTCTCTCTCTTCAACCTTTATGTACCTATGAATTACTTGGAAAAAAAATTATTGTTGAATGATCTAGAAGGATTTATCGAGAGTTATTCCCTCCCCAACATTATAGTATCCAAGGACTTGGGTCTAGTAAGGTTCTTAGAGGAAAACAAAGAGGGCTTATTTGGGAGGGACTACTTTAGAATTAGCTCCAAGACCTCATCCTCCGATGGGAACTCATGGAAATCAAACCTAGGTAATGATGCTACACTTGGTTCTTAACCCAATGCTCTCTCCTCTTGGATGGGAAGACTGTGCACTCCCTTATCTTAGCTAACCTCGTTTCATACCACAAACCCATTCTTATCTCTATCCAAAATCTTGAAAAGTAAGGGCCAATCCACTTTAGGTACAACCCTCATTGGACCTCCAACCTCGACTTCTTTGATATTGTGGGAAAGGCATGGGAAGAACCTATTACTGAATCCCTAATTTTTGTATGTGAATAAAATATCAAGAATACTAAGGTTCATCTGAAGGGGTGTGTAAAAAAAGGAACAAGAATTTAACTAAGGACAGAAAAGAAATGGTCTCTGCCCTTGTAGAATCCCAAATGGATATGGAAATCAAGAGCATAGAGACTCTTGATCTAGATCATGAAGTTTAAAAATAATCCGAGATAGATCAAGCATTCTGTAAGGAAGAATAGTACTGGAGAATAAAATCCCGCAGCACCTAGTTAAAGGATGGGGATAGGAACAATTCCTACTTCCATAGACAAGATAAGGCCCGACAATATCATAACCAAATTGAAAAAATTTGAAAGGAAGATGGACATATTTTCAAAGGACAAGACCATTTAAAGGAGGAAGCATGCAACCATTTCAAAATCTTGTTCCTTGAGGAAGGAGACATGGATGAGGAGAGCATCAGCGACCTCTTGGAGAACATTCCAAAGATGATACTCCCATCAGAGAATAAGAACCTCCTCAAGCCCTTTATAGAAGTAGAGATCACATTTGCGATTTGGGGGATGGAACTGAACAAGGCACCAGCGCTAGACGGGTTCTCTTTCCACTTATATAGAACCTACCGAAACATTATAAAAAAGGACCTGATAAGGATGATAACTAGTTTCTAGAAAAAATCCAAAATTCGGGGAGTACTGAACTCTACGTTTTTGGCTTTAATCCACAAGGAGACCAACCTAGACACATTTGCTCGGTTCAGGCTGATCTCACTATGCAATGTTTCTTATAAAATATGCTCCAAGGTGATGGGAAATAGATTAAAACCTCTCCTACATAAGGTAATCCTCCATAACCAAGAAGGCTTCATCAAAGGATGCCACATCTTAGATAATTACATCCTCATCCAATAAATGATCCACTCAAGCAAGGAACGAAGAGAAAAAGGAATGATTATAAAATTTGACATGGAAAACACATTTGACAGGATCAACCACTCATTTATGTACAGAGTTTTGGAGAATTTCAGTTTCAACAGCTAGTTTACAAGGAAAATCAAGGCTTGCATTGGGGAACTGTGCATAGCACCCCTAGTCAACAGAAGTCCTGCCATATTTTTCCAAGCAACTCAAGGGATCAGGAAAGGATGCCCCCTATCCCCGTTCCTTTATATTATTATCGTTGAATCATTGAGCAAAAATTTCACATGGAAATGGTGGTTGGGAATCTTCCAAGGATAAAAATGACCCAAGGAGTCGCTCCCATAAACCAATCATTCCTTCCTAATGACTCCCTCTTCCTCATGGTAGCATCCATAAACATTGCAAAATCCTTCAAAAGAATCCTTCACTCCTTCTGTGCAGCCAGAGGAAGGAAAATAACCTTCAAACAAAGTGTCATTTATTGTTGTAACGTGGAGCAGATGGAACTCACTAGAATTGCATGCATGATGGGAATGCAAGGCTTTGACAAGTGGGAAAGCTTCAAATACCTTGGACTATCTATTTCATCTAGAACACACAAATAAAATCACTGGAAGGAAGCGAAAAATAAAATAAAGTCCAAGATCAATAGTTGGGGAGGACGTTGGGAAGCTGGTGATAATAAACTCTTCATAGTCACTTCGGGAAGCTGGTGATAATAAACTCTACAGTATTCTCCATCCCTATTTACTAGGCCTTCATTGTACTAGCTCCAAAATCCTTTTGATATAAAATATCGAAGTATCTAAAAAAAAATTTGTGGAGAGGGAGGGAAGGGAACTAAAATAAGCTCTACCTCGTCAACTGGAATGTGGTTAGGAGACCCAAAAAACAGGGTGACCTACATATCCGAGACCCCCATTCAGCAAACCTGACAATGGGTGGAGAAATTCTTTGGCAAAATATTTCCAAGAAAAACCTCTGCATCATCCAAACTGTTCAAAAAAACTACCTCACGAGCAATCGAATAATATGCTTGGACACACAACCCATTCCAAAATGAACCCCCTTATGGAACCTGTGTAGAAAAGGAGTGGAATTATTCCAACCTTAACTCCACTGGATCCCTTGAAATGGGAAGAAAATATAGTTATGGATGGATAGCATTCTTTTTCACTCCCCCCTTAACAACATCACGGAGCTAGATGGAATCTGAGATTGGACTATGGGGAAAAACCCTAAAACGTTATATGACATCTCAAGATGGTCAGTGGATGAAATTTGGGAGAACTGGATCCCGGATGTCCTACTGACCCTCTTGAAATACAAGGAAACACTCATAAACCACCTCTCAGTCTATGCCCCAATTTAGATCTCTTACCTGCACCCGAGAAGGTGGGGGAAGACTAGAGAATGTACTACTAGATTGGGTTATAAGCTTCTTCAATATGAGAGGGCCAGCCCTAGAAGAAGCTCTGGAAAATGGTATGGCTACCATTTGGACTCCCTAAAGTAAAAAAAAGTTCCCTGTCTCCTTGGACATAAAAATATACTAACAAGGGAAAATATGGCCAAAATAGGCATCCTTGGCCCTCACCAATGCCTACTTTGTTGCAAAGCTTTGGAAACTATCAACCACCTCTTTTTGGAGTGTAACTTCTCCCTGCAATTTTGGACACTCCTCCTCAAATACCTTTAGATTGTATCCCCCAACGACACTATCTTCCCTCAACTCTTCACTTCATTGAAGAGAAGGTACCCTTCCCCTATTAGAGACAAGCCGATGTGGAAGCATGTCTGGTTGGAACTGCCTAAATACATTTGCTGGAAGATTTGGTTATCCAAGAATCGAGCTATCTTTAGGAATACTTTCTCCACACCAATCCAAGTAGTTGGATAGCCCAAAGGCCTTCTTCTAGAAACACTAAAAGCTTCATGAAAGAATTTGGATGCCACTATCACCAAGAAGGAAACGAATTGGATTGGGGATCTCCCCGTTATAGATAATCCCAACCTTCTAAGGTTCCCAAAAAACTACTAGCTATGGAAAATAAGATTTTCCATAATCGACTTCGAGAAGTGGAGAAAAGGTCAGAACAAAAATTGTCTTTTCTTTGACGGAGCCTCTAGATCCAACCCGGGAGAAGAAAGAGCGAGAGGGGTGCTCTACTCCAATGATGGAAACACTAAATTGGGTACCAAATCTAATAATCATGAATAATATTTTCCTCTATTGAAATGATTCCAGATAGCCTTGCTATTGGACTACAAGGAGATACTCATTTTTGGAGACTCCTTGATCCTCATCATCTCTTTAATTCACAATCATGCCATGCATAATGTCAATTTAAAATCCTTGCTGGAGAGAATTTAGACTATGCTTCCCAAATTTGACTCTATAAAATTCAGCCACAACCTTATAAATTTGAATGAGGATGCAAGCCAAGATGTAAACCAACGAGCCAATCTCCCAGCTAGAATCCTCAACACTATGGCCTGGGAAAGGAAATGCAATCAATGTCGTAACTCCAGTCAACCTGCTGCATTTTGTATGAGGAAGCACAACTAACATAGACACTTAGGTGGACAAAGAAAACATTGGAAGGGAGTTGGTGAGATGGAAAGATGAAGGAATATCGTGCTGAAGGAAGCAATCTAAACCTTGCACCATGATCCACATTATGGAGATCATCCACGACTCATGTATTTCAACATTCACGAGTGGGGAAAGCATATGCCTCGGTTTGCTGGTGTTTTAAGTTTATTGTTGCTGTATTAATCTTACGGATAGTGTAAGATTTTTTTTATTAAGCTTACAACTGGTATAAGAATTGTTTAAATCACTGTTGGTAATAAGTTTGCTGATAAGACTAACTTCAATTCAGCTGGGTGAAACTCGAAAGCATCAAGACTGGCACATAGATATGAAACCTCACAAATGGAGGATCTCTTCAAGCCTCTTGAAATCCTAAAAGAGAGGAAAATTTGTGTAAAGTGTCGGTATTGGCGTCAATCCAGGGCTTATTCTTTTTATAAAAAAAATTGTGTAACAGTTTCCGTAAAAAAAATTATATATTTGTAAACGACATTCAATTTCCTACATTTCCTTTTTTTACTCATCGCAAGATTCATTGTGTAAGTGTCTCAAAACATCCATGTAAGTTGGTGGATGCATGTTTTCTCAGTTTTCTATTGCATCTAACGTGTCAAGAGAGACCGTCCTGAGCTTGCACATGTACCCATATACTACAATATGGTCAGTTGGGAGGTAACAATCTTTTTTTATTTAGGGGAGGGACAAGTGAAATGATTTGCAACTAGCTTGTTCAGTTTCCAAAATAAATATTTGCATTAGTGTTGGAAACTCTATGAATCATGGAATTTGATATATTATGTTTTTGGCCTAACAACTTTTGCTATAATATTAATAAAAAAAAATTATGTCCTTTATGGACTATGCTTTGCATTAAATGTACATTGATAATTTTTCATGGTTCAATGTTTCTATTTATTTTGGAAAACATAAATCGAGTGATGTGGTCTATATTTATGCACCTAGAATTAACATATATTTATTATGTTCCGAATAAATTTTTGTAGATGTTAGCATTTGCATTTACAAATTCCTTATAAGCATGCACATTCTCAATTCCTATTGCTTTATTTTGGAATATGCAATTGCTGTCAATCTGAACTTTGTAGGCAATATGATATAAATCTTCAATGTTGGTTCTTCCTTTTACTTAAGACTTCTCTTTGCATTTTCAAGAATTGAGGTGCAATAAGAGGAGGAATTGCAGGGTTGCATTTTCTAATGGTCGCCATTACACATGTGATGGAGATATTTTTGCATGTGACCTCAACTATTGGGTCTTGTAACAACAAAACAAATCATTGTTTCATTGCATTAGAAAAGTATTAAATTCAAACAATTCTTGCTTTCACCATGACATCTCTTTGGTTATGATTCTATGAAAAACTAGTTTTACAGTATTCGATTTTTACTGAGTGAAGAATGAAAAGGAAATCTTATAGATAGAGTGATCATAAACCTAATATTTTTGAGAAGGTAATGGAATTTTTTGTTAGGTTCCAATGCCAAGGCCAAATTGAAACTGGATGGTATATTTCATATAGAACTCTCTCTCTCTCTCTCTCTCTCTCTCTCTATATATATATATATATATATATATATATATATATATATGTTAGAACATTGGCACTTGTTTGCTACTCTTATAGCCTTGTCATGTCTATAAAGCTGGTTTTGAGGAAAAATGGTTGAAATGGAAAGTACATTGTGCAATGGAATGTTGAAATGAAAAGAATGGCATGAAATTGTTTTCATTTACTTAATCTTTGTTATTATTAATAATTTTGACTTTATCTAAATTGGTTAAATCTTAATAATTCAAAAAGCTTAGTAATGTCAAACGGTTGTGACAACAAATGAACCCCAAATGTAGTATGACTCATAACTAGAATATATACTTGATAGTCCTTACATCATCAAATTAGTGAAATACAAGATGTAGAAGCATAATACAAATTCAAGGAAGAAGAAACAACACACAAAGTGATTGTTGGTGTGGAAATAGAAAACCATGAATAGTGTCTTTCAAATCCTCTATGAAGTATTGTCTTAATTTTTGTGAGTCAAGCCTTGAGTCCTAGGCAAGTGCTAAATAGTAAATTTTGTGACAAACCACATTTTCTATTAACATATTTATGTCGATAGACGTTCTTATTTGAGATTTGGGGTGGACTACAACCTATGGTTTTTCATCTATGGACGAGGATGAGACAAGTGTATTGTTGAATGGACAATTGGTAGTAATGCATGGATAACTCATAGTTGATGAATGGATAACCAATAGTGCATGACAGATAACTAGAGGAATGTGAGATAAAAAGAAACCGATAGTTGATAAATGGATAATAGAACAAGAAGAATATGTCATAGTTGAACTAGTTTAACTAGAAGAATATGAGGAATAAAAAAATATTTTAAAATTGTCCTCCATTCCATAACTATCCCTCAACCATTTGATCTCTATCGACGGGATCTAGCCACAAACTATGTGGGTGTGCAAGTGACTAGTAAGTTGAACCCATATTTCAATACAAAAGATATTCATTTTATTAAAAAAATAGTAAAAGTGTACTTTCGAGATTGATTCTATGGAAGTCATTAAAAAATTGAAATAAACAATTATAAAAAAAAGAATATAAATAACAGGTAGCTAGCTCATGAATGGATAACTGGTAGCAATGCACAGAAAACTCATAGCTTATGAATGGATAACCAACACTTCATGGAAGATAACTAGAAGAATGTGAGATAAAAAGAAGATAACTAGAAGAATGTGAGATAAAAGAAAAAATATATAAAAAATAACTAATAGTTGATAAATGGATACCATGAAGAATGTTAGTGATAACATGTAGCTAGGCATGTATAACTTATACTTGGACCGGTTTAACTAGAAAAATAGGAGGACTAATTTTTTTTTCCAAAATGTCTTCCATTCCATAACTATCTCTCAACCATTTGATCCCTATCCACTTGCTCCAACCACAAACTATGTGTGTGTGCTAGTATAATATAAAAAAAAATCAAAAATTAAATAAAAACATTACCAATGACATCTCATTAGACACACCCCAACCCAACACAGACCCTCACGGAGGTAGGTAAGCCCACCCACACCTACATATCCGAGCACACCCACATAGTTTATGGATGGATCACATGGATAGGGATCAAATTGTTAAGAGATAGTTATGGAATGGAAGAGAGTTTGGGTTTTTTTTTCTTCTAGTTAACTCTCAGTTATTCATACCTAACTACATGGCCTACTATCTATTTATCTAACTATCAGTTATTTTTTATATTCTTTTTATTTTAATCTCACATTCTTAGAGTTATCTACCATAACCTCTTGGTTATCCATTCATTAGCTATGAGTTATCCATGCATTGCTGCTAGTTATCAATTTATCAACTAGCTATCAATTATATTTTATTTTCCTTTTTTATAATTGTTTATTATAATCAATTAATAATTATATTTATTTTTAAAATTAAAGTCATATCACATTATTCTCCCATCAAATAAAAGATAAATAAATTTATAATATATTATAAATAATTTTTTTTATCTATAAAAATAATGACTAAAAAATCATTACAATATATTCTCTATAATAAGCTCATTTTAGATATCTTTTAATAAAAAAATTCATTCATAAATCTATTCTAAATATATTGTAGTCTCATTTTTTAAAATAAAAAATTATAATTTAAATAAATGTATTTTATTATGTATTAAAAATACAAGATATTAAATAGTTGTTTTTAATTCACTGATAAATCTATTTTAAATATATTATATTCTTAAAAAAAAAAATCAAAATTTAAATACAGGATATTAAATAGGATATGCATGGTAAACTTAATTTCCCACGCCCTAGGATCCATTGTTATTATCAATCAACCGAGTTTCACTTCTACTTCTATTCTAAAGCAAACCTAGCGCTCACCTCTATTGTCATGCTAATCTGAAGCTCACGAATTAGCTCCAGAAAACCCTGAAGCAAAGTTTTACTCTGCCGAATTAGCAATGTATTGTGCTAGATGTTCATTGTTCTCTTGCATGACGACGCATGAGGGATCTCCTCTTGATCTCAACCATTCGCCTAAGCAGACAGCCAGACCTAATTGGCCGCCTGTCCCGGTGGAATCTTGGCCTACCAGAAGTATCAAAGGTGGAACGTCAGAAAATGAAGACAACGGAGGATCTGATGAAGGGTTTCTTGATGATTTTATTCTTGAAGAGAGT
>LPNX010867642.1:22490-34187 GCA_001517045.1 Pseudotsuga menziesii
CCATCAAATTTTATACTCCCATATAGTTGAAAATACGACTTCTCTTTCCTGATGACATAATGAATGCCTTGTCGAATTTCCGAGAGAGATGTGTTGAATGTCCACTAACTATGTAGTCAGATTTTTTATGGGTTCAAGTCAGTTTTCCAATGGCGTTCGACGGATTTCTCTTGTCATACTTATGGTAACCTCGTCAGACTAGGGCCGCAACTGGTTAGATAACCGACGGGCTTGTGTAGTATTTTCGACGGGTTATATGCAGTTTTTCGACAGCGTCTGACAAATCATTCTTGTAAGACTCATGGCAACCTCATTGGACTAGGGCCACAACTCATCGAATAACCGATGGGGTTCTGTATAGTTTAAAAAAAATTATACTTGTAAAGTATGGTCAACCCCAAGCATAGAATATGGTCAACCTATAGCTTAACATGGGAACTTGTAGCATGACTTGAAGAAATTCAGGCTCATAGAAATCACGGTATTGGAAACTGTCAAAGATTTGTTCAATTTCACCTTCAAAATACATTTGTGCTCAACACCTTAGTTCAATATTTAATTAAGATTAGAAGTCCAAAGACAACCTAGAGTAGATTTAACAATAAAATACCTCCTGAAGCAACATTGCTCTCATCTCTTTCTTCTCGACTCTGCATAAGGGAAATCTTTCTGGAATAAAATTGATCAGCAACCACAGAGTTGGATCCTACATTTCCATCAGCGTTCTGAAGAAAATATCATATGTTGGGATTTATGTTATCTAGCCTAGTTGATTGCAATTTTGCATTTAAAGTGGATGGAGGCACAAGCTTTGGAGAAGAAAAACTAGGAGATACTGGAGGTAGTGTTGATATAGGTACACTGGATGGTGTCCTACCAGCAGCTGCATTTTTTTTCCATCTACACAAGAAAACATGAACAAATAATTCTACAACACTTGATGATGTAAACACAGCAAGAAAATATCAAAGAATGACAACAGAACCTATGCTAGTCCATATTTGATGTGTGTGCAAAATGATTCGCTTGCATTTTGGAGTTGAGAGAATATGTCTGCCTGCATTAGAAATAATCTTGTTTGAAATAATATATAAAAAAATTATTGGTTGAATAATCATGCAACCACTCTTCCACAATGTTAGTGGAGGTGAATCCATCCCATTAATATATGAATGGCATAAAAGCCTCTGAGAAACTTACTTGTGGATATAGTTGTGTGATGCGGTAGAGATAATATAAACCAATCGTACATGTTTCTTTATCTCCAATCTTTTTGGAAACTATGCCAAGCTCTTGCTGGAGACACATAAGATAACATATACAAGTACATAAGAAAACAATTAATTATCCAGTAGAAGAAAACAAAATATAAACAAATTCTGAAATTCCAAGACAATAAAGTATCATATTAGCCACTTGAATCAATTTGGCATGGAACACATGTTTAGCCCCTTTGTTGAAGGAAAACCAACTACAAGACGTCAGGCACCTTCCCTCACACACACAATGGCTCTACACCCACTGAGGTTTAAAACTGGATTGTTTTCATAGCAGCGCCACATCCCAACCACTAAACGAAAGCCAAGGGACACTAATACATAACATAATGTTTACTAATAGTTTTACTGAGCTTTCTTGAGTTACAATATAGAGATATTGATCATTCACACTGCAGAACTTGAATATTTGACAAAGTTGGATATAAACCTTCAATTGTGCATATGCAGAAGGTGCTGCAGGGGATCCACTATTTTCACAAGGGTCTCCCTAGTGAATTTGACCGAATGTTCCAGATGGAGCCACCATTCTAGCCGCTACCAAAGTCTGTATAAAAAACAAACAAGAATGAGACATTAAAATTTTACCTGAAACCATTACAAACAACCACTTGTAGTTTTGAAGCATATCAAACAAACATTAATGCTTATACATGACAGGATCTGGAATCTACAAACTAGTTTAGGGTTTAGGTATTAGGGAAGGTGGTTGGTGATGGGAAGGAGACCTAAGCTAAAGTGTTATTTGATGGTGAACTATTAAGATATCAATACACACCTTGAAAAAAACCCATTATGGATTCCCAGCATTTAAAGGGGCGAAGCTTAATGTTAGAGAAACTCAATGGCCAAAGGTATATCCTATGTTCAATTCATATCATGTCTATTTTTCAACAAGTAATTTAATAAGTCATCTTTGTTGTAGTCAAAGAACTCAGATTTATTGTAAACAAAGACACATCCAATTTGGATATGTGGAATTTGAGATCTAAAACAACATTGTTGAGGGACACACTAAATAAATGTATTTAGTTCAATTATTTTATATGCATTCAATATCTCCCAGTCACCAATTGTAAACAAGATAACTCATTCACTAAGTGTGAATACCCCTATCATTTAGGGCTTAACACAACCACAAATCAAATCAATATGGGATACAACAAGTCACAATCAGAGAGGTAAGGTCAAATTATCCATGACCTAGCTAGAATAGGTTACCACAATTCATATTAATGTTGAGGGAGAACATCAGAGTCCACAGCCCAGTTAGGAGAGATCAACATAGTCACAACCCACTAGGATATCACATCCCAATAGGACACACAATCACAACCCACTAGGATAATTCTTGCATAGTCACAAACCACTAGGATAGATATTATACGGTCATGACCCATTAGGATACACCATCACATCCCACTAGGATAGTTCTTACACATTCACATCCAATTAGGATAGGGATTACATATGTTAGATTTTTATCATTTAAGCAATATGACCTTAGGATGTTATCTGAGAGAATAACATGCACAACAATAATCACAAGAGACAAGAGACACACAGAATTTTCCTTGGGGAAACCATAAAGGATAAAACCCTGCAACTTCCTCAGAGATAGAATGAGCACCAATGGCAATAGTAAAACCCAAAGACATAAAAATGATATCTAATAGCTGATCTCTCTCACTTGTGACATCAATTCTTGTCTCACTCATGCACCCCAGTTGAGTGAGTGTGTGTGATAAATAGAGAGTCTCACTCTCTATTTATACTAGTTTCCAACTTGACAATTACTTACCAGGGTCGACATCTCTAGGAGAGTCTAATAACCCTAGTGCCCCTCAACTGTGGGGATTTTTCTACCCTGATCAATAACGAGGGTTAACCTCAACTCAATTGTGGGGACTATTTCCTCGACTTACAATGGAGGGTTAAACTCATTAAATTTACATGACTTTATTATATTAATGACTCTCCCGATAGGAACATTGGGGTACAATGAAATATAAATGATTTTCCCAATAGGAACATAGGGGTACAAT
Organism: Pseudotsuga menziesii; assembly: GCA_001517045.1. Lineage (NCBI taxonomy): Eukaryota > Viridiplantae > Streptophyta > Pinopsida > Pinales > Pinaceae > Pseudotsuga > Pseudotsuga menziesii. The sequence goes on from LPNX010867642.1 coordinate 25,813, forward strand.
ATAAGTGAATACATTCTGAAGTTACAAATACATCAACACTCCCTCTTAACTCAGAAGGTATTCTCTTGAAACAGTTCATCAACACAAGTATTCTTCTCTAGATCAAGTCTGGATCATCATTAACCATGGATCATCACTGGATCATGATCAAATCTAGATCATCACTGGATCATCATAAAATTTGGATCATCACTGGATCATCATCATCACTGCTTCTTCTATCTCAATCAACTGGTGCTATATCTCAATTCTACTCATCATAGGAAGTTCTATAGAGCCATCCCTTTTTCATGTTGGTTGTAGTCCTAGCCTCCATGTAGGTCTTAATATTCTTCAGCACTTATATCTGACCCAATCAGAAAGGCCCACCTAGCACTAACATCTGACCATGGGAGAAACACATCCACCACCATGTTAGAAAGGCATGCCCAACACTCACATCTGACCATGGGAGGAACACATCCACCACCATGTCAGAAAGGCATGCCCAACACTCACATATGACCATGGGAGGAACACATCCACCACCATGTCATAAAGGCCCAACACCCACATCTGAACATGGGAGGCCCAGCTTGCCACCATGTCAAAAAGGATCGTCTAGCACTTATATCTAACCATGGGAGGCCCAGTCTGTCACCATGTCAGAAAGGCTCAACACTCACATCCGAACATGGGAGGCCCAGCCTTCCACCATGTTAGAAAGGATCAACACTCACATCTAACCATGGGAGGCCCAACCCACCACCATGTCGGAAAGGCTCAACACTTATATCTGACCATGGGAGGCCCAACCTTCCACCATGTTTGATAGGCTCAACACTTATATCTGATCCAGTCAGAAAGGCTCTGCACTTACATTTGACCATGGGAGGCCTAGCTTGCCATAATGCCAGAAAGGCTTTGCACTTACATTTGACCATGGGAGTCCCAGCCTACCAAAGTGTCAGAATGGCTTTGCATTTAAATCTAACCATGGGAGGTCCAGCCTACCACCATGTTAAAATGGCTCTACACTTACATTTGACCATGGGAGTCCCAACCTACCACCATGTTATAATGGATCTGCACTTACATATGACCATTGGAGGAACCAATCGTACCACCATGTCAGAAGGGAACACGGACTCATCACTTCCCCATTGGAAGGAACTTTGATCTGGAGAACACCAAGCTTATCTCTAAAGTACTTGAACTTAATTCTAGCCATTTCTAGCCTAGAATCACATCAAGGCTTATTACGTCCAAGGATAACTTGTGAGCTTTATGAGGACCAATTATATCCGAGGAAAACCTACATGACTGTTTACGTCTGAGCCACCTACGAGCTTCACCATGATTTTATGCTTAGAAAACTATCTCATCGGCTATGCCAGAACTCTCTCTTTCAAGAGATCTCGATTTGGATCACATACTGGAGCTTCAATTCTCCTCTTTTGGCTATAATCAGCACCATGCATGATTCCTTCCTTCTAAACCAAGAGATCACACCTGATCTCATACTAAAGAAACACCCCAAAGTGCTCTTCCTATAGTGGCACTGCCATCCCAATCCACATAACCCTCCAGGTTAATGTTCTGATTCACCTCATACTGAAGCCCATAATCAATTGTACCCTTTAGGTACCTCACTATATGCTTTGCAACCATCTGGTGAACATGTCTTGGATCCGTCAGGAACTGTATCAATGTGTTCATAGCAAAGAAAATATCTATTCTTGTATTTGTCAGGTATATCAAATACCCAATCATCTGACGATACATCATAGCATCAACCAACTCTGATGAAGCATCACTCAATAGCTTCAAGTTTGATGTCATAGGTGTGGTCATGGCCTTGTAGTTCATCATGTCGAACCTCTTCAAGATCTCTAATGCATACTTCCCTTTTCCTAGGGAGATTCCATCCACATTCTACCACACCTCCATGCCTAGAAAGCAATGCATCATACCGAATTCCTTCATCTCGAACTCAGAAGGAAGCTTCCTCCTTGCAACTTTAATGACTTCCTCTTTTCTTGTTAGAATAAGTCATTGACATATAACAGGAGTATCAATGGTCTTCCACCTTCAACCTTGAAGTAAAGGTTTGAATCCGCTTTACTCTCAGTAAATCCTAGAGCCATCAATAAACTGTTCATCCTGTCATACCATGTCGAACCTCATGATATTCTGTAGTCACTCCCTCTGAAGTGGAGAATCATTCTCGCTATGCCTTTCATACTCTATGTATTGAAACATTATGTACTAGAGTGACATGTAGGTTCCTCTGCTACTAATATTCTATGTATCCATCTAGGGTGACTAGATACCAAGATCCTTTATCTTAAATCTTTTCAAAATTTCTTCTCACACCCATCTATGAGCTTGTCATCCTCTATAGGATTTCATATTCAAACTTGTATCAAAGGTTAAGATCTTCATTACTCTAGGTGATATCCAAGCTCCTCATTTATGTGTTATCCCATGGGTTCCTTTTGAGCTCATACAAGGCCTTCTTTAATTTGCACACATGAGTCTGCTTGTCATGTATCTTAACCTCGAATGGATGCAAATGTCTCTTTGTAGTTTATGCCTTCTTTTCGTGATAAATATCGTGCTACGAATCTTGCCTTGTATCCTACGATTTTTCCATCTACTGCATGATGGATCTTGTAGATCCATATGGAAGACATTATGAACTTCCCTTCATGTCTCAATACTACATCCTAGACATCATTCTTCTTGAACTGGTATTCGCCTTCCCTTTATTCTTGGCTACTTCTTCATAGCTGGAAAGCTCTACATCAATGATGCCGCTCAACAGTGTCACATAACTAGAGTGTCTCTGAGGCCTCTTTCTTTCTTTGAAATTATCATCATATTATTATTCATCTTGGATTATTTCTTGAACTGTCGTCACTTGTTCTTCAGAACAAGTCTCATCCTTCTTTTCTTTTTGGAGATTGCACGCGATCTTTCCTACAAGTCAAATCCATTAGTTGTATGGTTAGAAACATTTCATAATGTATATTAATAATCAAAAATTCTTTTGCATTAAGATATAATCATGCAACTATTTTATCCAATACAACATTCATCCATATCTTACGGAAACTTTCTAGATGCCTTCCATATCTACCAAGACACCATTGAGATTGTGCACTAATCCAATATGTCAGTAAAAAGGTTTCATTCTAGATAAGTAGAAATGGAGAGTTGTATAGCACCATGAGATACTTAACCATCACATGCAAATTAGTAGTATACTGTCATTAATGCAAACATTCTATTATGCATAACACATCAACTAAATATAAACAAATTCATAACAAAACAATATCATGAAATGAAAATTGAATACTTATATTTATTTGTTTCATGGGTAGACTCCTTCTTTTAGCTTCATCATCTTATTTATTCATAACAACATCATTTCTTATCCAAATTATTAATAGGTTCTTCAAGGATTGAGTTCTTCATATTCCTCATCACTTGAGGGGTCTTCTTTGAATTGTGAGAACTTGATCTTCAGTTGCTCCCATATTCTCTTCTCTTATTATGGGTCCAGCTTCATCTTGTGTGTGCTCTTCCCAGAGTCTGTTGAAAATAATCACTTCCTTCTGGCACACATTCCTAGAATGCATGAATCCCATGATCCTGGGAGGCCATTCAAGGTGTTTATCACAACTTCCACATTCTCCACTTCTTCTTCTACTGCTTCAAGTTGTTCTTTGATTTGAGACACCCTGGTAAAATTTGACTGTATGGTCTCTGCATTCTAGATCTTTACATTCTTCAACCGGTTTCTCAAACTCATCTTTCGATTTATTTTCTTCCTTTCAAATAAATTGTTCAAGGAATCAAACATCTTTTTAGGTGTCTTTAGGGAAGACACTTGTGGTATAAGGTGATCCTTTATTGAATCAATAATAATCTTCTTGGCCTTAACCAAGTTTTTCTTGTGTAAGGATTTTAGCCTCATCTCCCATTAGAACTGGAACTTCTTCACTTATGTAGGTGTCCAATTCATCTTCAAGAACCAGTGAAATCCTATACTTCCATGCTCAAAAAATTTCAGCTTCACCAAGATTTTCATCAAGCTGGTGTGATTAGTCATATTGAAATGAGAATTTCAATTGTAAATATAAAAAATTTAGATCTTACCGATTTGAGGTGTCCATCCTAGTTCCAAAGCTGGTTGATCTAGTGTTTGTCAAAGAAACCCTAGTTTTAAAAACTTGGAATCTTTCAGATATGATTGGATAGAAAATTGGCCTCTTCAAGGAGATATTTCCAATGTACTCCTTTTCAGAAAATAGTGGAGGGAAGCTTCGGGAACATGAAGCCCTAGTTTTTTAATTTTCTCTGCAAAAATTCCTGATATTGTTTTTGTGGTATCTATGAAAGTACTATTCCTATTTGTCTGAACTTTAGTATTGAGGTAACGTTGTCTATCCTATTTCCAATGCCATAGCTTTTACCATAATTGGTTTCACCAATTCGGAGTTATGATACTTTTCCCAAGCTGACGTATTTCAGGACCGTTCAACATAGTAAACTTGTACATACTTCCATGTGTGCCTATTTCATCATTAGGGTCTAAAACATTTATCACAAAAAGTACATTCTATTTTTTGTCTTGAAGAGCTTGCAAAATTTAATTTGGACCTTTGTAGCCTGAGATATAGCAATTCTCCATAGGTGTCCTGGTTAGGGATGAATCCTGGAAGAGGCTGGAACCCTGATTTGAAGGAAACGTATCTCCCATAATATAGTAAATATGATGCTAAACTTTTTACAAAAGTTACATCAGTATTTTCTCTTCCTATTGTGAAAATTTCATCTCCTGAGTCTTCTTCAATCTCAAGATACAGAGAATGTACCAAAACTACCAGTTTTAGTATTTTAGGGTTTTTCAGCCTCGGGTTCAAACTAGGGTTTGAATTTCCAAGAGTTTTACCCAACCAAAAATATTGACCTTGGTCTCTAAACTTATATTTTGATAAGGAGATAAATCCTATGCTGGGCTCACTCAAAAATTATTCTTCTGTGAAAAGCCCTAATTTCACGCAGCAAAAACTGAAAATGTCAGAAATCAAATTCTACTTCGACAAAAAGATGCACCCTTCAATCGAGAGTTATCCTAGCCTTTTTTTCTGATGGATTTTGGAGAGAGACCCAAAAATTAAGAATCCATAGCTTCTGTAGCTACATAGTGTCTTCTTAGGTTAGTTCTGATACGATGTTATATTTTTATCATTTAAGCAATATGATCTTAGGATCTTATCTGAGAGAATAACATGCACAACAATAATCATAAGAGACAAGAGACACAAAGAATTTTCCTCTGGGAAACCATAAAGGAGAAAACCTTGAAGCTTCCTTAGAGATAGAATGATCACTAATGGCAGCAGTAAAACCCAAAGACATAAAAAATGATCTCTGACATTTGATCTCTCTCACTCATGTGCCCCATTTGAGTGAGTGTGTGTGACAAATAAAGATTCTCACTCTCTATTTATACTAGTTTTCGACTTGACAATTACTTACCACGGCTAACATCTCTAGGAGAGTCTAATAACCCTAGTGCCCCTCAAATGTGGGGACTTTTCTCCCCTGATCAATAAGGACGGTTAACCTGAACTCAATTGTGGGGAATATTGCCACGAATTACAACGGATGGTTAACCTCATTGACTTTACATGACTTTATTATATTAATGACTCTCTTGATAGTAACATCGAGGGACAATGAAATATAAATGATTCTCCCGATAGGAACATCGGGGTACAATATAAAACCACTTATACTATGAAACGAGAACTTTATACTAAGAACGAGAACTCTAGCCATAAAAACGATGATTTTTTCATAAAAACACCAAAAAAACCCCCCAAATATAAAAGTGTTGATACCAGTATACACGTTTTTTATTTGTGGTAAAAAATAGTGCCATGGCCTAAACATGGCATACTGTTGTTTACACAAACTTTGAAATCAACCCCTAAATTGGAAAATTCTTTTTCTTGAAGAGATAAATTACAACTTTTTTGAAACTTGCATATTAAACAAAAAAAAATATTTCATAAATAATTTCACCACTCTAACCATTTAGAATCAAACAAATTCTGATGTGATCCATAATGGAATCATATATTAGACCCTACAAGAACAAATTATTCATATAAATGATCAAAAAATTCTTTAGAGTTTCAATTACAAACATCATACTAATTAAAAACATCTAAAATGTTTCATGTGAAATTATTCAAACTCATCCATGGATTCTGACACCCCATGAGAATCTATATTTTCTGTAGTTGAACGATTGGATTGAATATAAAAAAACTTAAACCCCCAACCCCATGAACCCCCATTAAATTACATTAAAAAAATAAAATTAAACACCCCCACTAAACCCCCATCAACATTACATTTACAAAATTTAAAACATCACCTCGTCCCTCCTCTAAATGCTAAATGCACAACTCAACTAAGGTTTTGTGGGAATAATCAATCAAGATATCCACTAGTTTCTTGTAAATTGATTTGTTACTTTCCTTTGAATTAGTTTTGACTAAGAGTTTTATCAAATTTTTTAGGTATAAATTAGATTTTATAATTTGTCATCTCAAACTTGTGTAGGAGCTTTTAACATATTTTGTGTGTGAATAAAACAAAATAATTATCTATTTTTCAAACTTTATAATGAATAATGCAAATGACCTACATCTATTGTGTCAAAAGATAAGCATAACTTTAATTTTACCTATAAAAATGCCATCAATATATATCACTAGAAGCACCATACCCCATTGTGTTTTTGGACATAAATAATGTTGTGAGAAGATCTTTTCAATAGATGATGTTGTGTAAATTCTTTGAGAGTTTGCTTCAATTTCTTTAATTTTCATCCAAATGTTTTTTCCTTGGAACTTGAAATCTGCATGGCTGATATATCTAAACAATAATGTACAATCAATTTATGGCTTCACTAATCTTTTAATTTCATTATACAAGTGTGTAAAGTTGTTTTTTTAGTAGGATCCCACAAGAATCATCTGTAATTTGTATATTAATTTTTCTAATATGTATACTAGAGCAGCCACAAGTAAAGTGATCGGTGAATGATGATAGACACAACCAACCACTTAGTTTTGTAAAGATAGTTGGCTATTAAACAAAGGCTAAAATATATAATTTTATATCCATTATCCATAACATATTATTAGAGTTAATATAAACACTTGAAACAAATACTATTTAATAAATTAAAAGAACAAAAACTAATAAGAAAAACAAAAACAAAAACAAATTGTTATCGGATCCTTTAACCATCCTTTAACTTACGCTTATTTAAATCTTAATCAAGATGCATTTAACCATAACTAGCACACCCACATAGTTTGTGGCTAGGAAAATATTTTTTTATTGCTCATATTCTTCTAGTTAAATTCTTCACCTGCCTAGCTACATGTTATCACCGACATTTTTCTTGTCAAGTTATCCATGTATTGCTACCGCGATCCATTCATTAGTTAGCTACGATTTATTTGTTATATTCCCTTTTTTATAATTGCTTATTTTGAATTTTGATCATAGAATCAATCTGGATAGTATACTTGTCTCATCCTCATCCTTATATGAAAAACCATAGGCTATAGTCCACCCCAAATCTCAAATAAAAACTAACAAGATAGGACTACCATGAAATGAATCTGTGCTATACACTTGTTACACTTTGGTCAAGCAAGTCTAAAATCCGAGATAATATCTAAAGAGCTATGAACATAAATATCTAAATGTTTATCCACATAATTATTTTTTCTAATATCAATAATAATAATAAATGCTTTCTATATGAGAAAAAAAAGATATACTAATAACTAAACATGTAACTAAATTTGGATATAACCAACAATGTTGTCTCACTGCAATGAACTTTTCTTCCTAGTGAAGCATGCTTTAATAGATGGTATGAATTCCCGAAAACATCATCAGACGCCAAATAATCTCTCTTGTAGTAACTATATGTTCAAGATGTTATGAACTAAATTTTGTTTCATCTATTTTTTAATTTATTTTTTTGGATCTTTATGGTAAGGAGGCTCCTTCCATTGTATTAATGACATCCTTTTGAACAATGCACATGTAAATAAGTTTTAGCTTTGATTGTGTATATATACCAATTTCTATTGCAACACATATACAAGTTATTGTTATTTCCTTAATTAGAACTATTTTAGTTTTCATTATTTTTTATACATTGAAAAAGAGCATCTACAAAATCATATATTCTGCAGCTACTCCATATTTTGTTTAGTTTTGATGTATTTTATTGTTTTATTTTCACGCTATGGAATTATCATTTATGTTTTGGATCACGATGCATC
>LPNX010867660.1:0-17257 GCA_001517045.1 Pseudotsuga menziesii
CAAACCCCAAACCCCAAACCCTAAACCCTAGACTAAACCCTAAAACCCTAAACCCTAAACCCTAGACTAAACCCTAAACCCTAGACCCTAAACCCTAAAACCCTAAAACCCTAAACCCTAAACCCTAAACCCCAACCCCAAACCCCAAACCCCAAACCCTTAACCCTAAACCCTACGACTAAACCCTAAACCCTACGACTAAACCCTAAACCCTAAACCCGAACGACTAAACCCTAACCCCTAACCCCTAAACCCTAAACCCTCTCGAACGACTAAACCCTAAACCCTAAACCCTAAACCCCAACCCCAAACCCCAAATCCTAAACCCCTAACCCCAAACCATAACCCGAACCCCTAACCCTAACCCCTAAACCCGAACCCCGAAACTCGAACCCCGGAACCCTGAACCCTAAACCCTAAACCCTGAACCCCAAACCCTAACCCCGAACCCCTAAACCCTGTCGGGGTCAAAGTCAAAAATCAGTGGATTTCTGTGGATGGTTTTATTGACACTGGTGGATCTACAAATCTTGCTCGTCCCTCATTGTTTGATGATCTCTGGAAGCCTCTCAAAAACATTATTACTTCTGAAACGGTTGGAGGTTTTGTTGATCTTACTCACTATATGGATAATATTTCTTTAAAAATAGGGGGGGAGATTGTTAAGATTTCAGTTGTTCAGCATTATGATCCATCTACCAGTTTGTTTTTGGGAATGCCTTTTATAAATTCTGTTCTTCCTTTTACTATTACTCTATATAGAATGATTTGCACCATCAAGAAGAAAGCAGTTGGAGTCAGAAGACTCACATTAGCCAATTCTGAAGTCAAATCAGAAAAGGTTCAAAAGAAGGCTGCTATGAGAAAGCCTGCAAAAGATTCAGATGATTGGATTGAAGTTTTGAAAGTTTATGAAGACAGAATCAATCAGAAAACTGCAAAACATAAGACATTCATCTCAGAAGAATGGACTGAAGAACAAAAGCAAGTTTATGAAGAACTTTTGAAGAATTGTTCAGAGAATCCACAGCAATTTTGGGATATTGCAAGCCCAAAACAAGAAATAAACACTATGCACGATAATGGTGTCCAAGGAAAGATGATCCCTTGCAATCCTCAAGATGAGGAAGAAATGAGAAAGCAGATCAATGAACTGCTTGAAATGAAATTGATAGAACCAAGCAATTCACATTATTGCTGCTCTGCAATGATAGTAAGAAACCATGCTGAGGTGGTTAGAGGTAAAGCTAGAATGGTTATTAACTATAGTCCTCTAAATACTATCACTTATGATTTCAAATATCCTCTGCCTAGAATTGACACTATTTTGCAGAAAATTCAAGACAGCAGCATTTATAGCATGTTTGACATGAAGTCCGGTTACTATCAAATTCAGATTGAAGAAAAGGATCGTCATAAGACTGCATTTACTTGTCCAGCAGAATTTTATCAGTGGAATGTGGTACCATTTGGACTTAAAAATGTTCCAAGCTATTTTCAGAGAAGAATGGATAGCATCTTTGGAATGTATGATTTCATTGTATCTTACATAGATGATATTCTCATATACAGCAAGAGCATGGAAGAACACATAAAGCATTTGAATATATTTTTAGAAGAAGTGCATAGACATGGAATTGTCTTGTCTGAAAAGAAGATGAAATTATTTCAGACAGGAATAGATTTTTTGGGGATTTACATAGAAAAAGGAAAAATACAAATGCAGCCCCATGTTCTTACCAAGTTAGTTGAATTTCCTGATCAACTAGTTGATGTAAAAAGTGTACAGAAATTTTTAGGTGTTTTGAATTATATTCATAAATATATTCCAAGGCTATCAAAAAAAACTGCTCCAATAAGACAACATTTAAAAGGAGGATGGTCAGCAGAAGCTACAAAAGCGGTTCAATCTTTAAAGAAAGAATGTCAAAATCTGCCACAGCTTAAGCCTCCTGGTGAAGGATTGTTAATTTTACAGACTAATGCATCAGATGAATTTTGGTCTGCAATCTTGTTAGGATTAATTGATATTGGGCAAGAAGAACTTTGTGGTTATGCCTCTGGTGAATTTAATGAACATCAGAAGAATTATTTCACTGCAGAGAAAGAAACACTAGCCATCTTCAATGGTATTCAAAGATTTGAAATATATCTAGCTCCAAGAAAGTTCTTGATTCGAACTGATTCAAAGAATTTTCAGTACTTTCTCAAGGCTAAATTATCAAGGCAAATGGCGAGAGGAAGACTATTATCTTGGCAGGTATGGTTTTCCCAATATGATTTTGAAGTTGAATGGATTCCTGGTGTTACTAATCATTTGGCTGATGCTTTAACCAGGGAGATGAATAAAGCTAATATTGTTTATCTCAAGCCACTAGATCCAAATTTCAGGATCTTTCCTCCAAGTGATGAACCAGACACCATAAAGACTCTGGCAAAGAATTTGAATAAATTAGAAGACTTTATGCCCATGATGGTGAAAGAAATAAAGAAAATCATTGGATTAAGGTTGCAGAGAAACTCCATTATTAGCAGATATCAAGCATGGAGATCGAGAAATATTGGCCCACAATTAGGATTTCATGAGGACTTGTTGAAGATATATCCTATGGCCAATAGAAAGGTGAAATTATATTTTGTCAGTCTTTCAAATTTATGGATGATCAAATGGACTGAAAAAATGATGCATACTTTGAGAGTGTTAAATTACTATAACCTAATTGGTTGTGTTGATTTTGCACTTACAATTTATATGGGAGCAAGGATTAATAGTTTGGATATGATTGAAGTTCATAGAAGTCTTGGATACTTCTTATTGTCATTAAGAATTCCAGATCTGCTAGGAGAGCTTGAAGCAGCATATCTCCAAAATCCAAATGAAAATTATGCAGCAGGTCATCATTTCCCACAATATGAACTCTTTGAAGAATTTGCAGATTGGGAGATTAAAGGTGGAATGTGTCAGAAAAAGAGAACAAGGAGAGGATCTCAATGCATAGAAAGGACATTGCATTATATCAGAAACTATGGATCTCCTTGGGATATCCAAGCTGCAGAAGTTCAAGAAGTTGTCTATCCAGATCCATTAAGGCAACTTTATGATAGTGAGGATATTAGTAATCTTAAGATTGCTAATAGTCTTGAAGAAACTGAGAAAATTTGGCAATGGTGCAGTGAATATCCAAAGTCTAACTTATATCAGAAGCGCCAATTTATACAAAGGCTAGAAGAATATCAGCATGAGTTAAGCCCCATCAGGCTTACTATAAACAACAGGGCTTATGTTACTATCATTATTCATGCTGGTGATTGGAATGATGATATATTCAGTTTAATTGTTATCCTACTATCCTCAAGGGTTTGTTCAACAGTTATATTTGAATTAGGATGGCAAACTAAAACTGCAATCTCTGATCAGTGTAAAAGATGGATAACCCATGCAATTGAAGCTGAGGTTACTGACATGCAAAGATTTACTATGGAACATTTGGATGGAGTTGAACTATTGGTTGAAAATGTACCACGAATGTGTAAGCCTGTCAAAGATTCTTTTCTCGACATAGAGATTGATCCGATTGCATTTCCCACTGTTGTAGATCCTATGGAGTACAGAAAATCTTCAAAAGGTAAGGGCAAGATATCTCTTCTAGATGGATCCGAAGCATCTTCATCAAAAGGAAAAGAAATTGAAGTGGATGACAACACATTTGAAGCATCGACTTTGTACATAGATGTCCCACCAGATTCTCAAGATCCTTATGATTTTGATGAAGAAAATGAAGAATGGAGATATTATCTCAATTATGCAGCATCTGTCCCATTCAATAATAGTGACATGGAAGTGGACCCACATGATGGTTGGAATGACCCATCTGACCATAGTCCTAAAGGGACATGGTAACTATTTGAAAAAGGCTTGTCGGTTTATGATTGTACTCTAAAGCTAAAAGTAGACACCGTCGGGCCATGTGCTTATCCGACAGGACCCTCTTAGATTTAGATTCTTTTACTTTAGTCTTTTCGAGTCTTGAAAGGTCAAGTAGGTAAACTCCCGGTTATCCGGTTGAGTCGGTAGAACTTTATTATAAATAAGCCTCATTCCTCTCATTCGGGCATCCGAGTTTGGAGTATCGAATTAGCAGAGAACTCTAAGCATTCTTGTATTCTCAAAGTCTTTGTAAAGTTATGTTTGTTAATATTGAAGCCTTTTAGGCCGCCAGTCAGCACAAGACTGTTCTTCAAGAGATTGTTGCACAAAGCCGTGGATTGGGAGGAAGCCAGGAAGCCGTCGAGTTTAGGCGCAGAAGGGAGTGTAAGTCGCCGTTGTTGTCTCCGGTGTGGGTGTGCTCGGTCGGAGTCTTCTTATGTGCATCTCGTGCTTGTGGAATATCAAGTGTTATCTGGTCAGTTTAACAAATCTGCTTTACTCTGTCATTTATGGATTGTTGCTTAGTGTGCCTCTATAATATCTTAATGAGAATCTTGTGGTGCGACCGTTAGTTCTATTCTGACTCTGTTGGCGACTGTTAGTTCTGTTCTGACTCTATCCCTAAACTCGAAACCCGAAACCCGAAACCCAAAACCCGAAACCCAAAACCCCAAACCCCTCAACCCTCAACCCTCAACCCCAAACCCCAAACCCCTAACCCTAACCCTAACCCTAACCCTAACCCCTAAACCCTCACCCCTCACCCCTCACCCCTGAACCCTTAACCCTGAACCCAAACCCTTGAACCCCAACCCCTGAACCCTGAACCCTGAACCCTACACCCTACACCCGAGACCCCAGAACCCTAACCCCTAACCCCCCGAACCTCGAACCCCGAACCCTGAACCCTAACCCCTAACCCCAACCCCAACCCAGACCCCAGACCCCAGACCCCAGACCCTAGACCCTAGACCCTAGACCCTGAACCCTGAACCCTAATCTCTAAACCCTAAACCCTAACCCTGAACCCTGAACACCCAAAAAATCCAAAACCCAGAAAACCCTGAACCCTGAACCCCAATCCCAACCCCTAAACCCCTAACCCTCAACCCTCAACCCTCAACCCTCAACCCAAACCCTAAAACACTGGACCCTAAACCCTAAAACCCCAACCCTAAACTCTAACCCTAAAACCCTTAAACATGACCCCAGCCTTAAACCCTTAGCTCTAAACCTAAACAGCCTTAAAACCCAAATCCCAAACCCTAAACAACCTTAAAACCCAAAACCCAAATCCTAAACCCAACTCCTAACCTGAAATACTAAACCCTAAACAACCTAAAACTCGAAACCTTAAACCCAAATCCCCAACTTGAAAATCTAGGCGCTAAACCCTAAACTATGTTGTGACCATTAATATGAGAAACCATTAAGCGCATGACCAACAAACTCATCTCAACGCAAAAATTAATTTGCAAATGGGTCACTAGCAAAGATCCAAAATGTTTTGGATTTGACAATATAGGTAAATGGTATATATATATATATATATATATATATAGAGAGAGAGAGAGAGAGAGAGAGATAGAGAGAGAGAGCTTTGCTCTTATACTCACAAGAGTCCAAACAAGTCAGGTTTTATCAAGACATGCATTCAAAGAGTTATGTTCAAGCCTCCAAGTTTACCCATCATTAATAAGCCAAAATAAAAATGAGAATGATACACAAATTGGTCGTGAAATCATCAACAAGTTCCAAAGGTTGAATAGCTAATGATGTTGGTGAAAATGGTTCTTACTAAAGTAAAGGATACAAAACATGATTTTATGAACAAAAAGCTGAGCATGGAAAACAATGATCATATTGGCAACTTAACCCACAACCATGCAACACACAATGAGACGAGGATGTTAGTTTAACGATTAGACAAAGAATACCTTTTGTCCCATGTTAATGTTGAAAACAAATTCGGAAAGGATGTCTTCCATGATCTCACTGAAAGCCCAAGCAACTATGCAAGCCTCTAATGGGTCAATCGTTTTGCTAACTCAAACATGGAAAGAGGAGGGCTAGGCTCAAGCAAACAATTAAGCCTCCAACCATGAACAAAAGAGTGCATGCCAAAGAAAGGCCTCAATCTCCATAGCTATGAAGGAAAGGCCAAAACAAACAGGTCGAATGGAGCAACCAGATAGGGTAAAAGGATATGGAGATGTGAGCTCAATCCTCCACCCTTCAATTTTGGTGAAGCATTGGGATCTCTTCACAAAAACATGCAAGGAATAGCAATTGATTCAACCTTCACCACCAAAGAAAGGAGCACAACAAACAACTCTAAAGGCAAGGCCAAACAATGAGGTCAAATGGAGCAACCAGCTAGGGTGAAAGCATATGGAGATGTGATCTCATAACTCCACCCTTTGATTTGGGTGAAGGGCTAGGTTTTCTTCACAAAAGACATGCAAGGAATAGCAATTAATTCAAGAATTGATCTGAAGTAAACATCACAGCTCTGTGTAGCCAGCCGTCAGATAGGCATGCCAAAACATCATAATAAGCAATAAATTTTTGCATAAGCAACATCATATAAAGCAGAGAAAACTGAAGTATGAGTACACAATGATAACGGACAAACTATGATAGTCTCATCATATTCATTTCCCAAGTGCACACTAAGAGCTGGGCCTATTAGAACATATGTAAGACAATTATAAACCATGGCGAGATCAAGCAACATTACATTCAATAGGGTGATTTCTTTTGCAAAAAAAATTGTGTTAAGAATAGGATTCATTACAATAATAATAATAATAATATGTTTTGAAGGTCATAGCCAAGCCAGACACCAAGTTGGTGTATGAGACCCCTTGTTTGTGGGACAAGGTACCCCCTCTGCGCAGCATTGTAACTGCTAAAGTCTACAGAGGTGTACATACCCTACCCACTCCGGATTTGAACATATGGCATCTTAGGAGGAAACACATGTTCTCAACCGTTAGGCACACTTAGACTGTGTTGAACCTGTGTTGACTAGAAAATGGGTAAAAACATTAAAAAATTGTGTTTTTGGTCATTTCATTTTAATTATTGAGAACACTATTTTAAAAGTGCCTATTAACACTCATTGTGGAGCAGTAATATCATACCATTCATAATTGCACCTTTCTCCCTATTGACAATATCATAAATAACCATTTATACATTAAACAATGGCTAAGGTTCATTCATTGAACTCTCTGATTTTGTTAAGCTAAAATTTATACCCCTTCATTCACTGTCACAATCTCAATAATTGAAGACTACAATTTATCTCTTTAAAGATATTTAGAAAAAAATGGTAAGCAATGCCCCTTTAATACTTACCATAAAAAGTTGTTGTCAAGTTGCAAATAAGCTTCCACAGAATTCCTGTGTCAATAATATGTTCAAGCTCATTCCAGTTCTTATTTCCATGCATAGTTGAGGGATAGTTCAATATCAGAGCTTGCAAAAACCTGCACAACCCTTTCCAGAAACACAAGACATTAAATGCTTTCCAGAAACACAAAACATTAAATGCTTTGCTTGAACCGAAGACAAAAACTATATCTTGTTGAAAATAAACTAAGCAAAGTATGCAACATATTAGAAGTGGACATTAATGTCGTTCGGACTAATAATAATAATAATAATAATAAAAGAATATTGTGAATCAAATAATAAAAGACAAAAATTCATATTTTATTTCCATTACAACAATTTGAGGAATATGGAAGAAGCAAAAAAGACAAAAAGCTTCCATTGGTTCCTTCCCTTAAACTTGTTCTCACAAAGTAAGGAATGCATTTAACAATCATATTATTAAAGCACATGATTATAATAACTATAACCAAGGTGTCAAGCAAGCTAGAATACTCACATTACAGGGTAAAACTACTAACTTGTAGCAATATGTATAGTGACCACTATTATTGAAGAAAATAAAGAAGAAAACAACCTATTTAAGAGGAGGAACAACTTTTGATGGTGCAATAATGGTTGATTTCTATTTTGAAGAGACTAAAAAGTTCAATTCCCATGCTACAACAATGTTGCTATTCATGTGCGCATTTTCAAGATTTATTTTAATATTCACAAAATGTTGCTATTCATGTGCGCATTTTCCAGATTTATGTTAATATTCACAATATTTTATAAAATTGGGAAGAAAGAATTCTAACAATATATAACAAAATCTTACTGAATAAGTATAGTAATACAAAAAAATCCAATTTTAATGTAAACACAAGAAAATGGCTCTAAACATTGAACAACTCAAAACAAAGATGGTATAAAATAGGCAGAACTGCGATTTCTGGAAGGTGAACAGCCATATTACCATACATTCTACAAAGAATCCACACTAAAGATCAGTGAGAGAGATCCTCTCTGGGATTATATAGTTCTCATAAAATCCTCAAGTGAACTGAACAAATAGCCTACTTATTGGATTTGCACATTGATGCCACAATAAGTCTTAAATGGACTGTTTACAGTACCAACAAATAAGCACAAGCTAAACAAAGAACTAACATGATGTATATGCCTAGTAGCATCTTGTTAATGTCTGAAATTGGAAGGGCTCCAAAAGTTACACTATGACATCAATACTATCGCTCTGCACTTTGAATTAGTGTAATCACAGGTAAGAATTCATATAACAATTGGAGTAAAAATTGAACCTGTAGTTGCCAAACCACTTTAAATCTGTCAAAATGCTTGTCGTAAGCTCAAAACTAGACCTGATTTCCACAGTAAATTAGCTCTGAACTGCAAGTCGAATGCACATTCAACAAAACCACCTCAATTTCCATGCAAAAATATTCTAAAACACCTCAAATATGTGTATGCGTGTAATAAATTAAAAAAAAATGATGAAATTCTTCGTGACTAGTGGTGTCTTGAATCATGTGGGTAATGGAGTTGAATATCGAAGAAAATTTATTAAGCAAGTGTGTTTCCTGAAATCAAACACGCTCATAAAATGAGATTAGCCACCAAAACTCAAAAATTTCAAGCCGAAGTAATCAAACACACTAATAACATGAGATTTAGCTTCAAATTCAAAGCACTGTAGGGGACGTCAAATCACTTCCAACAGAACTTCTCTCAACAAGTTCAATGATTGAATCACATGAACAAGATAAAAGTGACCTCTAATACTCACTAAACGTATGCTATCCCATACTCCCTTGAAATTACTCAAAAAAGGAAGAGTAGGGGACTTAAGCAGTTAACAATAAACCCACTCAATGGTACTCTAGAGATCTTATATAATAAACTTGAGAGAATACAGTAAAAGTAGAATAGAATGCGAGACATATAAGAATAGAGTGAGATCCAAGAGTGTACCCCTCTCCTCGGAAGAATAGATTATGTGCATGGGTTCAAGAGTAAAACTCTAGCCACCCCAACGAGAGCACTCCTCTCCTAGCCAAAGATAACAACATGTTTGAGGAGCAAGATCATGCAAAGCGCACTAAATTGATGGTGTGGATACCATCAGTAACTGCCAATAACAAATCTCCTAGAAGAGCGCATGAGATAGAGTGAATGGATTTCAAACATTTGCGTCTGTAATCAATAGAACTCCAAGGTGAATAGGAAGATTGAATGATAGAAAATATTATGCCCATAATCAGAAAGCATCAAGCTTCCTTCATGTGTGTAACATCTCTGTTACTTAATGGGTATTATTAATTGTTTTCATTTAACTAACTAATAAAGCAATTTTTGTACTGACATTGATTCAGATTTAAATTTTTTGTACATAAAATTCCTTCCTATCTAACAGCATAGTTTTTAACTTCTAAGCAAAATTTTCATTGTTCATTTATGTTCTCATAGTTATCTTACAACCAGAAATTTTAATCAAAACTTCCTCTCCAGCATAATCAATTGAATAATAGATTCAACAATTTAATTAAGACAACTTAATCAAATCAAGGAGAGAAAAATACCTCTAAAGCCAAGGATTCCAGTCCTTAGCAGCTTGTTGAATCTAGGAGCAGTCCAGTCCTTAACAACTTGTTCAAACAAGTGTGACCCAAATTAGGATTAATCCTCACAACCAACTAGCAGCTTAAAACATGTGGGTTCCCTAAAATTCTGTGCTCGTATGTCTACTAACAACAACAACAACAACAACAACGGTCAGTAACAAATCTCAAAGTTCCAAGCTCAAGGTTTTTCCCTCATCACCGATAATTACCTGCAAAGAGATCCAACCCTCAACCCTTCTCCAAAAACCTTAATTTATGCATTTTTCACACTTCCTTCCCAACCCTTCGAGAAGAGCCCTAGGAAGGTCAAAATATTATAAAATACTATCTCACCTACCCAACATTAATAATCCCAACATTTCACTCATCAAGATAAAATCCAATCTAGTCAAATCAAATCTCCGTAAGTTTAAGAAATCTTATCTCCTACTAAAATGAAAATAAATTCTAAATGAAAGGCAATTTCCACTTTTACTAATTAAATGTAACTAAATTCTAAATGAAATGCAAATTAATCCAAATTAAAGTTAAATTACAATATAGGAATTTAACCTCTTCTACACCCAACCCATCATACATCATCCATCAATAATATCATTTTAATATAATTAATACATTTTCATAACAATACTAGTGTACACACGCAGGTTATGTATGTGTAGCTAACACATACATAGCTTGTGTGTACTAACGATAACCATTATCACCTCCAATGCATAGTTCCTATATGATTATAACCAAGCAGGCAAGACAGTAATCAAGTAACGACAACGTTAAGCAACCTCACTAACCAAGTCACAGTAATCTAGTACCAATCAAACATTATACTAAGATTATCCCAAACAAATTAATAAAGTGATTTAAAAATGGAAGGAACCAAAGTATAGAACTAAGATGGCATATCTAATTCCCAAATAGTATTTTTGAATCTTAGCTACTTGGAATCATCCTTCCTCCCAAGCCTACTTCCATCTTCCACATCCTATCATTTCTCTTTTGGAATATGTTGGAACATCAACTTTATTGACCTAACCCTAGATATAACCCAAAAGAGAAAGTCTCGACCGAATCAACCTACTTCCTTGGTAGGCAACCAGTAGTCGTCATCATACATCTTGGGGAGCATGGCTTAACATGAGATTTCAGAGAATAACAATGCATGATACCTCCACCCCTCCTAATGGAACTAGGGTCAAACCCTATAATGACCATACTGTGGTAATGTTATTGTTCTTAATGCTACATCCTCAAATTACTGGTCTGGGCAACTATTTTTACTGTAAAACCTGCACTAGCCCACATATCATAGCAATGTTTCAAGCCAATAATTAATTCTATGCAATAGCTTACAACAACCAATATTCCTTGTTTTTAATTTGTTGTATGTACCTTGTGGATACCTTTATTTTCACAAATGTACAATAACCTGCTACCCTTCTTGGAACACTTTTTTTCTCCAATAAACAACTGCACTTTTCTTATACTCTTCATTTGTTGTTAATAATTTTTTCTTTGTTGCTGCCCACCACAGATATTCTCCAAAAATTCTTCAGCATCCTTGCTAACTCGTATTCCTTTAGGTAAGTCTAGTATATCCAGTTTTCTTTTAGGTTTTTGTCCCAAAAAAAATTGACAAGGAGATTTACCCAAAGATTAGTTAACTCTTGAATTGTTAAGCAAACTTTGCTTGTGCCAAAAACATACCCCATTTCCTTTGGCTCTCTACGACTTCACAACAAATTACCCAACCTTCTATTCACTACCTTGGTATGCCAATCTGTTTGTAGATAGTAAGCTGAGCTATACTACAGTCTGCTATCCGATTTCTTCCACAGTATTCTCTAAAAGTGGCTCAGAATTTTAGTCTCTGTCACTTGTTATAGTTAATGGAACCCCATGTAATCAGAATTTTTTTTAAATAAGTTTTCAATTCCACTAGCATCATTGTCTTTTCATAGCACAAAAAATGGGTGATTTTCAAAAAGCAATCCACTACCACAAGGAGTGAATCACTTTCTGCATTTGTAGCAGCCCCCGCACAATATTCATGCAACATCTATCCAGGACACATCAGGCATGGGAAGAATTTTATAGAATCTAATATTCCACTACCCTCCTTTGTCAACTTGACAAATTCTGCATGTAGAATCAAATCTGTACATATCTCTTCTCACTTGAAGTTGAAAGAATTCCCCACTTACTGAGTTGTAAGACTTGCCCCTGCAAAAGTGTTCTCCCAAGCTGCTTGAGTATAATCCTCTAATCAACTTCTCCTTCCTAGATCCAGTGAGAGTACATAACTGTGCGCCTTTAAATAAAAATCCGTGCAGTAGCAAATAGTCATCAAAAGAGCCTTAACTGTATTGCCAGATTTGATTAGGGCTTCATAAATTTTACCAAAATATTGATCAGCTGCATATTCTTTCTTCATAACCTCAAAACCAAAAATACAAGTCCACATTGTGATAAGAAAATGCTGTCTTCTACTCAAGGCACCTGCCACTACATTTCATTTGACCCTCTTCCATGCCGCACAACAAATATATAACTCTGCAAAAACAAGACCCTGAAATTCAGCATGTCATGGGACCCTAAAATCTAGCTTGATAATCTTCCAACAAAATAAAATCCCAATGCAAAAGGTAATGTCACCACTGCTTCAATGTCTGAACAATAGCATACAGTTCTTTATCATCCGTATTGTATCTTGTTACCACCTAAGTTGTACTTAGGGGTTTTTGATCAAGTGAGCCTGGTAAACCGGACAAGGATAACTTGATCGGACTTCAGAAGACCTTTGGAAGTGCTTCTGGGAAGTGCTTGTTGTACTATATCACATATTCATACCCCATGGGGGAATTGTAATAAATGTTCTAGTATGATAGTGTCTGTAAAAGACTCGGTCTCTTAGACTTTATTTGTCAATCCGATCAGCCCAGGGTGTTTTTTCCCTTGGTTATTATTGGTTGTTGAATAAACGACTGATAATTTCTGAGTTTTTCACTCCATACCTCCAAAGTTGGGGTGGTCGGCTTGGCATTTAGGCCTATTGAGGTTATTAGAGTCTATGTGTCAATGTATAAACATGCTAGGCATCATGGTCGAGTCATATGAACATGTCTAAGTCCCCCTAGGGTTTTTCAATTTTTTTAAATTTTTTATTTTTTCAATGTTTTTTATTAAAATTTAATTTTTCCAAAACTTAGGCTATTTTTTAATAGTTTAATTGAAAAAATTGATTTTCTAATAAAAGTGGGCCAAATAATTAGTTTCAGTCATGTAGGTGTTCATTTTCAAGCTAAGAGCACCATGTAAACCCATGGACCCACTATTTCTTAGTTTTGAGTGATTTTCCATCACTTAGGTCAGAAAGCCCCAAAAATCAATTATTGATTATTTTAATTAATAAATTGATGAATAATGGAACAATTCAAAAATCATAGATCAGTGGATTCTCAGCCGATTTGATTGAAATCAGTCAGATCTGAACCAGATTGACTGAATCTGACAAATCCTTAACTGAAGGAGGTGATCTGGACAGATCCAGAGTTGATCTTCAACATCCTTTATGGGGAATTGCGCCCTCTCTCTCTCCTCTACACATGTGGGCTCATCTGGATGAGTTTTGGTGGATGCTTCAGTCAACAGGTTGAGGTGTCAGTCAGATTAGCTCTCCGATAGACAGTTGCACTCAATGAGACTCAAATCAGGCTCAGTCAGACACAAATCAGGCATTGATGGACTCTCCTTCAGCTACATTGGTTTGTCTCCTTGGGATTTGCGCCCCCCTGGGCTGGATCTCCTGTTTTCTGTTTAAATAAAGCACAGGCTACCTCTTCCAAGCTAGTTAGGGTTGGATTGAAGGGCTTGCTATTGGAATACTGTTGTAATCTTTTGATTATTGAAATAAAGAAGCTTTGGAGACCAAATGGTGTAATGCTCTCATATGTGTGGATTAAGCATTGTCTTACGACTATTGATGTTGCCGACTTTTCTCTCAAATTTTGCATCTGAACCCTGTCTGGCTTGAACGATTCAGCTGAATCAATAGGAGTATAGTTGGGCAAGTAAGGTTACTTGTTTTTCTTATATCTCATAGCATATATGTTAGAAGATCTAGATTATACACGTATAATAAGTTTATTTGCATGTAATTCTTGTCTCTTTTTCATATATATATCCAGATCTCATGAGGTTTCATGCAGGATTGTGTGTTTAGCTTTCAGGTAGCAAGGATTGGACGATCTGTGGATCTAGTTTGACTCCACTGTACATCCAAAAGCTTTGTGAAGACATTTCCCCTCTGTATTCCACTAACAAGTTTCCATTGCAGATCTGCTTCAGCAACAAGCACTTCTCTTCTCCTTTTTCCTCTTTCAAAATCAATTTTTTTACCTGGTTACTTTGTTCACAGCTTTGATATTGTTTAGATCTATTATCTTAAAGCAAATTTAACATAGATCTATCTTCTCAAAGCCCATAATCTAGATCTTGTTCTTAAAAGGTTTCATAAGCATTCTAGATCTAGCTTTAGGGAAATCGTCCTTTTTGCATGGAATTTTAAAGAAAATTTGTAGCTTGCATGCATTAGATTTCTGTTTTCTGTTATAAAAGATAAATATAGCAATCAGTGCACATCATATTGGCTGCCTAAAAGGCAAGCCAAGATCCCATGGAAAGATTGCTTTCCTTGGTTCCCTTTTTACCTTTTTTAACTAGTTTTAGCTTAGTTTTTTTTTGGTTAAAAGTAAGTTGACCCAAAGGTACTTTCAAAGTGCTTTTGGGCATATTTCAGTCTAATAAGCTTGCTGGTTTTTAGCAGGTATAACAAAAAGGAGGAGGAGCTACAGTTCGAAAGTGACTTTTGGGCCTTCTGAATCCCCCCAGGGGTCTCCCTTTTTTATTGAAATCTTTAATTTTTGCACTTTGTAAGCTCTTGGTTTCATTCTGTATAAGAATCAAGAGGCATCATATTAGTTTGCTGATATTGTAACCACTAGTAATAAAAAGAATTCTGAATAGGCTCTTTTGAGCCCATTCCCCATCCCCCCTGGGGGGATTTGCGTACGTGTCATTTTTTGCTTTTCGTTCATCTTTTTTCAATCTAGCGTAATACTAATCTGCAGGGTAGTATACTTTGATTTAAAATCATTTCCATATTCCATTTCTATTGGTTTCAAAGTAACTTTAATACTTACCCCACGAGCCTCCTTTTGAGCCGAAAGGTGAAGAAAGGTTCATGGTAGTCTAATTAGAAAATTGTGGTTTGCTTATCTTTTTATGTTTCATTTGCTATCATCATTTGTTTCAATAACCATAATAAAATCAACCCCTCCTTGATTCCCCGATTGAGGTCCACTTGGACCGAAAGAGGTTCGTGGAGGGCTTTCTTTTAACAAGAACATCCATCTCAAAATTTACTAAAATTGACAAGACTCCGGTGTGTATGCTCTGCACTTGGCTACAGTTCGTCCGATCAGTCAAGTTGTATCAAAAGCACTTGAGTGACTAGTATAATTACGATTCATTCTCCCAAATTGACAAACCATCAGGTGAAAATCCAACACCTAGATCAAACCATTACGGTGGAAAAATACCCAAAGGAAGTGGGAACTCCTGAAAAGTGACCTCGAGGCGTCGATCTCTGTCACACCCTAACGGGTGCATTATGAACAATAGCCCTAGAGACTCCATCCAGCCCACATATTCCTTGCGGGTAGCCGTGTGTTAGGATTATTAATCCTTCCTTGTACAAATTTGGTCATATGTCTAAATCAGGAGTCATGTCTAAATCGGGAGTCCATCCAGTCTATTTATAGTCATTAGCACCATTGGTTAAACTTGACCTAATTGGGGCACATGTTTCAGTTACCAAAGTGTGGGGAACACTAATTGAGGCTCACTGCCACTTATTGCACTTGATTGCATAAGTTTAGGAGTCTCCTAGATCAATCCCTACAATTTAGGAAGCAACTAGGAGTGCCAAAACCAACCAAGGTCAGTTAACTTCAGTTGATGACTAGTCAAGCCAAGTTAGGAGTCAGTTACATTCAGTTCTAGCTCTCTACATTCAGTTAAATAATGGTTTAATTAATTGCACACCTGTGGGGCGTTTTTCTCACCTACCATAGTCAGTTAACCATTATTTAATACTAAATGTAACAGTTAGTTGTGTTTTAGAACTCTGGTTATGATTTAGACAAGGACAGTTAACTACTGGGTCCTTAACTTCAGTTGATGACTAGTCAAGACAAGTTAGGAGTCAGTTACATTCAGTTAAATAATGGTTTAATTAATTGCACACATGTGGGGTGCTTTTCTCACCTACCACAGTCAGTTAACCATTATTTAATACTAAATCTAACAGTTAGTTGTGTTTTAGAACTCCAATTGTGATTTAGACAAGTCTTGGTTACCTACAGTCAAGTAGAGTCATCAATTCGAACTTCCTCATGTGGATTCGAATTGCTTGTGGCTATTAAAGCCATTTTACATCATTGTAATTATTATCTGGATTACTTTTTTGATTAATGAAAGCATTCACAGCTGCAAGCCTTTTGCACTGTTTCATTCTTCAATGGCTGAGTAAATTGTGAGATCTTCTTTGTGAGTTGTGTGTTTGTCTACAGATCTATATGCTCAAATTTAACAAGGTATCAGAGCCTCGACGGACAAGGCACTTCTCCTCCTCAGATCTCCTACTGGATCATTTTTTTTGTTTTGCAGGTACAACTTCGAAATGAATTCAACAGTTCCTCTTCTCACCCGATCCTCAGACTATTTTGAATGGGGGGTGAAGATGACTATATGTCTGAGAAGACAAAAACTTTATTCAGTGTCTAATGGATTCGGTAGAAATTCTTTTGAGAGTGATAATGACTGGCTAAAGGCAAAGGATAAAGCTTTTGAAATAATGGAACTTGCTCTTTCTCCTAGCATGCGCTACCTCAGTAGATCTATTAAAGATCCACTGGAACTCTGGAAAAGATTGGACATAACCTTTGGATTTGGAAGCACCACAAGCATCCTTGATCCAAAAATCTCGGCCTCCACTCTCTCTGATGAAGTTGTTCAAGATGAAGAAGAAGCAGAAACTTCTACACAGTTAATTCGAATTGAAGACAGTCTCCATGCAGTGACTCCTTCTCCTGATGTTCCGGAAGTTCATGAGATCTCTGATATCTCATCTTCTCATATTGTTGAAACAGAAGAAGACATTCGAATCTCTGATATTGAAGAAAAATTCTGTTGCACTTCCATGCAAACATTCACCGGTGATTTTCCTTTAAATTCTATGCAAAATTTACTA
>LPNX010867660.1:17534-112552 GCA_001517045.1 Pseudotsuga menziesii
TTAATTCCGGTGTGAAAAATCAAGTACTGCACTTTCTCTTCAAAACTGCTGATGGGGATTTGGTGTTAGTTTCCTCATATGAGGTTGCTGATATTTTATTATGTGATTCATTATATATTTCAGAAGCTATATCAGACTATGGAGCTCCAGCATTTGCTCTCAACAGTCCCAGTGCTTCTCTACCATTGATCACATGCTCATCTTCTCACAGAACTAGTAAAGAGGAAGATTTTCTGCATCCGCCTGGACACCTGCTCCGAACACTTGGGGCTGTTCTTACCACTCATGGTTTGTTGTTCATGGCTGCAACATATCAGTTTCTTGAGTGTTCTTCACATTCTCTGAATTCTCAAGAACCTTTCCTCACTTTTCAGTTGACTTCAGTTGCTCTACATGGGTCCAGTCTTCATCCGGCAGCTGTCTATATTTCTGATTTAGTTGAGCATACCATTCTTCTTCCAAAGAGGAAGATTCCTCCAGACATATGATGGAGAGGTCCACATGCCAGGCCCCAGGATACCTGTGCACAGAAGAACCAGATTGATCCTGATTCTACCTGCTTAATTAGAAGGGGGGGTTTTTTTCCCATGTGGTTTTTCCCCAAGCACCTTATTTTTGAGCAGTTACTTTACTTTACTTGATGTAATGGGTGACCTTTGGTCTTAGTTACCAGGGCCCACAGTTTGTCCAAGTTAGCATTCAGGGGGGGTGTTAGGATTATTAATCCTCCCTTGTACAAATTTGGTCATATGTCTAAATCAGGAGTCATGTCTAAATCGGGAGTCCATCCAGTCTATTTATAGTCATTAGCACCATTGGTTAAACTTGACCTAATTGAGGCACATGTTTCAATTACCAAAGTGTGGGGAACACTAATTGAGGCTCACTGCCACTTATTGCACTTGATTGCATAAGTTTAGGAGTCTCCTAGATCAATCCCTACAATTTAGGAAGCAACTGGGAGTGCCGAAACCAACCAAGGTCAGTTAACTTCAGTTGATGACTAGTCAAGCCAAGTTAGGAGTCAGTTACATTCAGTTCTAGCTCTCTACATTCAGTTAAATAATGGTTTAATTAATTGCACACATGTGGGGCGCTTTTTTCACCTACCACAGTCAGTTGTTGTGTTTTAGAACTCCAATGTAACAGTTGGTTGTGTTTTAGAACTCTGGTTATGATTTAGACAAGGACAGTTAACTACTGGGTCTTTAACTTCAGTTGATGACTAGTCAAGACAAGTTAGGAGTCAGTTACTTTCAGTTAAATAATGGTTTAATTAATTGCACACATGTGGGGCGCTTTTTTCACCTACCACAGTCAGTTAACCATTATTTAATACTAAATGTAACAGTTAGTTGTGTTTTAGAACTCCAATTGTGATTTAGACAAGTCTTGGTTACCTACAGTCAAGTAGAGTCATCAATTCGAACTTCCTCATGTGGATTCGAATTGCTTGTGGCTATTAAAGCCATTTTACATCATTGTAATTATTATCTGGATTACTTTTTTGATTAATGAAAGCATTCACAGCTGCAAGCCTTTTGCACTGTTTCATTCTTCAATGGCTGAGTAAATTGTGAGATCTTCTTTGTGAGTTGTGTGTTTGTCTACAGATCTATATGCTCAAATTTAACACCTTGAAGGTTTAGTTTTGGACATACTCCAACTACTCTTGGGTATATCTGGAGTCCACCCCTTCGCCTAATTTTAATCAACTCATATTTCACATTAACTTAAAACGTACCAAGAGGCAATTGCAAAACATTCACTCCAAGCACATGCAAGTACATTGATTTTCTTTTGACTCCATTTTAAGGCACTAGTTATTTTCTTGCTATATATATATTGTGTCTCAGCATTGTGCTTTCGTGCGCTCATTTTGTATCTTGTCATCTATGGTTGTTTATGGTTAAATTTCAAACTCCTAAGTAATTCATTCAGTTTAACATCACCATACTAAGTAATTAGCCTTAGTAACTTAATAGGGTCTATCCCCCTTGGCTTCATTAGGAGTTGAGCCTAAACGGAGGAGTCAAGAACAAGATGACAGCCTTGACTCGAGACTTGCCCCCAAGGACACACCGAGTGGCTTGAAGATTTCTGCCACGTGACCCAGGTGTGTGAAAGGCGGCAACATATCTCTTCTTGTAGTCATTTATCTTTCCCCTCAAATATGCAGCTGGTTTCCATTCTTGGCTTAACACTCTTCCAATAGACACAACAAAAGCATCACACTCAACTGTAAAATGCTTCTCAAAGTCTGAAAGTGTGAGAATTGGTGATTCAGTTACCTTCTGCTTGAACAATTCAAACCTCTTTTCAGCTGTCCCGGTGCATAGGATTGTTTTACCTTTAATAAAGGCACAGAAATGCCATTGAATACATGAGAACCCTCTTTTAAAAAATCACTAATCTGTACAAACTCTGCAGCCACCTTACATTTTTTGGAGCTTGCCACACAAGTATGGCCTTATCTTCCTAATGATCCATGTTCAATCCATCTGTTGAAATTACATTTCCAAGGATATATGAAGTCTTTCAAGTTTTCAACCCTACGTGATCAAACGCCTTCCAATCATACAAAGTTCCAAACGCTCCATGCTTCAGTTGAAAATCAAAATGTCATCAAAATAAACTATAACAAACCTACCAATGTTTTTGAAATACTTTGTTCTTGGTTCACATGAACGTGGTGGGGGAATTAGAGAACTCAGATGGAATGACCAACCATTCATACAAGCCATGGTATTGGAATGCATCTTCCTTTCATCTCCTTCCCAATATCCAGATGTTGTGATAGCCACTTAAATCAATCTTTCAAAAGACATTGGCACCTGCCAAGCAATCCAACATATCACCCATTCTTCACAATGGATATTGATACTTCATTGTAAATTTGTTGAGGACACTAGAGCCTCCGTTCTTGGGTGATAAAAGGGTTGGTAAAAGGACTCACACTCTCTCTTATAAAAGTTTTTTCTAATAATTTTGTTATTCTCTTTCTCATTTCCTCATCCTCTTCAGAAGACAACCTAAGCAACTTGTTTGGGAAGCCTAGCTCCCAGAAATTAGAATCATAACAATTTGATGTACAAACCCCTATGAGAGGTATACCTACTGGCAACTCTGCTGAAGTCAAATCTTCATACTCTTTCAACCACTCTTGCACCTATGAGAGAGGTATACCTATTGGTAACTTTGTTGAAGTCGAATCTTCATACTCTTTCAACCACTCTTGCACCTATGAGAGAGGTATACCTGCTGGCAACTCCGTTGGAGTCAAATCTTCATACTCTTTCAACCACTCTTGCACAAAGTTACGTATATAGAATAACAACAAATAATTATTTATATATGTTGAATTTTAGCATTAGCATGTATTCTTTAAAATTTTGCAGACTGTAAGATAACAATAGACAAGGGCAGTAGAAACATCAACAACATCACACACACAGAACACAAGAGTTTTCACGGGGAAACCTTTAAAGGACAAAAACCCCAAAAGCATTAGTAATTCATCTCGTAAATGAGATGACTGAGTCTTCAATAATTCTCAAACCCTAATTGGTTTGAACCACAGATAAAAAGTCCACAACAGATGAATTTTACAGAAAAATCCAAATTAGGGCTTCATGCCCTAATTTCTTCCTGCTGCCCAAAAATCCCAGATCTGCTGCACAGGATAAATTCTTGCTTCCCGGAGTTGCCCAGATATACTGTTGCCTGCCCAGACTGCGTGGATGCTTGCCCGAACCTGTACAAAGCTGCTCGAGTGCTACTGCTGCCCGGATGCCTGCCCAAGCAAGTACCTGTCTGCCCGGACCTGTACGGAGCTTCCCGGATGCTGTTGTTGCTACCCGAATGCCAGCCCAAGCTCTGTACATGTCTGCCCGAGACTATACCAGGCTGCCCGAGCTCCTGTTGGAGATTCCTGGGACTGATAGCAACCAAGAGGAGGCTGCTCATGAAGGATCCGAGCTGCCCAAGGGTGGAATGGGGCTGCCCGTGAAGGATCTGAGCTGCCCGAGTGTGTAGAGAAGCTGCCTGAGGCTGCCCGTGAAGAGGATGAAGATGCTGCTGCAAGTGATCACCGTGAGTGAAACCCTAGCTTAGGGTGTTAGGATTATTAATCCTCCCTTGTCCAAATTTGGTCATATGTCTAAATCGGGAGTCATGTCTAAATCGGGAGTCCATCTAGTCTATTTATAGTCATTACACCATTGGGTCCACTTGACCTAGTTGGGGCATATGTTTCAGTTACTAAAGTGTGGGGAACACTAATTGAGGCTCACTACCACTGATTGCACTTGATTGCATCAGTTTAGGAGCCTCCTAGACCAATCCCTACAATTTAGGAAGCCACTGGGAGTGCCGAAACCAACCAAGGTCAGTTCACTTCAGTTAATGACTAGTCAAGCCAAGTTAAGAGTCAGTTACATTCAGTTCTAGTCCTCTACATTCAGTTAGCGCTAGTTTTGCTTGACTGCACTCATGTGGGGCGCATTTCTCACCTACCACAGTCAGTTAACCTTAGTCAACACTGAATGTAACACTTGAGTTGTGTTTTAGAGCTCCAATGAACTCCGGTTATGGTTTAGACAAGGTCAGTTAACTACTGAGTCCTCCGATAGTGATTTAGACAAGGTCTTGGTTACCTACAGTCAAGTAGAGTCTAATCAATTTGAACTTCCTCATGTGGATTCGAATTGCTTGTGGCTATTAAAGCCATTGTACTTCATTATAATTATCTATCTAATTACTCTTTGATTAATGAAAAACATTCACAGCTGCAAGCCATTTTTGCACTGTTTCATTCTTCAATAACTGAGTGATTTATCATGTGAGTTGTGTGTTTGTCTACAGATCTATGTGCTCAATTTAATATGGTATCAGAGCCTCGGCGGACAAGGCACTTCTCCTCCTCAGATCTCCTATTGGATCATTTTTTTTGTTTTGCAAGTACAACTTCGAATAGATTCATCAGTTCCTCTTCTGACCCGATCCTCAGACTATTATGAATGGAATGTGAAGATAATTATATTTCTGGAAAGACAAGATCTCCTTTGGGTGTCTAATGGACTCGGTAGAAAGTCTTTTGAGAGTGAAAATGACTGGCTAAATGCAAAGAATGCAGCTTTTGAAATAATGAAACTGGCTCTTTCTCCTAGCTTGCGCTACCTCAGTAGATCTATTAAAGATCCACAGGAACTCTAGACAAGATTGGACAGAACCTTTGGAATGATTGATGAGGATCATAATAGCACTTTGGAGAGCACATCCAGCACCATAAGCATCCTTGATCCAAAAATCTCGGCCTCCACTCTCTCTGATGAAGTTGTTCAAGATGAAGAAGAAGCAGAAACTTCTACACAGTCAATTTGAATTGAAGACAGTCTCCATGTAGTGACTCCTTCTCCTGATGCTCCGGAATTTCATGAGATCTCTGATATCTCATCTTCTCATATTGTTGAACAGAAGAAGACATTCGAATCTCTGATATTGAAGAAAAATTCTGCTGCACTTCCATGCAAACATTCACCGGTGATTTTCCTTTAAATTCTGTGCAAAATTTACCAGTAATTGCTTCTGAAAGTGAAGAGAAATTTGATTTTTCTCCCTCTAATGTTGCTGCTGGTGTGAAAATATGTGATACCTTGGATATTTTGGAAGAAATATCAGATTACCAGAGTGATCCATTCGCTCCCCATGATCTATATTTTCCAGCAAATTCCTGCAGGATTGCATGCACCAAAATTCAGAATTTTGAAGAAGAAGAAAGCTGTGCATCCACCGTCTCGGTTAACCATTTATTTGAATCTGATATTAACCTTGTTGGATCTGATATGATCTTATTTAGATCTGATCTGATATTGCTTGGTTTAATATATCAAATTCATAATCTTTCAATATCGCTTGTAACTGTTCTCATCAACGATGTGAAGAAACAAGTACCGCAAGTCTCCTACAAAACTGCTGCTAGGGATTTGATTCCATTTCACAGTTTTGGATCTGTTTTGAACCTATTTATATCTGATTTACTTTCTGATCTGATATTATTTGGTTCATATTTTAAAATCCAAAAGCCTTCAGTCATGCTTGCAGCTGCTCTCACCAATTCCGGTGTGAAAAATCAAGTACCGCACTTTCTCTTCAAAACTGTTGATGGGGATTTGGTGTTAGTTTCCTCATGAGGTTGCTAATATTTTATTATGTGATTCATTATCTATTTCAAAAGCTATATCAGACTATGGAGCTCAAGCATTCGCTCTCAACAGTCCCAGTGCTTCTCTACCATTGATCACATGCTCATCTCCTCACAGAACTAGTAAAGAGGAAGATTTTCTGCATCCGCCTGGACACCTGCTCCTAACACTTGGGGCTGTTCTTACCACTCATGATTTGCTGTTCATGGCTGCAACATATCAGTTTCTTGAGTGTTCCTCACATTCTCTGAATTCTCAAGAACCTTTTCTCACTTTTCAGTTGACTTCAGTTGCTCTACATGGGTCCAGTCTTCATCCGGCAGCTGTCTATATTTCTGATTTAGTTGAGCATATCATTCTTCTTCCAAAGAGGAAGATTCCTCCAAACATAATGATGGAGAGGTTCACATGCCAGGCCCTAGGATACCTGTGCACAGAAGAACCAGATTGATCCTGATTCTACCTGCTTAATTAGAGGGGGGGATTTTTTCCCAATTGGTTTTTTCCCCAGCACCTTATTTTTTAGCAGTTACTTTAGTTTACTTGATGTAATGGGTGACCTATGGTCTTAGTTACCAGGGCCCACAGATTGTCCAAGTTAGCATTTAAGGAGGGTGTTAGGATTATTAATCCTCCCTTGTCCAAATTTGGTCATATGTCTAAATCGGGAGTCATGTCTAAATCGAGAGTCCATCCAGTCTATTTATAGTCATTACACCATTGGGTCCACTTGACCTAATTGGGGCACATGTTTCAGTTAGTAAAGTGTGGGGAACACTAATTGAGGCTCACTACCACTGATTGAACTTGATTGCATCAGTTTAGGAACCTCCTAGACCAATCCCTACAATTTAGGAAGCCACTGGGAGTGCCGAAACCAACCAAGGTCAGTTCACTTCAGTTAATGACTAGTCAAGCTAAGTTAGGAGTCAGTTACATTCAGTTCGAGTCCTCGACATTCAGTTAGCGCTAGGTTTACTTGACTGCACTCATGTGGGGCGCATTTCTCACCTACCACAGTCAGTTAACCTTAGTCAACACTGAATGTAACACTTGAGTTGTGTTTTAGAGCTCTGATGAACTCCGGTTATGGTTTAGACAAGATCAGTTAACTACTGAGTCCTCCGATAGTGATTTAGACAAGGTCTTGGTTACCTACAATCAAGTAGAGTCTAATCAATTCGAACTTCCTCATGTGGATTCGAATTGCTTGTGGCTATTAAAGCCATTGTACTTCATTATAATTATCTATCTAATTACTCTTTGATTAATGAAAAGCATTCACAGCTGCAAGCCATTTTTGCATTGTTTCATTCTTCAATAACTGAGTAAATTGTGTGATCTATCATGTGAGTTGTGTCTTTGTCTACAGATCTATGTGCTCAATTTAATATAGAGTTTGACTGTAACAAGAGTGGGTGCCCTAGCTAGAAACCTCCATGTTAGGGCATAACCACAAGAATTTTTCTTCTCTTCTAGACCAGCAAAAATCTTCCTTGGTGCAGTTGTAATATGATGAGCAAGTGTGTGAAATGAAGTGAAGTTGATCTTCTTTTATAGCCTTTGAATCACCTAAATCATGAATGTGGACCAAAACTCAAAAGACCAAAATAATAATATTTTATTCTTTTATCTTTTTTACTTTTACCTTTAGTGGTACTAAAAGTCTTTTTGTACTTTTTCTTTGACTCCTTAGTGGTCTAAGGGTCCTATGTATTTTTTACTTTCACCTTTAGCCTTCTTCAAATGCCTTGTAGTCAAAACAAGTGGTCATAGGGGTCCTTCATTCCCACTCAAAGTACATCATCATAAATAGCGAGAATTACTTATGCTTTTATCTCACACTCCTTGTGCCACCAAGATCAAGTACTAGGTGTCTTAACCAAGGGTAGCTAAGCCTTGGAGACGATCACAAAGCCCACGGATCGAGGGTAGGAGTGTCTCACATGCCCAAACCCGGTATAGGACTTATAGTGATGTCCTGTTAACTGACCATGTGCCTCAGCCATAGGCTGCATAATTTGACCCAAGGTCAAATAATTGGTAACTGACCAAGCGCCTCCATTCTCCCGGAGAATGGCCCTCAGCCCTAGGCTGAGTCCCTCGGTACTAGATGAGTCCCCTAGGGAAGGTAAGTTGTGAAGTACCTTCCCCTAAGTCAATATTCGTGGGTGACTAAGTCTGCAGCCTACCCTCACCACAACATGCTTATAGAGCATCAAATTAATCGGTCATATCAGTACACGTGAATCCCAACTTACCTTCCCCTAAGTCAATATTCACGGGTCGCTGAGTCTGCAACTACCCTCATAACAACGCATGGTCTCCAAGTAAAAACGCATGTTTTTCAACCTGTGTGCAGGCAGGAGTGCTAGTAGGTAGGGTTTGAAAAGGAGCCCCTAGCTTGTGTACATCTTCTAAAATATATATTAACTTCTCCCCTTAGATATAACCACTCTTCCATTCAAGATCCTTACTTCTTATTTGATCAAATCCCCAAACATTGAGTCTAAATGACCATCACAGTTCACAAAGAATAAATGCACAACTTCCCTAAAGAGAACCATTGCAATTCACAAGAAAATAAGTTGCATCCCATAGCTGTTTTCCTTGCATTATGGATTACATGACTTATATCAAACTGCCATGGTCTGCTCAATAACAATTGACAGGAATCCATAGTACCATATCATGCAAAAATGTCTTCATACAGTCCAATATTAAAAGAAATATAGCATTATTGATTTTGCAAATAAGAACAATATGGTCTCATTGTAACCAAGAAATCCTAAAGGATTGGGATTAGGAAAACATTTTTGTTGGAAACTCCACACCATCTTTGTGCTCTATATATTATCTGAAAAACCAATGTCAATTATCACCTTGCACACTTTGCCTTAGCACTTGCAGATGGTTATGAAGACATTTTTTCTCCAATCAACCTCTTGGGCATCCTTACCATTTTCAGGGTTCTCTCTATCGCAACAAGTTCTCTCATGTTCTTAGCACAACTTCTATTGGTTGAGATGCTTCGTGGACTGCCAGGGTTTCTTCTTTGGTTACCATTAACCTATTCCCATCTCTGGGTTTTGGGGGCAGTCTCAAGATTTGTGGGCTTCACTATAGATCTAGCACCTGAATGGTCTCCTAAAGCTAATAGCCGGTTGTCCTCTGCCTCAACCTCCAAAGCCTCCCCTTCCTTCAGAGTCTGGTTTGACTCCATTCGACTCTTCAGTCTTGGAATGTTTAGAAAATACCCATTTTCCTTGAGTGCCACCATCTCTTGTTCCCGCCATCTTGCTCTTTCCCTTATTACGTTTAGCTTCAACCTTAAATGCACATTGATAGACTCTATCAACAGAGTGTAATTTCAGTAAAGCTAATGTGCCTTTAACACTGACAACATGGCCCAGTGACGTCTTTCATGGCTGCCTACTCCTCATCTTCTTGCCTATCTATCCTTATTTGCAACCTCGTGAATTGTTTTGTATGTTCCTGCACAGACTATTCCTTTTGCCTGAAGTTTTGAAACTGTTTAAATAACTTTTGTTGGTATTCCGTTAGCATAAATATTGCTCTTTGAAGCTTCAACATCTTGGATCTAAGTTTTATCTTTAATTTTCCCTCTCTTCTCCTTGCTTTATGAATATTATCCCACCATAGTGTAGCATAGGATTTCATTTTCGCCACTGTAATTACTACTTTTCTAAGGTCATATCCATTGATGTTCTCCATATCAAATGCCTTCCCAATTTTTGTATCCTATCTATGTATAAATTAGGATTCAAGTCTCCCTTGAACTTTTAAACTTATTCTCTTACTTTGGCTCGTTTTGTTACCACGTCGCTTATCTTTCTATGAGCTCTGCGACATCAGCTTGGTTTCTTGAGTTCTCATTCCTCTTCAGATTCATCAGTTAGCAGATTAGCCACTACAGCTTCTAACTTTATGAGCAGTTCTTATCCAAGAATTCACCTATTCCTCCATTTCTCCTTCCTCTTCTTGCCCAATTCACATGCACCCCTAACTGCACTATTCAAAGTTTCCCTGACATCAATATGACGCAGATAGCTCTATACTTGCACCTAGATCTTACGCGGATATCACATGGGCCCCTAACTGCACTATTCAAAGTTTTTTTGGTATCAATATGATGCAGATAGCTCTATACTTGCAGCTGTATCTTACACAAATAACCTGCAGGAACTACTCAGCAAGCAAGAGAGAGCAGATTTACACAAGTGAAATAGATCTTCACAAAGAGGCGAACAGATTGTGGAAGAAACCTCCAAGCCAAAATCTCACTAGCCTTCATTTCTCAAATCCTAAAAAAGTAAACATTCAAAGGTGTCACCACTGCTCTGCAGCTCCCTAAATCTGGAAGCTTGCCCGAATTCTTCCACAATTTGGTGCATGTAATGGCTCTGCATGAGCTTGCCAAGTGTTTCTAAACATATGCATCAAGAAGTCTTAGATGTAGGTGGCATCAGGGTGAACTTTGGCAATGTGAAGAGAGGATCTCTGGTGCAGAAGCATCAGAGATAATAGAAAAATTATTTCTTGTATACACTGTGAGACTTGAGCAGATGGGGAAAGGAGTGAGAAGATTAAGAATAAGTTTCTTATGCATAAGTATCAAAATTAAGGATGTACAAGATTGTAAGTTGATCTACTCGTGCAACCCAATTGTGTAAGGAAAGATTGATGTACATAACATAATTAATCTAAATGTGATTTATATTGTAAAGGGCATTATGGAATTAATGTAACTTTATTTTTTCAAAATAAAACCTCATGGGAAACCCAAGGGATGCTTCCCTACATTTATGGATGGATGGCATCCTAACAAACCCATCAGCATAGACTAGTGAACCTAACCCAGGAGGATTTGAACCAGGCAGCTACTGGAATGGAACTAGCTAAACCAAATGCCCAGAAACATTGGCAGCAACTGATTGAACTAACCCCTGGGATTTAGGAGTTAAATGTAGTTATATATATTTTTAATCATCTATTTATTTGTGATGGCTTACAATCCTGTGAATAACGTTTAGCAGGTGAATTGTTCCTTATTTGGGTTGGAAATTAGTTAAGGGGAGAGAATTATTATATATATATGAAATATAAACATACAATTCTACTGAATGTTGTATGAATGTGCTTGTTTGTTTGTTCAACGATGGATCAGAATGTTGTTTGATTTGGACCATAACAATCTGCTTTTATAATTTGAGACCAACGGTTTCAAATGATTTAGATAGATACCCCATCTTTATATGTAACTATTAATTCCAATATATATAAAAATGGCCACAATGGATTGTGGCAGAGTGGCAGTCAGTCTGGAAGGTTTTCAATAAGTTGAACAGACATTATAGCAAACACTTTTCATGGTCTAATTCAATTGACAACTTCTCCCATGGTGGTAATAAGTTTGTTTCTCCTCCTAACTCATTCATCATAAACCTTATTGAGAACATAACCTGTGACCTTCCTGTCACAAGCTAATGTCTCAAACCTTGTATAGATTTCTTGCATTTGTGAATGTGATCCCTCTCCTAACAAGAAAGTATGCACCTGTTTGTTTATTTACCTCAATCCAGCTACATCTAGGTGTCATTTTAATGCCTCTATATTTCATCATTGTCCATACCTTTTCAATGTCCCTCCACCTGGCAGCTGCAGCGTAGATGTTTGACAGACGCACATAAGGTGTATGAATTTTAAGATCCAACTCGAAAATGTGTTCTGCCACATGCTCTCCTAGCTCTAGATTTGTGTGTATTCTACAGACACCAAGCAAACAAATCCATATAGAAGCATCAGCTTTTAATGGCATTTTATTGATGAAGTCTTGTGCTTTGTCTAGATACCCAGCACGGCCAAGAAGGTCAATCACACAGCTAGAATGCTCCATTGCAGGTGTAATGTTGTACGTACCCTCCTACAGTTGAAGTATTGACAACCCTCATCCACTACTCCTGCATGGTTACATGCAGGCAAAACACAAAGCAAGGTGACATGGTATGGTCTTGTCCTAGTGAGTTTCATTTGTTCAAAAAGTTTGAGAGTTCATTTCCACATCCATGCAAAGCATATACTGCGACCAGTGTTGTCCACGAGACAACAACCCTCTGATGCATTTTGTGAAATAACTCATACGCCTTAAGCAAACCCCCGCATTTTGCATACATGTCTATCAGGGCCTCTATCACAGTTATATTAGACTGAAATTAAACTCTGATTGATTGTTCTTGTATCTCAATGCCCTGTTTTAAAGCTGCTAAGATGGCACATTCAGAGAGAATACTGGAAAAAACTTTTTGAATCTGACTTAACCCCAGCCAATTGCATTTCGTGAAAAAGCCTCAGGGCCTCCTCTCCCTGCCCATTCTGAGGATACCCTGCAATCAATGCCGTCCCTGATACAACGTCTGGTCGATGCATTTGGTTAAACAGTTCAAAGGCCTTCTGTACTCTCCCACATTTAACATATGTGTCTATCAGAACATTCACCACAATGACCATAGACAGATAACCAAATTTAACTTACCTTCTCCTAAGTCAATATTAGTCTGCAACCTACCTTGGTATAGAATGTTTTGTAAACATATAATATTCTAATACATTTTAATCATAGTTGACACAAAACTAAAAACTTACTCTAGAGTCTATACATATAGCCACAAATATAGGGACTATAATTTTAAAAGTCCCCACTTTAGAAAGAGTCTATCTTATATAATCAATGATGTGGATGGTAATTTTGATTTTAATGCCATTTTCATCTACTAAGAGGTTCTAGTTACAACCGTAATACAAGGGATAAGTTAAGTCATTTGATTTGTGTTAATGTTTCTATTTTTCTCTATGTTTCTTCTCTTCTCATGTTTTTTTAATTATTATTTTTATATGTTTTAATATAATTATTGGCGTTCCCAACCTGTCATTTCCTACAATTTTGGGGGAAACTTCTAAACGTATCCAACACTCGTACCCACGTTCTCTAAGTTCCTGCGTTCCGGAAACTTGTGCAACATAGTTCGAAAGTGACCGAGTAGTGAGATTCCATCAATTTTTTTATTGTCTGTTTGTCTTTTTCTTGCAGTCGTACAGCAGAGACAGCCGTTGACAAGTTATAAGCAAAATCCAAACTCTGTTATTAAAATATTGACCAACATTTTGATCACAACGTCCTTCAATCAACGTTTTGATTAAAATATTGATCAATGTTTTGTTTTTTTTGTTTGTGCCTCATCTTTTTCTTATAAAGGCTAAGTTTGTGCAGCATATAAAGCCTCAAGTATAAACTTATAAAGGTTAATTTTGGATGTAAAGCCTCATCTATAAATGCTAATTTTGGATGTAAAGCCTCAAGTATAAACTGAAAGCGTACCCATTTTTTGGGGGGGGGCGCGTTTCTAGGCGTCCCCATTTCAAAAACTTGGAAACTTTTCCACGTTTCGTGCAACTTATCCCCAAACATTGAGTCTAAATGACCATCACACTTCACAAAGAATAAATGCACAATTTCCCTAAAGACAACCACCGCAATTCACAAGAAAATAAGTTGCAGCTCTCAAGTGTTTTCCTTGCATTATGGATTACATGACTTATATCAAACTGCCATGGTCTGCTCAATAACAATTGACAGGAATCCATAGCACCATATCATGCAAAAATCTCTTTATACGGTCCAATATTAAAAGAAATTTAGCACTATTGATTTTGCAAATAACAACAAAATGGTCTCGTCAAACTTGGAATTTGACGTTCCATAGAAAGTTTTTTTCATTTGACATGTAAGTTTTTGATAAACCCGTCAACATTGACAGGTAAAAAAATATTTGAAACGTCAATTTGACGTTTATGAATTTTGATCACCCGTCAAAATTGTTAATACCTATGTTAATTACTAAAACTTAGCTAACAATCATTGGCCATTGTGATAGGTCAGCTCTTGGGGTGCTCTTAATTTCCAGTTAATGGAGGAACACATAAATGCTAGAATTCTCTATTTCAATGTATGTGTATTGTAATAAATGTGCTAGTAGGGTATTTTTTGA
Source organism: Pseudotsuga menziesii (assembly GCA_001517045.1). Classification (NCBI taxonomy): domain Eukaryota; kingdom Viridiplantae; phylum Streptophyta; class Pinopsida; order Pinales; family Pinaceae; genus Pseudotsuga; species Pseudotsuga menziesii. Next base: position 31,804 of record LPNX010867660.1, read on the forward strand.
GTGGTTCGGTCTCCTGAGACGTAGAATCTCAAATAAGGTATTCCAGGGAGTTTTTTGCCCCTGACAATTATGCTTTGCCTTCAACCGAGTATAATTGACGAGGTTTTCTCCCGCTTCCTCCAAAGCTGGAAGGCCCAATGTTGAATTCTGGGCCTTGGGGGGTTATTAGAGCCCAACTGAGTGTTATAAACCTACTAGACATTATTTAGGTAGATCATGGTCATGTCCTAAGTTGGGCACATAAAAAAATTTCGAAAAAATCTTTTTCAAACACGGATAAAAATTATTTTTTAATTTTTAAATTTTTAATTACTTTTCCCAAGTTTTTTTGGTTAATTTTTCCATAAATTAAATGGAAAAAACCCGTTCGTGGTAGGTCGGTCATCTGAACTCCGAATTGAGTGATTGAAGGCTTTAACCTTAAGCAAAAAATTATTCTTGATCAGCCAGCCAGTCAGAACCAACTTTCAGATCAACAATCGGACACATAATGCATTTTTTCTCAAAAAAGTCATTTTGAGTTAAAAAAATGAAATTTTATTAAAAAATGATTATTTTGGAGAAAATTAAAACTCTCCAAATTAATCCAAATTCAGTAAAATAAAAGGCTACATGACATCTCATGAAGCACTTATGATGATTAGAGTTATCATAACTCAGCTTCAGTCATCATTAAGAGAGCAATTAATTTATTATCAGTGAGCAGACATGTCATCTCCAGCTAAAGAATGAGATGGAGAGCACTCATTGGTCCGGTGATTTGAACGAGGTGAAGACTAAAGCTTGCACCATCAGCAGGCTTCCCAAACCTGGCAATGGCTCCTCCAAACCTAACAAAGTAGGTTTCCAGACCTAGCAGGCAGCTTTCCTATGCAGTAGGGCGTCTCCTTCATCCATTCACGCCCCTCTCTCTCTTGAGGGCGCCTTCCACAAGTATGGGCTCATCTGAGGATGGTTTTCAGTGTTTAGGGTTGGAGAGGGGGCGGCTTACCTGGGTGGAGGCCTCCCCTCACTCTCGGATCTCCGATTTAGGTCTGGCATCTCTGTTTGATGGCCAGGCTGGTTAGGGTTTGAGGATTGGTTTTAGGGTTTTAGCACTCTCTCATTGTACAAATAGAGGCTCCTTTAGCTCTTTTCGAATGGATTTTTGAGTAGAGAAACTCTAGTGAAACTTTTGTAATTGCTTGTTGCTTCTATGCAACCATTGGAATAAAATTAAGGCTTTGGAGGCTCATGTGGTGTGATTCTTTGGATGATTGCACTTGATGGATGAGGTGATGTTGTTTTAATGCTTTTCTTTCTTGTCTATTTGAGATTATGATGTTATGTTTTAGAAGGCTTCTGTAAGCACATAAAAACAGGTATTTGCGGTTTGCAAGTTAGCTGTTTATTGATTTACTTTTAGAACTTAAAAAAGAGCATTGTTTTATTCAGTTATAGTTCATGCCCTTCTTTATTTCAATTTGTGAACAATACATGATCTAATATTTTGTATGGCAAGTCTATGAGTGTTATTTTGCAGATCCTTCCATCCAACCAAGCAGAAGTTCGAGCTCAACTGCATCTTCTTCTCTTGGAGTCAAGTACACTTTTCCGGTAATTGCATGCTTCACGAGATCCAAGTGCTTTAAAAAAGATCCACAGGTTTGACCATTCTCTCCTTACTTTTATTCATCTTTCAAATTAAAAATCTTTATTTTGTTGGGATTAGGGCACGTTTGGGTTAAAGTGAACATTCATTCACTTAGCCTTTGCCCCGGTTGGCTGCTCTGTGCTTTATTTTCAGCCTTTTGGGCCTTTTATTTACAGCCTTTCCTTCCCTTAGTTCGATGTCCACTTTTCCCCACTTTTTACCTTTTTGAACAGCCCTCTTTTGCCTCATTTTTCTATTTTTTGCAGCCGCTTTCCATCCTCTTTTTGGGCCATCTTTTGGGCTGTACTTTCAGCCTTTTTCACCCTCATTTGCAGCCTTTCCTTCCTTTTGTTCGCTGTCCACTTTTTCCCATTTTTATCCTTTTGGACAGCCCTCTTTTGCCTCTTTGTTTCCACTTTTTGCAGCCCCCTTCCATACTTTTCTTCAACCATCTTTTGGGCTGTACTTTCAGCCTTTTTCATCCTCATTTGCAGCCCTCTTTCTCTGATTTGCAGCCCTCTTTCTCACTTAGTTTTCAGCCTTCTTTGACTTGCCTTTTGCTCTCTTTCCACCCCTCTTGCCTTGCCTTTTTCTTGCCTCTTTTCTTCCTTCTTCTCGGTGAGTTTGGGTAAGTGTTTTTAGCTAGTCCATAGATTAAATTTCAAGTTATTTTTTATCAACTAATACCATAACAAGTGTGTGTCTAGAGCTCTTATATTGTAGACAGGTGAAGGAGAGCCCAAAGGCCACAAACGAACAAGGAGTGCAAAAAGGAACAAAAAGACTGTTATCCCTCTTCTTTCATCCCCTTCTTTCCCTGTTCTTCCAAGAAGCAAAGAACACATCATCATTGTAAAAGATTAATAAAAAGAGCTGAGTGGGAGCAAGTCTCCTTCTTTTTCTACTTCCCCTATTTTGGGGAAGTGTGTCTTGTGTTCATTTTCATGATTTACTTAGTATAGTTTTCCTTAAGCAATTAGTTTAGTTCTTTGATTAGACTTAGTTTCATTCTTACTAATTGCTAGATTCATCATTGTTTGTTGGTATCTTGTCATAAATTGTTAAATCATAAGAAGAACCAAAATCTCTTGATCAAGAGTGCTCTCTGTCGGAGAGTTTTAATCAACCACCTTTCATATTAATTGTTGTGTTTGTTTAATCAAATCATCCATAAGTAAGACTTTTGAACTTGCAGAAACACAAGTCAAGAGCACTCTCTATCGGAAAGCATCTTAGGTTTGCACAACCCCTGCATTAGTATCATCTAGATTAACTAAGTCTCTTGAACCATTGTCATAAGACGAGGTCAAGAGCGCTCTCTGTTGGAGAGTTTTAATTAATTAACTTAATAAAATTCGCAACTCACACCCCTTTAATTAATTAACCCCCCTCCCTCCTTGCCAGAGTATGCTCTGACCGATCCTAGATTGGAGTACCCAAAAACGGCACTGGATCTTTAAACCCCGCAAGAGTAACCTAATAACACTTAAACACCCCGTAACCAATGCACCGGTGTTGTAGGGATTCTTCCAAAGTACTTCCTAGTAGAGGCGCCGGAACCTCCCGCTATCATAGATTCTCAGCTAGCTGGTCACTTGACAATATCAGCCTGGGATACTGGGCGGGCCCGACATGTCTTCAACAGAGTCAACTTAGAAGAGTCTCTCGGCTTTGATAAACCTTTTTGTTGACACCCTAAAGCAAGACCACTGTTAAAAACTCTTAAAAATTACCAAGAGCACTTGCAAAACCTAACATTCACTGGCATCTTTTGGGATTCACATCTTTCTAAACACGAAGCATCTCCGATAATTTTACTCCATAAGCACTGGTTCCATCTTTTAGCATTGTTGATAATCTGGGCCATTTGTTCATTGAATGTTTGATTATAAGTCATATCTGTGAATACTTTATTTATTTTCGTGAATTGCTCAAATATTTGTCTATCTTTTAATGGCAGTGATAGCAACGTGGATTGCTTTGTCTTGTGCTCAATTCATCATATTAATCATCTAAAATCACAAAAACTCCTAAATAACACCCATCCGCATCTGAAAACATTTAAAACTTAACTTAAACATTGGGCCATAGAAACCTCTTTGTTAGGGACTACCCCCCTTGGTTTCGTTAGGAGTTAGCCTAAACAGAGGAGCTAGGTGTAGGTGACAGTACCTAGCTCTGTGCTTGCCCCCAAGGTCACACCTCTCCCACTTTCCTAAGTGAGGAGACAGCTTTCGGAAGATTTCTGCTGTTGGTGTGCAATCGGCGGACAACACCTCCATTTCTCCTTCCTCTTCTTGCCCAATTCACATGCACCCCTAACTGCGCTATTCAAAGTTTCCCTGATATCAATATGATGCAGATAGCTCTATACTTGCACCTGGATCTTACACAAATATCACATGGACCCCAAACTGCACTATTCAAAGTTCCCCTGATATCAATATGATGCAGATAGCTCTATACTTGCAGCTGGATCTTACACAAATAACCTGCAGGAACAACTCCACAAGCAAGAGAGAGCAGATTCACAGTGAAATAGATAATTACTTTCAAAAAGCGGCAAACAGATTATGGAAGAAAGCTCCAAGCCAAAATCTCACTATCCTTCATTTCGCAAATCCTAAAAAAGTAAACAGTCAAAGATGTCACCACTGCTCTGCAGCTCCCTAACACTGGAAGCCTATCCAAATGCTTCCACAATTTGGTGCATGTAATGGCTCTGAATGAGCTTGCCAAGTGTTTATAAACATATGCATCAAGAAGTCTTAGATGTAGGTGGCAGCAGGGTGCACTTTGGCAATGTGAAGAGAGGATCTCTGATACAGAAGCATCAGAGATAATAGAAAGATTATTTCTTGTATACACTGTGAGAGTTGAGCAGATGTATAAAGTAGTGAGAAGATTAAGAATAAGTTTCTTATGCATAAGTATAAAATTAAGGATGTGCAAGATGTCACCACTGTTCTGCAGCTCCCTAAAACTGGAAGCTTACCCGAGTTCTTCCGCAATTTGGTGCATGTGATGGCTTTGAATGAGCTTGCCAAGTGTTTCTAAACATATGCATCAAGAAGTCTTAGATGTATGTGGGAGCAGGGTGAACTTTGGCAATGTGAAGAGAGGATCTCTGATGAAGAAGCATCAAAGATAATAGAAAGATTATTTCTTGGTTACACTGTGAGAGTTGAGCAGATGGAGAAAGGAGTGAAAAGATTAAGAATAAGTTTCTTATGCATAAGTATCAAAATTAAGGATGTGCAAGATGTCACCACTGCTCTGCAGCTCCCTAAAACTGGAAGCTTACCTGAATTCTTCGACAATTTTGTGTATGTAATGGCTCTAAATGAGCTTGCCAGGTGTTTCTAAACATATGCATCAAGAAGTCTTAGATGTAGGTGGCAGCAGGGTGAAATTTGGCAATGTGAAGAGAGGATCTCTGATGCAGAAGCATCAAAGACAATAGAAAGATTATTTCTTATCTACACTCTGAGAGTTGAGCAGATGGAGAAAGGAGTGAGAAGATTAAGAATAAGTTTCTTATGCATACGTATCAAAATTAAGGATGTGCAAGATTGTAAGTTGATCTAATCGTGCAAACCAATTGTGTAAGGAAAGATTGATGTACATAACATAATTATTCTAAAATTGATTTTTATTGTAAAGGGCATTATGGAATTAATGTATCTTTATTTTTTCCAAAAAAAAACCTCATGGTAAACCCAAGGGATGCTTCCCTACATTTATGGATGGATGGCATCCTAACAAACCCATCAGAATAGACTTGTGAACCTAACCCCATAGACTTGTGAACCTAACCCAGGAGAATTTGAACCAGGCAGCTACTGGAATGGAACTAGCCAACCAAATGGCCAGCAACATTGGCAGCAACTGATTGAACTAACCAATGGGGTTTAGGAGTTAAATGTATTTATATATATTTTTAACCATCTATTTATTTGTGATGGCTTACAATCCTGTGAATAAACGTTTATCAGGTGAATTGTTCCTTATTTGGTTTGGAAATTAGATAAGGGGAGAGAGTTATGATATATATATGAAAATATAAACATACAGTCCTACTGAATGTTGTATGAATGTGCTTGTTTGTTTGTTCAACGATGGATCAGAATGTTGTTTGATTTGGACCATAACAATCTGCTTTTAGAATTTGAGACCAACGGTTTCAAATGATTTAGATAAAATACCCCATCTCTTTATGTAACTATTCATTCCAATTTATATAAAAATGGCCACAATGGCCCTCTCCATCGAGGCTAAACACAGACAGTAGATCTCCAACCACTCTGCTATATTGGAAGCTGAAACAAACCCTAGTCCCTTGCCACCAATGAAAGTTCAACATGCCCAAGCTTGCATTATAAGAAAGTTGCTGATAACCCCTCAAGTGACACTACCCTTCCTTAATGCAAAAGTCAATTAGCATGCCTTGGGAATTCCTCCCAAAACAAATCTTGGAGATGGATACGCTGGCAGAGTGGCAGTCAGTCTGGAAGGTTTTCAATAAGTTGAACAGACATTATAGCAAACACTTTTGATGGTTTAATTCAATTGACAACTTCTCCCATGGTGGTAATGAGTTTGTTTCTCCTCCTAAATCATTCAGCATAACCCTCATTGAGAACATAACCTGTGACCTTCCTGTCAAAAGCTAGTTTCTCAAACCTTGTATATATTTCTTGCATTTGTGAATGTGATACCTCTCCTAACAAGAAAGTATGCACCTGTTTATTTACCTCAATCCATCTACATCCAGGTGTCATCTTTACGTCTCTATATTTCATCATTGTCCATACCTTTTCAAAGTCCCTCCACCTGGCAGCTGCAGCATAGATGTTTGACAGAAGCACATAAGGTGCATGAATCTTAAGATCCAACTTGAAAATGTGCTCTGCCACACACTCTCCTAGCTCTAGATTTGTGTCTGTTCTACAGGCACCAAGCAAACAAATCCATATAGAAGCATCAGCTTTTATTGGCATTTTATTGATAAAGTCTTGTGCTTTGTCTAGATACCCAGCACGGCCAAGAAGGTCAACCACACAGCTATAGTGCTCCATTGCAGGTGTAATGTTGTATGTACCCTCCTACAGTTGAAGTATTGACAGCCCTCATCCACTAGTCCTGCATGGTTACATGCAGACAAAACAAAAAAGCAAGGTGACATGGTATGGTTTTGTCCTATGGAGTTTCATTTGTTCAAAAAGTTTGAGAGTTTCATTTCCACAGCCATGCAAAGCATATCCCGCGATCAATGTTGTCCACGAGACAACAACCCTCTGAGGCATTTTGCGAAATAACTCGTACGCCTTAAGCACGCCCCCGCATTTTGCATACATGTCTATCAGAGCCTTTATCACAGCCATATTAGACTGGAATTCATCTCTGATTAATTGTTCTTGTATCTCAATGCCCTGTTTTAAAGCTGCCAATATGGCACATTCAGAGAGAATATGGGAAACACTTTTTGAATCTGACTTAACCCCAGCCAATTGCATTTCGTGAAAAGGCCTCAGGACCTCCTCTCCCTGCCCATTCTGAGGATACCCTGCCATCAATGTCGTCCCTGATACGTCTGGTTGATGTATTTGGTTAAACAGTTCAAAGGCCTTCTGTGCTCTCCCATATTTGACATATATCTCTATCAGAACATTCACCACAATGACCTGAGGCAGATAACCAAATTTAATTACATTCTCATGAATCTACATCCCCTGTTGCAGAGCTGCCAAGTCAGCGCACACTAGGAGAATACTAGAAAAGGTTTTCAAATCACCCTTCACATCTGTCAAGTGCATTTGTCTAAAAAGCTTGAGAGCTTCTTCACCATTACCATTCTGTCCAATCCAGCAATCATCGTATTCCACGACACTAAATTACGTTGAGGTATTTCATTAAATAGTTTCAGAGCCAGGTCAAGCAACCCATTCTGTGCATATCCTGTGATCATTACCATCCAGGCAAATACATAACTACAGGGCATTTTCTGAAAGGGCCTTTGAAATTCATTAGATTCCCTGCCTCGGAATATCCCGCTATCATGGCCGTCCAAGAGATCACATCTGGTTCGGATATTTTGTCAAACACTTTGCGCTCAGTCTCTAAGCTCCCACATTTTGCACACGTGTCTACCAAGGATTTGCCACCACAACATCAGAGTGAAATCCACTACTTATAATTTCCACATTTTGGAGAGACGCCAGCTCGGCACAGTCTGGAAGAACGCTGGCGAAAGTGAACTTCTTGGGTTTGAAATGGGATCGCTGCATTTGGCCAAAGGGTGACAGTGCCTCCTCAGGGAAACCATGACTTGAATAAGCTGCAATCATCGCAGTCCACGAGCACGCATTTCGTTGAGGCATTTGACTGAAAACTTTGCGAACATCCTCTATATCCCAAACTTGACATGCATGTTCATTAGCGTATTACTTAAAACCGTACTTGCCATGAAACACCTCGCATTCTCGCATTCTCATAGATAATGTGAGCATGAATCATTTGGCCATCCGTTAAGGCCGTGTTCTTAATACAATCTTGCAACAGATAAATGTATGTAGAAAAGTGCACAAGATTTTCTGTGATTTGAAAAATATGTCGCGACTCCTTCAAACGGCCCTGTGTACATAGTGCTCTCACATTCTCGACAGACGTAGCATTAGCCACTTGTGCTTTATGAGCACTAGTCGCAGCCATCATCCTACGATCAATGCAAAGGTTACCATTGCAATTGGCATTGTTGCTCTCCCTTCAACAAAATCAGCGATAGTAACTAGTTCTAAATCAGCGATAGTAACTAGCTCTAATGTAATTTGAATTTGCGATGCTCAACATTGGCAATGATCATAACAATTTCCAACATCCGGTAAGAAGCATATAAAATAAAACAAGGGCGCATAGGGTAAGTAGCAAATAAAACTAGCAATTGTACCTAGGGGTGCAAGAAAAGAACGCGAGGTTGTAAGCTAAGCAAGGAGATGTGGACATATACAACAAGAAAGATAATTTGAAGTGTTGAAGCACAAATTTTAGTAAATAAAATCTTATGATTTGAAGTGTTGAACCACAAATTTTAGTAAATAAAATCTTATGGTTGATACAATAATTTAAAACATTATATTCTTCACATAATTGGCCATTACATTATTGGAATTTCAAAAGTAATCATGAAACCTACCCATTGAGTTCTCTTTGACCTCGATATGAGACCTTATTTTTTTAAAACTTCTAGTAAAAATAATGAAGTCTACATATAAAAATAATGAAGTCTACAAGTAAAAAAATCGATTTGAAACTCATAGAAGAGGGTTACCATGAGGCATATTACGTGAATAATTAATTACCATGTGAAACTATAACCCAGGGAGAGCCAAGTGGTGGCTAGTCTAATATCACAAAACTCTAAACTATCAAGCATTGAACAACACATTGTAACTATCCCTTAAGCATGGACTAAGTTGCTTTTGCAACTATTATCTTTTTTTTTTAAATATTTTTGAAACATCTTTCTCTATCATAACACATTTATTGATGAAAAAATATGTGATAACATCGTTGTCTGGTGGAGTTTGGGATGGGTTTTTTGTTTCGGTGCAAAATTTGGCGATTTTTATTTTAGGTTTTTCATTTTGACGAACCAACAAAATTGGAATTGATACGCAAGTGGATGATTGTGGGCTCGATCTTTTCCACATAAGTTGAATAGACATTATCTTTACAAGGATGAAATAACATATCTAAGTGTACCTCTGCTGATATAAAGAAGCCCAAAATATTTAAAAAATTACCTGGAAGCAGCTAGAGGAGTGAGTGGCTAGATGAATATTATCATAGATTATTGAGAGGCCAAAATTAGAAGAGGTCGAAGGACTGAATGAATGGATAGATAGTTGAGAGGCCAAGTTGTTGGTGAAAAAAATCAATGAGCAAAGCATAACAATAATTTAGGATTTGGTATTTAGATATGTTTAGGGTTTGATATTTAGGGTTATGAGGGTTTAGGGTCAAGGGATGACATGGACAAGAGACGAAAGTTTGAATTGGTAACGTCAAAGAATAGTATAAATGGTGAATGTTTTGGGACAAATTTTAAGAGGACTTTGTTTTCATATGTTTAAATCTAAATTTTTTCATTGTACCTTTTACATTTAAATATGCATCTTAAATTTTAGTTCATGGCATCCACATACTGATAATTTGTTTATGTTTTGTGTAGAAATGGGAGAGAAACCTAGATTACGGATACTTTATGCTTTCCAAACTGGCAATGCGCAAGATGTTGTGTTCTCTTGATAGCCCAGAATTTTGCAATTGTAAAACGCAAAACGATCCCCTGAAACCCTCAATGCTACAGCTTGATCATCCTCACCAGGTTGGCCCATACCAAATGAATTCTGTGTTTGAATTCTATTTTATAAATCATCTCATCTCATCTAATCATGATATTATAATCACTTATAATTTATTATAATTTGATCGAGACCATCTCCTCTCGCTGGTGTGGAAGAGGGTTCATAGCATTCAATCCTTTTTGTATGCAACTGGCCAGCTTCCGTTACTGTCCCTACCACCAACAGGAAATAGGTGGGCGATGAGTGATAAGTGTTGGAAGAGTCGAGTGATAGGTGTTGGTAGAGTCCTGAAGTTGCCAAGATATACACTCAAAATATCGTAAATTGATTTCACCAGTTCAATAAAATTGTATGTATTATTCTATAATATTTCAGTGCAGTGAACTATTCACTTCGAATTCATATATGAAATGCAATATTTCAATGCAGTGAATTGTTTAGTTCGAATAAAAGTGATATGAAAATTATTCTTTTCAATAATTAAGGAATATTACAGAATCATAACAGAAAATAAATAAAATTTGGTTATTCAAAATAAGACATAGAAAGTATTATAAAGTAATACGAAAAAAGAAGCAAAACTGAATAAAAAGTCATGTTACTCCAATTGAGTAGTCAAATGAATTTACAAGTATAGCTACCTTGGGATGCTTCATATATTGTACGGGATGAACACTAGTTACATTAGAGAGTAGAATATTGGGCTAAAAAACAAATAATCAGGTTCAAAAGAGTTATGTTTATGATCCCTTTAAATTTTTTTCAAGACTTTAAAGTTTATGGATAGAGAGTTGTTAAATACAATTTTTCCAGATTCAGTATTCATTGATTCAAAAGAGTTATGTTTATGATCCCTTTAAATTTTCTTCAAGACTTTAAAGTTTATGGATAGAGAGTTGTTACATACAATTTTTCCAGATTCAGTATCGATTGTCCATGTCACATGATCATTGACAATCCCTAAAAAAGGATACCTTCTGATTAATACAGAACCTCAGAAGTTGTTTCATGCCCTGCAATTTCCTGATTAGGGAAGCAGACTGCAATAGGATAATCCGTCTAATGAATATTCACAGGATACATAGGATTTACCCAAAGAAGACTGATTGCCCCTTAAAATGTCCATTGTAGATCCCTTCTTCCTTGTTTCCAATTTAAGCAATTTTCCAATCTCTATTTTCACAGACTTCGGATATGGATGGCACTATCCCTATTTAGAATGTTCCTACTTGCTTAAACTTTTACCACTATCAAACCACTCAACTAACTGTGCCTTATCGCTATGCCCCTCACTTGTTGTGTGCACAATGCTTCAAGCATGAAAGAATAAATGCTTATGCGAGTGAACGAGTGTTATGGTGTCCCTCCTTTTGCTTTGTCTTTACGGGTGGTGAAGTGCACAGCCTCATTCATCCTCTGGATGTCCCAAGCATCAGTGTGAATATCACTATTACTATTATTATATGGTTACCTACTCAATTTCTATTTTCAAATATAGAAACTAAAATAATCGATTTCTAGATGGCTTAAAAAGATAATATGTAAATTATGTCTATAGGGATGTTTTTAATTATCAAACATTTCACAAACCCATCACACCATGATTTTGCATGCCTCCAGTTGTCCATGCAAACCCGTTCCATTTTTTTTGGTATTTAACAAAAAAATTTTGCATGCCAATCCGGGAGGCACTTGTCAATGGACATGAATATTCCAGGAAAATTAACCTGGTTTATCTCACACAAGTGGTTGGATGCATGAGATTATATTTGGCGTGGGGACACACAACATTCAATTGATATTGGTTATGGTTCCAACCTGCCTTGTTATGTTTCCAATTCGCCACGCGCCCAGGGACATGCAAATTTCACTCTCCTATGCAGAGTCTAATAATGCCTTGACGTCCCATTACTAGAATTGCTGAGATTTGGGATCGAAATGATTACAGAGGTAGTGGGAGTCCCCAAAAACGATAAAGTAGTTGAAGAAAGATTTTTCCTACAAAAAAAATTTGTTGATCTGTTTACCATTTGAGATTGATGCCATTACTGAAACAAGAGAGAAGTATTGTGAGTATGATTATTGTAGTTATCATGAGGAGTATGGTGTAATTTCATTTTCCTAAAAAGGTGGAAAGGGAAGAGGAGAACATCACTCCTAAACAAATACTCAAATTTGAAGTAAGAGAAAGTATCTTCAGGGTGGTTGGCTCTTCATAGGTTACAGAGTCTGACAGGTCCGGGGTGTAAGAAAGTCGAAGAACCAGAGAAAGTGTATTCGAAACAGAGCGAGATTGTGTGTTGTTGGCCTACTATGGCTGAGCTAACTAAACAGGAGACACCAGTCATCCACGGGGCTGAAACCTACGAGAGTTTGAGCTCTTTGCTTTGCAATGATCAACATGATTTCTTGATCAGAAACGATGGACAGAAGGTATGGTTTTTATTTTTATTTTTATTTTTATATTCCAATTGTGGTTTCGTTCATTTTGGTCGAAAATTGCATTCATGAATTGAATCCAATGTAATCAACAGGTGAGCGTTAAAGAACTGGCAGGGAAATATGTAGCTCTATACTTTTCTTCCCATTGGTGCCCTCCGTGTAGATATTTCACCCCCGTTTTGACTGAAATCTATAAAAAGTTATTGGAGAAGGGGGACTTTGAGATCGTCTTCATTTCTGCAGATCGTGATGAGAAGTCATTCAAGGAATACCACCACACAATGCCATGGCTTGCCTTGCCATTCTCAAATGAAAATACAAGGAAGAAACTTAATCAAGCCTTTCAGGTCGATGGCATTCCGTGCTTGGTATTTTTAGACAGGGAGGGAAAATCTATAACCATTGAAGGTGTAGAGATCATTGAAGAATATTATGCTGAGGGATATCCATTCACCGCAGAGAGAATTGATGAGCTGAGGGGCAAAGAGGAGGCCCTAAGGGCTGCACAGACTGTAGAGTCTCTTCTGTTGTCCGATGAACGAGATTTTGTCCTTGGCAATGGAGGAAGAAAGGTGAGTTCTTTCCCTTTATGCTTGTGTTTTACTTTGCCTCGAAATCTAGATATGGTTTCTTTTTATGAGGATTTAAGAAAGAAAGCATGTATTGAATTGGGCGATTTAGTTTCCTGCAATTATTGGATTTTGTAAGGGTTTAGCAATAATAGGTGCAGAAATTTTATTCTATGATGGTCTCATTGCCAATTTGGGTTTTGCCAATAGGTTCCAGTAGCGAAGCTTGTGGGGAAGACAGTGGGTCTATATTTCTCAGCCCACTAGTGTGGTCCCTCTGGGTCTATATTTCTCGTCCAGCCAACCAAGGCACCGTCCGGGTCCGACATGGCGTTATTGAAATGTATGTTATTGCTGGGCTTTCCATATTATCGCAGAATGAGACTGGGAGGAACTCTCGCAGAAAATATAGTACCAGCCAGCCAGGATCCGCCATGGCTTTTGGTAATACATTTACACACAACACTTAACTTATAAATGAAAGGCTATTTGATTTTTCAATTTCTGCAAGTGTACCCAGACCGACTGACATTAGTTAATTTAAAGCACATATTTGGTTATATTATACCAGTGCCGAACTTGATGGCATTCCAGATGTCAGGCTCCTTTTCCCTGGAGAGATCTATGCATTTGGCATAACAACCTCCTTCAATATTAGCCACGCCATTTTCACTCCAGCAGTGTTCATCATCTTTGATCAGGAACCTGTTATGGTCCGTTGAAATATCTTTTTAGTTGCCTTTTTCATTAATAACAAAAAAATGTAAGCTTAATATTCAAGATATTATGTTTATTAATAATATTTTATATTTTTTCAATTTTTCTTATAAAATTCTCACTAAAGTTATTTCGAACAAAATTGAAAGGGTCATTCCAGAGCTTATTTCAACAAATCTAGGTGGGTTCATGATGGCAAATCTAAGACAATATCCTCTTGGTCTAATAAGAAATCCATTCCAGTCAGACAAAGAAAGAAGCAGGCATGGCAATCAAACTGGATTTGGCAAATTAGTTCGATAGAATCACGCATGACTTCATTTACATGGTTCTAGGGAAGTATGGTTTCTCTTCTAAGTTCATAAGATGGATCAAAGCTTGCATTAATGCTCCTTGGATAGCCCCTATTGTGAGTGGACGACCGATTACTTTTTTTCAAGCCAAGCGTGGATCCCCCATGTCCCCTTTCCTTTACATTCTTGTGGCGGACTCGTTGAGTAGAAGAATAAACAAACTTAAAATAAAAGAAAATATCCTTGGTATTTCTTTCATCAGGGGAGTTCAATCTATTGACCATGCTCAATTCGTCAACGACACAATTCTTTTGGGGAGCATTTTGCTCCATATCGCTAAAAGATTCAAATCCTCCCTCGATCTCTTCCTTAAAGCCTCTATACCCAAGCCACTTTGGACAAATGTTGGTTGTACAGATGGAACAGCAACCCCGGGACTCTAAGAGAGATCGCTTTGGTTCTAAAGATTAAAATTCAATTATAAGGGTTATAACACATTGGTTTTGTTCATTAAATAGGTTGGAGTCAATAGGAAAAGGTTGGTCTTGCAATAGGGCATCAGGCTTAAAACAAGTTTTAAAGAAAACCTCTTTTTGTTCAAAGGTGGACTCTCTAAAAAACTAGATTACGCTTTCTTTGTTAAAATCTTTGGACACTTGGGTAAACTCAACAGGAACATAGAAAGTGTTTTTTATAACAAGTGGGATAACTGGGCAGAGGATTTTAGACTTAGTTGCATCCATAATTACCCTCTCCGAAGAGGAGTAATTACAAGCGCACCGGTCGACAAACTCAGGAAAATTTAGGGTTTTCTCGGTGGAAACATAATGAAAATATGACTTGAAAATAACATGAACCTCCATCCCCTGGTCTTTGAGGAGATTCGATTTGGTTTTAACATAGTCTATTGGACCATTCAACAATATAGTATCAAAAATATCTGAGTCTTTATCCTCAACAACCTCATCAATCCTCTGGTAATCTAAATTATGGACCTCAACTTCTTCTACCTCAGCCATTTTAAATACTTGCTTGGTGGGGATAAATAGCCTACCTGGTATCCTCGACAAGTAGTCCAAAGTTTGGTCTGAGTTGGCCATTTCTGCACAGTCCTGGACTTTCGCTTTCCAATGTACAAATAAACAAATAACCTGGATCCACGTGTTATCATTTTTATATTATTTTTTCCTTCCTATCAACCATGTATATTTCCCAGTGGAAACATTTCCCTTCCATCCATCTTGTGCCTTTAATATTGAGTCGTTGATTATTTTTCCTGTTTAAACCATTTATCCTTGTTCTTTGCTATGTTTCCATCCTTATTCTTCTTGCAACTTCTAGTTGCAGATTAAATTATGACCACAAATATATCCTCTGATTGATCTTCATCATCGATTATCTTCACCTTTTACTCACCTCTTTAACCTTTCTGTCTACCCTTAGTCTCTTAAGAAGTGTACATTTTCCTTATGCGAAGAGACTATCTGCCGTAGATTTGAATCCGTATTAATCTAAGCCATTCAATTTTTCCTTAGTTCATCCAATTTTGCTGATCTTCTTTTCAATTTCTAGTGTGCATGTTCTATCAGCGAAACTGTTTCCAGCCGTAGATCTATTTCTTCGTCAGATCTGTGCTCTTGATTGTATACACCTTTTAACTCATTCCGCAATATCACCAAGTTTCATCTTCCATGCTGCTTCCATCAGCTGAAAATATACCGATCGTTGATCTAGATCATGCCTCCATCTGGACCATTGGAAGATCCGGTCCCTACCACATTCCATCAAGTCTCAATATTTTATTCACCCCTACATCTTTCAATTGTGGAATCAATATTAACCATTGATGTGGATCGGGCTTTGATCTAGGTCGTCGAAACATAAAGCCTATACCTGATATTGATGATTTGCAACTTAACTTACCTCGCGCTTGTTGACACAACGAGATCCATTTGAACCATAGATCTAAAACACCCTCAAATCTTCACTGTCTAAAAGTGTTGAGCCTACCAAATTCCGCAAATCTTCATCCTAACTTTTTCCGCACATGTTCTTGTAGCAGAATCCATATCCACCGTAGATCTTATCTGTCCCCCGATATCCACCGTCGAATGGTGAGGGATCTACCCGATTTTGCTGATCTTGAATTTGTATTCCTCCTAGCATGTTTTATCAGCGAAACTCTTGATATGCTTAGATCTTCTTCCATATGTTGATCTAATGATAGAATTTTGCTGCAAGTTAACTCCATTCCGTAGGTAATAAAACTTATTTGAACCTTGTAACTTACCTCTATGGATTGATCTGTATCCGTCGATCTCCTCTGTTGTAGATCTACACCATTGGCTCTTGCTAGAACATAACATTGAATCAGATTACTCTTATGCAGCTCATTTCCAAGGTCGCTCTTAGGATTTTCTTCATATTTTTCATTTTATACTTAGGAATAAGTCCTTCAAAGCATTTTAGAACCCCTTCTGCATACCCTCTAGATCATATGATACCAATTTTTGACCTTACCTTTCATTTTCTCTCATTTGACCCCTTCCAACTACTTGGCCCAAAAGTGGTGCTAACAAAAGGATGTTAAGTTTCAGTGGAGTGAACAATGCCAAGAGAGTCTAGATGTCCTAAAGAATAAGATGGTTACAACACCCATATTAGTTTTTCCATACTGGAAGAAAACATTTCATGTACACATCAATGCATCCTCTATCGCACTCGGCATTGTACTCGCGCAGCCATACGATGAGTCTATTAGTCATCATATTGCTTTTGCTAGCCAAAAATTGTCAATGGCAAACTTATTAGAGAGAATTTGAGGTAAAAAATGGGCCTCAAAAGGACCAAAATGTACTATAAAAATCAACCAATTACATTCTAGTAGATGACATCATCCCCCGTGGTTGAGATGGCATTGCATGAGTTAAGAATGTTTATTTGTCACATTTTCTATGTGGATGAAAACCCATAGTTAACCAAGGTAGTGGTACAAGTACTTTTAAGTCATAAAGTAAAGTACTAACAATAAAAGTCATTTCACATTTTCTCATAAAATAATATTATTGTTATTTTCAAGTAAAGTACTCACAATTCACTTTCCCATAAAATAATATTATTGTCATTTTGATGTAAAGTACTCATAATTTATATAAATGTCTTTTCACATTTTTTTTATCAAATAATATATTGTCATTTTCATGTTTTTTAATTTTAAATTATATATTCACTCAATTGTATTTAATATCATAATGTCAAACTAATATATATATATAATCTTGTACTTTTAAAATAAATTAAATTTATGAATGATATTTATATGAAAAAAATATGTTAGTTATGCATATAAATTAAATTCATTTTTGTTTAATTTTATTTACAAGTTCAAGACAAATAAATGTTAAAGGACAATAAATTTTTGGGAATTTACAATGAACCTTAGTCACATCATTGTAGAGTTATTTTATTAATCTTATTTATAGTCAATTTAGAAAAGTAACTCAACCATGTTTATTTATATCGTGCATAAAAAGCAGTGTAGGAGGTGAGTTGTCATATATACCTACCCCATAAAACCCCTAACTCATAATATTTTAATATATTTTGTATTTGTAGTACATCTCTTAGGAGGCCCATTTTTGACCTCAAATTCTCTCTAATTAGTAAAAAGTATACCATGACAGAAAGAGAAAAATTATCTATGGTAAATGCCCTTCAAAAGTTTCGACGCGATTTGCTTGGAGGACATTTCAAGATGTGCAAAGACCATTCTGCATTGAAATATCTGGTCAATAAGCTAGTGTTGGGGGGGATTATTTGTAGATGGATTCTCCTCTTCTAGTATTTTGACATTGAGATCATTGTTAAACCGATTTAACTAAATTCAGGACTAGACTATCTGTCGAGGTTTGAAAGTGGAGAAGAATCGAGTAATCTCAACGATAGTCTTCCTAATGCACAACTATTTGTGATTAAGTTGCTTGATGATCATTACAGAGATATTGTACATTTATCAACTACGAGGTATGCACCAGAAGGATTCACTATGGCACAAAAGAAACAATTAGTTGTTAGAGTTGCATATTTCCAGTTGATCGCTGGACAATTATACAAAATGGGGCCATATGAGATTCTACATTGATGTGTTTTGGAGCATGAGCGACCAATGATAATTTAACAAAGTGCATGTTGGTGTTGCATGAGGCCATTATGTCGAAAAATCCACAGTGCGTAATATTTTACATGTAGGATTGTGGTGCCCCACTCTACATGCAGATGCTAGAGAGTACTATTGCAATTGTGATATCTTCCATAGAACTGGAAATTCGTTGCAACGATATGGATTGTCGCTAGTACCTCAGATAACTTTGCAGGAATTTGACAAATGGGCTGTTGATTTTGTCAGACCTATCAATCCACCAGGGAAAATAACAGGTGTCTGATACATTATCACTACGACAAGTTACTTGACTAGATGGGATGAACGAGTTCCTGTAAAGGATTGTACTGCTGCGACCACTACTAGATATTTGTTTGACAATGTTGTGACTTGATTTCGATGCCCGAATTTTTTTATAAGTGATCAAGGAACGCACTTTTTCAATCAAGTGATCGACGAATTAACTAAGGAATTCCATATTCAACATTGAAAGACGACACCATATCATCCACAAGCAAATGGTGTCGTTGAGGCATTCAATAAGATCCTTGAGAATGCATTGAAAAATATCTACAATGTTCAAAGAAATTATTGGGATAAGAAAATACCTACAGTACTATGGGATTATTGCATGACCTATAAAAATTTGACAAAACAAAATCCATTTAGGCTATTCCATGGGGAAGAGGTTGTCATGCCGATAGAGTATATTGTACCCAGTCTAATAATAACTACAATTACTGATGACTGATGTTGGTGTTGTTAAAGAAATATCATTGTAGCTTATACAATTAGAAGAAGAATTATTTGTCATAGGATATCATGAAAATGTTGAGAAGGTGTGACAAAAAGCTTGGCATGACCGACATATCAAGAATAAGCAATTTCACATTGGAGATCTTGTTCTCATGTATGATAGTAAGTTTTTGAAGCACCCTGGAAAGATTAGAACACGTTGGCTGGGACCATATGTGATCATTCAAATCACTGAAGGAGGAGCACTGCAATTGCAGAAGCTAGATGGTACACCTTTCAAGGGATTGGTGAATTGAAGTTGGTTGAAGCCTTATCTGGATAGCCGCAGTTTTGCCGACTAAAGAAAAAAAAAAGTCACAAAATTTATGAGTGTTGTTTATGAGTTTTATTATTGCAACAATTATGATTGTTTTTGTTTCAAAATATTATCAGTGTTTCATTCACAAACTTATGAGGGTTTTGTAAAACGAAGAATTGATATCACAAAATTATAGAAAAGTGTCACAAAAGAAGATTGTCGTAGACTATATATCTATCTAAGAAGAAGAATTGTTTTCACAGGCTATCTATCTGTCGCAGAAGAAGAATAATCATTTTCACAGACTATCTGTGTATCGCAAGATAAAAGATGTGTCACAGGCTCTATGCATGTCACAAGAAAGGAATTTCTATCGCACGATGTATTGTGGTTGCAAGTGACAGTTGGGTAGAAGTTAATTTGAGGATGCGGGAGATTTTGGTGTTGTGATTTTTTTCACTTCCACCATTAATGCACAATAACAATCGTTGAACTAACAAACGAAGTGATGGTTTAATTGACAATTTCCTTGAAATTATTAAAAATATTGCTCCATGTGATGAAAATCGCTGCCACCTTTCCATTTATTGCAAGATCGTGTGAATAAAAAACTGAGTAAACCTATATCATCTTCATGTCGAAGTTTGTCATTTTATTACATCTGAGTGATCGCGCCAAATTTTACACCTACAACTAGAAGAACCAAAGCTATTTCTTAAGAGTATGGTCATTTCTATCTCGAGTATGAGCACTCTCCAAGAATTAAGTCTTGAGATTCCATTGCCTATGGCCATAATGGAAGACACTATAGAAGTATTTTTATAGTTTCTAAGAGTTGTAGAACCCGTTTCATAGTCCCCGGTGATTCCAAGAGTTGTTTTACAGCCAAACCCTCCTGGTACATCAAAAGGAAATGTTCTATTAGTAAAAAATCATGAGCAACAACACCTCCACCAAACGATGAAGCAACAAGGTGAGCATCCATGTTTCTAGATTATGTCCCGCCGAGGCAACCAGGAATGCTGAAGGTATCTATTGGTAAAAATGTTAGGTATCTGTTAGTCACGCTAGCCATATCGAAAGGAGTTTGGGTAACGAGAAATATCATCACCAATATACAGAAAATGTGATTTGTCGACCATGACCTTCAGAAGTTCCCAGAGCTTGCAATGAATAGACACATGAACACTATAATGGGACCTGAGGATGGTCCCATCCATATAGTTATGATATAACGGGAAAGAGAATTGGATAAATATGGACTATTGTCGTCGATGCACATGCCACATTTTGGTCGCTTAGTAGAAGTGGATTCCTATGCGAAATAGTTACTAGTATGTTTCAACAATGGTTGTCTATGTCTCAACAGGAAAATCTCAGTGGACGTCGATGTGATAGCGTCGATCACACCAATTCCCCTTGTAGGTGCTGAGCCAGCGCCATTCTTAGTAGGGAAGGACCAGGATACAACTTTAACGAATAAAATGAAAGAGAAGTACAACCTGACAAGAGACAAAAGAGGCTTTTCCACCGCCTCTATAAATGACACAACCGCTCGGTTCACATATAAGGTTATATCTAGTAAACTACTCAGAAAAATGTGATTGAATCAATGTACCACTGGAACAATTGCTGCCGCAGAATAGTGTGTCGTGGGTGTCCAAATCAACTGGTCGACCTATTTTCTAAATGAACTATTAACAAATGTTGAATAATTACATGAAAAGACTAATCCCTTTCACTATTCTTAGTTATTGATTTTGATTTCTTTTGTTGCATGGGAAGAACTTCCAAACTACCAAGGAGTAGATGTCTGAGTCCTATGCCAAGGAGCAAGATATCAAAATATTTCGTTCGACAAATGCAACCCCTAACAACAGAATGATAATAACATTGGGATCTTCTTACAAGGAGAAGTAATCAGACGTTTTTTTAGGAAGCAGGCCATAATCACCAAGGAGATCTTCAAAAGGTTTCAGAATATTATAAGATTTCGTTTAAGGGCCATGCATATTTTTGGAGTTGCAAGAAGACCCGTAGAAGCAATGTTTAGCCATGTAGTTTTAGTTGTTTGCTGCTTAAATTGATGCAATTATTCAAGACTATCCTAAAGAGTGGAAAGTTTTGTCGTAGAGGATCAACTATCTGTAGAAGTTGAGCTACGACACGATGAATCGTCAATGAAGAAGAATGTTGATCACAGGGGAGATCCACTAGTAGAAGAAACCCCAAGAATCTCTTTCCCTCATAGACAAGATGAATCCAACACGAACAGAACAGATCCAAAGTCGAGGGATAAGAGAAATCATTCAGAGAAGTATAAAAAAAGTCGCAAGAAGAGGAAGGTCGATCGATCATCTGGTATCATTGGTATTACCAATGATGATTACAATCTGATCTTCGACAAGATTAAGGAGGTAGCTAATGAGAGATGTATGGAGATGTTTGTGAGACATGCCAAGTTTTTAAGCAACATTACCAACTTACCGCGGACACTTTGTACTTGAGTAAAAGAAGTTAGAGTGGCGATCGACCAAACGCCATACTCAACTGTGTCACTGGACCAAGCTGGCCCATATGAAGAGAGACCTATTGAGGCATTGTCGATGAATCCACCACTAAAATTTCAAGTAGTCAATAAAGCACTTGACTTGGTAACACTAGATTTGAATACCATGGTCAAGGACCTTGGTCATATCACTATGCATTTTTTTGCACTACTGATGTACAAATTACATGTTATTCAGAATGTCGTAGTGGCAGAAATGAATACTAGAGAGCGTGTGTTGCTTAATCAAGTCAATTCATCACACAAAATGGTTAAGACACTGAAGAAAACAATCCAGAAAGAAGAACAAAAAGAAAAAACTTCGCAAGAGGAATCAAATGGATGCAGTTGTTACACTAGCTTGTATCAGCTTTACAGATGAAGGTATCATAGTAGAAATGTTCTCAGAAGGAAAAGTCTTTTGACTTGGCGAGGTAGTTGAGAACCTCTACAAGAAGGTCGCAAAGCTGGAGTTAGCTGAAACCTAGTACACCTCTAGAGGTACTGGAAGAATGAAGAAAAACAGAAACCGAGGGTGCGATGAAGATTGAAGATGGAGAGGCACTTTGTGCCTGAGCGATCGAGCAGGTTTCTTAATCATGGGAATCCTTGATCAACGAAAAATAATTATAGTAGGTTATAGAGTAGCTAAATACTGCAGAGGCATAATTTAACAAGATGAGGAATGAAGTAAAGAAGCTGCCAAAAGTAGAGAAAATGGACAAGGCTTCTAGCATGACGAAATTATATCAGCATGTATCCAAACTGTGAACCCAACAACAGAAAAGAACCGACTCGGTTGCAGAATTACAGGTAGACGTAGAGAAATTAACATGTATTATTCAACCTGTACATGAAAATGTGCAACAATCCTTTGGTTCGACAGGACTGACAACTTCGGGGCTCGTGACAAGCCATAGGTGAGTGTTGGGGGCATGTTGACCCTAGGAGAAGATAACCAGAATAAATGATCAAAAAGAAGAAGATTTTGGTCGCAAGACAAGGAAAAGCCACGACAGAAGGGAGCTATGATGGAAGGAGCGGCGACGAAAGAGGAATAAAGCAAGTTGAAAAGGAGAGTTCCACTCATTTTAGGTAAAGATATATTTAGACTAGAAGCTTGATTTTAGTAATAAAGCATGATTGCAATTTGGGCATATAGTGCTTATTTTTAGATGTAATAAGATGTATTAAAATATAAATAGATCATTCCGATTGACAGTTGAGGGTTAATCGATAGTTGAAATCAAGAAGTTTAAAAGAAAAAAGTTATAAACTTCATCGATCCAAGTTGTGTTGGGGGGAGGGGGTTCCATAGTCGATCATTAGCGTCCATTCATAGAGAAAGGAAAATAACAAGAAAGATAGAGAAACTAAAACCAAAGAGCATGAGTCAAGAGATGAATGTATGAATTGTAAACAATATCTAAAGAAGGGTCTCCAAGCTAAGTGCGCAAACCAAAGGTGCTAAACCATTTCTCATGCTAGATGAAGAGCACCTTTATTGTTTTTCCTGGATGGGTTTCCATGTTATATCTTGTCTCTGTGTGTCTTTAATGTCTGTATTATTGTCTAATGCATATTTTTTGTGAATGAGCCGATATGAATGTATCGCACAAACTCTGTTGTGAATGAACTTATATAATATGTGTGTCGCACACGAAATGAGTTAGACATTGGTTAATGCTTTATGTTACATGCTGTTATAAATGTTGATGGATCGATAGATGGTTGTCTTGAATGAATGTATCAAAATAGAGGTGTAAATTCTTGGTTTCAGTCGAGTCATGTTATATTGTTGTAAGAAGGATATCCCAAACATAACCATAAAAACTGGTTCTAGAAATCCCCATAAGATATCTCGAGTGAGACTTCATCTGCGTCACAGGTGTTTTCGATCGAGTTGTCCTCTATCCGGCTTGTATCTTGGGTTTTTTTTAAGAACAAAGGATTTGGACCTGGATCAAATGAAAGCAAGCCAACATGACACCAAATGCCAAAGAAAAATACCATGGGCCCAAAAACACATGCTTGGACCTAAACCATGATTAACTCAATGAATCTTTTACTAAGTCCAGTTTAACACTAAAAATCCCCCCTTTAAACTTGAATTTGAGTAATCACCAAATCCACCCTTTAAACTTGAATTTGAGTAATCACCAAATCCCCTCAAATTTTTATCAAGGAATCTCACATATACCCCCCCATCACCTATGTCTATCTCCTAACTTTACCAGTGAGTTACCAAGGGTATGCATGCCTTACTAGGTATTAGAGCCATATGCCCATTTACATGCAAACTATTTCATTATTTTTTTTCATGCGTCTTCATGGTGACTACACGATCACCATCTGTTGCTTCATCTTCTTGATTTTCCATGATTTCTTTTTTGCTAATTTTATACTATGCTCCTTTTGTAGCTGCACCCAATCATGTTATTGATGTCCATATAAAGAATAATACATATACTGTATTACATGGTTCCTCAACCACTGTAACCGCCATTTTTGTAGAAATAATAGCTCCAATGCTATGAGCAAAGATGTTAAGAAGAAGCACATGAAATAGATCTTGCTACTAAGATAATTATCACAAGCATACACGGGAAAAATAGAGAGAAGAAAAGAGACTGAATAACATGAATGAAGAGATGAATATTGGAATGTATCCTTACATTTAATAATGATGAATAATAATGTACATAAATAGTACATCTCTCAAGGTAAAATTGAGTTGTATTGGAGACAACTCATAAAGCTAAGAAAGGTAGACTTACTAAATATGATAAACCCCCATAGGTGGCTAAAGCACTTCCCAAATCAGTCAAGGACCTCATGAATTAGAAAAATCATGAGTGAGTTGTCAATAGTGATGGATAAACATGCTAATCCTGGAAAATGGAGAGAAAAACATGGAGGATGGGTTGGAAACAAAAGATACCAGTTTCCTAGTTAACTAGCTTTACCTTATCCACAAAAAAGATGGATAAAAGCAGAATAAGGCAGAATCTGTAGGAAAGACAATTACTAATTCTAGGAGTCAATAAAGTGTTCAAGATCAACCTAGAATAAAAATTAAAGAATTCTCAGGGTATAGATGGAAAGTGTTGACTTTGTAGTGCAAGTGGATGCCAACTATCTAGGTTAATGGGTAGGAAATTAATCAAAATTGATTAATTATTTTATCCTAAGTTGTGAGTGGGATTATAATATTCCAATAATATCTCTAGGGATTCTCTTCACATACATGGTTCATCAATGTTGGTCCCACAACTAAGATTAAATCATCTCACATTCCTCCTGCGATTGAAGACTCAACCTCTTCAATCTATATCAAGTTAGGTTATGAGTACACATGCCACCTACGTACCTACCTAATGGTTCATTCCACACTTGATGCAACATCACTTCTCTGTGCATAAGAGGGATATGTTGTGCTTCTAAAACCTGAAGAAAATACATTCTAACCAAGAACCCAAAAAATACTTCTAGGGTATCGTGTACCACCGAGCATGCACCCAACAATTGATTCAAAAACTAGGTGCAACAAAATGAGAACAATTATATTCCAAACCATGGATATGATATCTGTTCTTAGGATTTAAAAGAGCATCACATAATAATAATATAAGAGAACAAAATTCCACATAGCAACAAATTTAATATAGACACACAATGTTTACATGGAAAACCCAAAACCGAGAAAAAATACCATAATAGATCTATTATCTTCCTTGACCTAAACCGTCCAAGCCGGGCCAAGTGAGGTAGCCACAACTCACCTCTAGGCCACTTTACAATGGAGCCTCCTCAAGCCTTATAAATACTTCCTTACATGCAATACCATGTGACAATACCATGGGCCACTAAATACCATGGAACACCAAATACCAAAGAAAAATACCATTGGCCACTAAATACCATGGGCCCAAAAGCACGTGCTTTGACCTAAACCAAGATTATCGCAATGAATATTTTACTAAGTCAAGGTTAAACCTAACATGCATAACACTTGTTTGATCTTTTGAAAAAAATTCTTGTTTTATACACCATCCAACTTGTATTCTTTTATGAAACTAGACACAAACTTGATAAATGTTGAAATCTAAAATATGATCCTAAAACCCTAGCAAGAGTTAGGTCAAAATTGACATTTGGAAAATGTAAAATCTGATCCCAAGAAAATATGTGCCCTCCTTAGGATATTTTCAAACCACTATTTTCCTGTCAATTATGTGGACATAACATCTCAAACTGGAAGCCCTAGATTTTTGGTTTTGGTAGGGAATAGGTCAAAAATGAAATTTCTCAGATATGGAATTTGCTTCCATGGATAGGTGTGCCCTCCTATAGCGAGTTCAATAGTACTCCTTTCAAGATCAATTTATGGACATATGTGTCCATTCCCAAAGGACCTAGTTCCTTAATTATGAAAGAAACTAGGTCAAAACTGGAATTTCACAGAACCAAGATTTCTCTCCATATATAAGTGTGCCCTACTGAGGGGATCTTCAAAAACCTACTTCCAAGACAAACATGTGGATGGAAAGATTCAAACTTGGAAGCCATAGTTGATATTTATCGTCTCTGGCAATGGTCTCTATTCAGTACTACTGTGTTACCATGTTGAATTTTTAATATAACAGTATAATTTCAATCATTATTTGCAAAGGAAATAAGTAAGGATCACTAGAATATAACCAGGAACATAAGCATAAGGACACAAACATTTTTATCTTGGGAAAAACTTCTACACAAGGGAAGAAAACCCAACAATCTTTCTTATGTAGATATTCAGTTTAAGAGACAAAGTATATCTAGACATAAGAGTAATCAGATACAAGAGTAATCCCCAAAGAAAAATAGTGTTCTTCTATCCTTCATCCTTCTTCTCTCTCTTGTGCACTTGATCAGGAACTTGGAGTGAAATGTCTTGGTGATAATGATTGAGGCGTCCTCTTATTTAAACACTTTCATGTGGTTATCTTTTTCACCTTGTGGGTCTGAATTGTACACTTGTTAAGGGGAAGACTTGTATTCAAGTCTTCCATGTTATTTTTTCTTCCTTGGGGTCCGACTTGTTGAGTAGACCTACAAACTATACAATCACCGGCACTATGGTTGAGATAAGTTATTTCCATCTTTGTTGATTATACTTTTGTATATTTTATTGAATAAATAAATAATCTCTCTCTCATAGGTTTTCCCCATTGGGGATTTTCTTTGGGCATTTGCCCAAAAATTCTTGAGTTAGAAATTTTCATGTGTGTGACTAAATTTATTTTTTACTCATTAAATTTGTAAATTTTTCATCGTGTTTCAAGCTATAGAATTGGTTTATGAGTAACAACTTCAATTTCAGCACTAGCTACAGAATTGGGGTTGGGAATCAAACTATGATGTTATGAGTTAAACTTGAAACTGGCTTCAGAAGTGAAATTTTTACATTTCAGTGGTTGCCTTTAGCATAATCATGGGATAATACAACTTATAATACTACCACTCAAATGAATTCCTTTGGAGTTGTATATATCCATAAGACCCCCTCAATACTATCCTACTTATTAGGCATCTCTAAGGTACATGAGGTAAAAAAACACTCACATCTCCATATGACATTCTTTGCACTTGCAAGGATAATTTCATAATGAATTAAAATAGGATGAAACAACATGATAATTAAAATAATTCAAAAATCCATTTTACAGAAGGGTATCATGTATTTCTCAACCTACAACCCTACAACCAAATGCCACTTAAGGCCAAGTACCACAAGAATCTTTCTCCCAATTTTTATGAGCACTACAAGGTCCTCAAATGTGTGGGATTCATGTTTTACAAATTCGAGCTACCTAGCCATTATAAGATTCATCTGATCTTTACTGTATCCTACTTAAATAAAGTGGTCAAGCCTCATTGTCGTCTTCAAACTAGCCTTCCAAAATTGAATGAAGAAGGTTCCATTTGGTTTTAGCCCGAGGCAATCCTCAACAAACATGAATGTCGTCTTCACTAGTGCACCATCCAAGGGGTCTTGATCGAATGAAAATATATATAGTCTAATATTGTTACATGGGAACCAACTAGACTATTTTTTAATGATTCAAATATTACAGCTAATAATAGTATTCTATGCGATTATTTTGGATTGAAGAAAACATACACAGATATGTAGGCAAATATTCAATAAAAAGAATACAATTTACTATTAAAAGTTGTAAATTCTGGTTACTATTATTATTGTAAGTATATTTTATGTAGAAAATAGGCAATTTTTTAAAGTAAAAATGACCAATTGGAAAAGGTTTTTTTTGAAAAAAAAGACTAAAAAGTATCCAATTGGCAAAATTTCACTCTTAAAAACTACCTCAAAACCAACATAGATACTTCAACAATTTCCACATCTCCAGCCTCTAGGACAATATTGGTTTTTAAGGGGAATGGTATGCTAGAGTCCTACCCTAACCCCATTAAAGAGATAGGTTGTTATGTATTAAGTCCATCTATATTAAAAAAGGTCCATAGAGCATATATAGTGTGAAAGAAAAATTTGTAAGAAGACTTACTAGAAGGTTCTGCCTACTAGAAAGTTCATTCACTATAAGTTGTATAAAGGGGTAGAGGTAATGTAATAAGATGTATTGTGAAGTATATTGTAATTGAAGTTCTTCTCATCTGATGGTTCTCCCTCAAAGAGGTAAGTGAACATTTCCTTTCCATCAATAAAAGTGTTTATATTGTGATATTTGGTTATCTAAAACTATATGTTTCTATGATAATTATTTCTCTTTCGTTCTAAAATCTTTCTCTATTTTGTTATTTATGCTTTGAATTTCTTGTTATGTTATTAAGGTACATAACACAATCGAGGAAATTTTCTACTATAGTTCCAAAATATTACAACTTTGTATGCAATAAGAATGGATTCTACGCATAAGGTTATCCAATATAGCAAGTTCCAAAATAAATTTCTTCTCATTCTAAAAGTTTTTAAGTATTAGGAAATGGTGCAAGGCTATTGTGAAGAATATTCTCATTGGTTAAAATGATTTACAACTATAAAAAAAAA
The DNA here is from genome assembly GCA_001517045.1 of Pseudotsuga menziesii. Classification (NCBI taxonomy): domain Eukaryota; kingdom Viridiplantae; phylum Streptophyta; class Pinopsida; order Pinales; family Pinaceae; genus Pseudotsuga; species Pseudotsuga menziesii. The sequence continues at coordinate 60,654 of LPNX010867660.1, forward strand.
CTAGTCAAATTAGTGATTTCATTTCTCATGAGCAAGATCAAGATATGATATCATCAAGTATTTAAACAACGTAAACCCAAACCTATTGTACATAAACCTTTGTCTATTATCCAACTTGTCTACAAAAACCTAATCCCACAGAGATATGTTCTAGCATATAAATTTTCTCAAAATCAACTCTTTATATTAATATTACATCTCTTAACTCCCTCTATATAAAAATAAATAAATCAATAAACAAGAGCCACAAAGTGGCAATTTCCTTGACATAAAAAGTTAGATTTGGAAGGTATGACTAGTTTTAGTAATCAGTTGCAATTTATTTGTAGTCTTAATATGCCCGAGCAAAAGTAAGAGGAAGGAAAAGGAAAAAAACAAGTTTGAGCTACAAAGAAATGGATTCTAAAACCAAATTAGTTGTTGACTAAATGTCTGAATGCAATTATTGAGACTTGTTGGAGGAGCTAGTCGACTTAGCCATCTAGACTCATTAGTCGACTAATTGTAGATTAGGTCAACCTCATAGGTCGTGTCGGTTTGTTGAACTGACAGGTAGTTACTATAATTGTTTTGTAAATGTATATAGGCTGTTGAGCCAGATAGATACTTGGTTCAGTTAGTTGTATGAACCCACATGTGTATTGAGTAATATAAACTATTATTTTGTCTACCATTCTTATCTCTTGTTCTGTTATTGTTATATGATTCTTTATGTGTATTATCGGTAACCTTGCAATGGAATTGATTACAACATTGGTTCTGTTGCAATATGATTGATTACGACCATCATCATAATCATCGACACGACAAAAACCGCTTGTTCCACTGACAACTCCATAATCATAAGGCACATCAACATAAATAAGACTCAACAACCCAATCAAGTCATCATGATCTTTGCCAGAATGAGAGCCAAAACCAACGTGAATTAAAAGAACACTCCACAAATTTTCCTTCACAGTCAAATCTGCCATTAATACCTTCATCTACCAGATCGCTGCCCACTCCACCTATTTCCACTACAAATACCACACTAAATGAATACCAAACATCATTCCACGAAGACCTAGAAAATCAAAGCTATCAAACCCCTGAGACCAAGATACATGTGTGCGAACCAAAGCATTCAATCAACACAATGGCACCTAAAAAGACAAATACAAGATCTACAATGAACAAAATGAAAGAGTTATAAGAAAACACAACTCTGCTGGTACAACGGTTGGATAACATTTGCAAAGCAAAAGTTATAGAAACATCCCGAGAAAGATTGTGGAAGGAAGTTAGGAAATGGTCATACAAAGATGGAAAAATGACAGAAGAGGCCCAAAAGGTCAGTGCAAGCACAATCCTCACGTACATAAATGAACCTCTCATGGATAATTTTGCGGGCACAAAGGATATCATTGCACAGTTCATTATTGGTCGATACCATAATGACAAATTTTACTTCGACAGACCTGTCGAGATATCAAGTGATATAATCTACAGGCTTATCAGGTTGTCAAACAAAGGCAAACCAGATCCTGTAAGATCAAACCCAAGCCTATTCGAGAAGCTAAGAGGAACCCCAACAGGAAATAACTAAAGAGGATTGGTAATCATCCAAATACAATTCACCACACCCAAAATAGTGGCGAAGATTGTATCTGCAGGACTAACAAGCACAGGGTGCAGTTCCAAATTAAAGCTAGACATGTTAGAAGTTGTCATAAATGTAGCAGAAAGGGGAAAATTTTTACCGTTGGGCACAAAAACTAGCAAAACTTATCAAACACACCTATGCAAAATGTCAAGAAGAGGGCATACCAATTAAATTTCCTTCCCTAATCATATGGATTGCAATGTACCATCTTCGACTTGTCAGAGATCCAGACTTCAATGAGTTGAACATAATTGGTATGTGGAATTTGAAAACTTTTTCAAAGGCTAGAAATTAACAAGAATTTGAGCAAGCCAATTTTTGGTTAGATACTTGGATTCAAAACTTAAAAATCAAAATGACAAGATGGAGGGTACCGCATAATAATCGTCGATGTTTACCACTAACTGCACATATTCAACTAGAATTAGATAACACTTTAGTATTGTACTTGCAGGGGGCTGGAGCAAAGGCTGAATCCCTTGAATTTCACCCATCAGTCAATGACATCTTTGCAGAGCTCGATAGTCTAACACCAAGTTAGTCATACCACCAATCGCAAAGAAGGTCGATCAATCGATTGTTGAACCCTTGAACGACCAAGAAAAAGAAGAGGACTATGAAGTACAATTTCATATCAGCACTTTCACCCTAGAGGATACTCCTACAAAAGAAGGTAACACTTTGCAAGTTGTCGTAATACCACCAACACAACAACAAGAGGAAGAAGCAGTACAAACAGACGAAGAGACCCAATCCGACAACCTTCTTCCAGAATATGCAATGACAAAGAAAATTTTCGTCGGCTAGCTATCGAGTTATCTAAAGCTCGATAGAAGAGGAAGACTCCAGTTAAAGGAAAGGGGAAGCACAGGCTGTTACTTCTAGAGAATTCATATGATGAAGATGAACTACATGCTAGCGCTGCGTAAATGTTAGAGGATGCTGCTAAAAATAAATATTAGGTGAGGAACAATTCAAGAAGTTTGTTGTGGAAGAAGCAAAGAAGGTAAAAACTACTACTCCACCTGAGGTTTATCCATTTGACCTCAATTCCACCCCACCACCCCCATCCCTATTTCAAATAGTTGAATAAGGCTTACCAAGTTCGACCTTTGTTACAACAACAACTTCCCTAAATCCGTACTTACAAGCACTGCCTGAAAATCTCTGGATAAGAGTAGATAAAGATGTCAACCTACAATAATTCATTAACCAACTCCCAAACATTTTTCCTATTGTCCAACAAATAATGATAACAAGACCAGTTACCATTTCAGAAAACCCACAACAAGTTCTATCCATCCCCCAAATCCCCACCCAACCGCAAAAGTTCCACACCAAAATCACAGATTGTGGGACACATCAAATCCACGTTCCAAAGAAACCCAGAAAAAACAACTGAGATTGTAGCACGACAAATCTCCTCATTTATCCCACAATCCATTGAAAACCCCCCACTCCCTAACCCAACCAATGAAGAAGATGAGGGATTCATTTCAGAAGAACTTGTCGACTTTGACCAAATTGAACCTTTAGCAACAAACCAAAAAAATGGTCGAGAATATAGAATCTGTCGAACTGCTAGAAATAGTCAAAAACCCCATGCTGACGGATTCCATACCAACTCTTTCCCCATAAACCTTTGAACAACCACCAATTCTCCCGTCACCCACACCACCTTCACCTACACCACCATATACCATTCTCCCTCCAGAAACCTAGTTACCAAACCCTACTCTTCCTGGTAACACCACGTAGCGAACACAAAACATACCTTCACCAATAGAAGCAACAGAAGCACAAAACAGAGATCATGAGAGATGAAGAAAGAAATACAGAAAAGAAAGAAAGAAAAAAGAAAAGGAAAGTAAAAAACAACTACATGTGGCTCAATAACATATTCCATCAGTTATTCACCTGACTTAGTTAGGGTCGACAACAATAGTTGACACGCAGAAAATAAGAGAAGAGGAGCTAAACTGACTGGTGGACGCCATCAATAAGGAGTCAATACTATGAAGAAAGAAAAAAAAAGAACAACTATAAAAACTAAAGACAGAACAAATTGAATTCCTGACGAAGTGGAAAAGTTTGGCAAGTCACTTCATTCCAGTCCTGGAAGGGGTTGACACCAACAAGTCCTTGGACAAAGCGAACCAATTGTTTGAAAGTGTCGTGTCGAAATTTTGGGCACAACTCCAAAAAAGAGAAGATGAACAGGAAGAAGAAATAGCTATATTACTAAGAAATCAGTATATAACATTTTCGGTAGCCTACACTGTGCTGAAAGAACATATAATAGAGTTCAATGTAACAGAAGAAGTCTTGAGAAATTGGTTCACCTATTACGGCCAAGTGTTTCAGCATGTGCGGGATATTCATGAGCTCATTAGTTTAGTGTAGGACTGACAAGTGAGCAAAGAAGCAATGGAGAAGACAATTAGGACCATCTTGTGTTAGAGATGGCAAAGCTAGACAAATTAGAGAAACAAGAAAACCAGTGGAACAACCAAGACAGACCCAACCTATTCAACCTCGAGAAGATTTGTCCTCGTATGAAAATAATACTGGACATTGTCGAGGAAAAAACACAACTCTTGGGACCCAACATGAGAAACATTTTTAACTTGAACATACACCAGAAAGTGGCAAACTTGTTGAGTCTCACAACTCTAACCATAGACATCCAGAAGGCGCTTCGCACTTGGGAGGAACTCCAACATCAATTAGAAATTACTGCAGAAGCCATTTCAAAAGTTTGTATACATAAGCAACTGTCTATCAGGAAACTCAACCCATGATAAAGAATTGTAGAAACTACTTATGACATAAATTTTGCCACCCCCCTATTTTTTCGAGATGAAGAAAGATTTTGTGCCGGGGGAGATGTTGGAGCACCTAGTTGACTTAGTCGACTGGACTCATTAGTCGACTAATTGTAGATTAGGTCAACCTCATAGGTCGTTTCGGTTGGTTGAATCGACAGGTAGTTACTATAATTGTTTTGTAAATGTATATATTGGCTGTTGAGCCATATAGATACTTGGTTTGGTTTGTTGTATGAACCCGCATGTGTATTGAGTAATATAAACTGTTATTCGATCTACCATTCTTGTCTCTTGTTCTGTTATTGTTATATGATTCTTTATGTGTATTGCCGGTAACCTTGCAATTTGATCGATTACAACAAGACTACCGAGCATCTACATTTGTATTTGGAATTTTTTTTTATAGAGAAATAACATATTTCTATCAATGACGATGCATGAAAATAGTAAAATGTAAAATATTCTAGAGTAAATGGAATATAGAAGCAAGAAACATAAAAAATAAACAGTGGAGTCACTAGTTCTATTTATATTCAAACATACAGCCATGGTTGGAAGTAACAAAAAATAGATCTTAATTGCAGGTATTGTATCTCTAATCTGTACGATGTATACTTTCTCCTAAAGTATCAAGAAAAGTTTTGGAACCGCTTATGCATTTACATACATGCAGAAGCAATACATAAAAATCATTTTTTTTCATAAACATGGAAATCCATCCTGTGATGTTTGCATATTTAGGTCTTCCAATTGATCAAATAAAGTGTGACCCATACCAAAATTACTATGACCTCATGGGAACACAGCTAGTTTTATAGACTTGCATCATTTCTTGCATCATTTCGAAATGTGTACTACTATGATTCTCCAAATTAGTCTTAAATTTTTTAGTGATCTATTGGACAAGATTTAATTGTGATTTATTGTATTTTATCATTTTTTACTGTAAAATAAAAAGAAAATGGATTAAGTTGCATGTGGTTTTATGAACAACACACGATCATTTCCATTTCACATTACCAATTTTTAAATAAGTACTAATAGATTAAAAACATCAACACATAGATCATGCATAAAAATTATGCATAAAAATTCCTACCAAAGCATTGTTCTTCATACTATATTATGAGTGCAACTACAAAATTATAGGAACATAAGCAAAATATTAGCAAGATGAAAAGATCTAAACATGAAGTGGATCAAACACGGAACTAGTTGATGAAGTCTTTTAAACTTTGCAACGAAGCAAAGATGCGGTGTATAATTTGTCAGTAAGTATCAAGAAAAGTTATGGAACAACTTATGCATTTAGATTCATGCAGAAGCAATACATAAAAGTCATTTTTTTCCATGAACAAAATATGATAGTAAAATTTTTATCAACTAGTTGATAAAGTAATATAAACTTTACAATGAAGCAAAGATGCTACACTAGTTGCATCTAGAATTTCCATGTTCAAGTTGTCTTAGCATGAGTTGTATTTGTTATCACTCAGAATGTACCCAGGTTGTAAAAGGTAAATCCCAAAGGTAACAGCAAAAAACCACTTCAGAAAGAAACTAGCTTTTCTTTCCAGAGAGGGATCTCTCAAATATAAATTTAACAGGGCCAGATATTGGAATCAATACTTTAAAATTATGCAGATGGTTGAAACAACACATATAACCATTGGGTAATGGAGTCAAATAGATAAAGATAATACAAAGCTTTCATACATGGGATTTCAACAAAGGCAAGATAACCATCTAGTTACAGTCATTCATTGATTTCAGGCGAATAGGAAAGAAACATGAACAATCCATCAATATAGAGCAGGATAAAATGAATTCCATATCAACTTTAGCATAAATATTTATGAAATATCTGAAACAATAGCCAGAGCATAACAAGTATGAATTTTGAAACTATTCAACACTACGTTTTAGATATGAAGAAAACAAAATGGAAGGTTGGCACTTAGAAGACAATCACATAGAAAGGAAAGGCACAGATTGTAACATAAATGACATAGGAATCTCTGATGATCAACCAGCATTAGACTTTGTTATTTCAAAAATTATAAGTCCTCAAAAAACACATCGATCAAACATATGGGTTCCAACCCCCAATTCATCAAGTAAATTCAAATATATACACAAATAACTTCTTCCCAAAAATATCAATAACTGAATAATCTGTTAATCAAAGTTTTTTGTAACTATATCCCTAACAACAATGAATAAAACTACATGCTTCAATTCTAATAACATATCGTTTAATTATAATCAACTTGGCGATAGCAGGGCCTGAATTAACAGCTCCACGATGCGCAACACCTGTTTTCAAGGATGAAGAATATACTTGGTCTTCCCGAATCTTTCCACGGTCCTCCATTGTTCTGCACTTGGCGTGTCATATTTTGTCATTTCTCTGATAGATACTTCCAGATCCACATAGGCCTCATAAGATACTGTGGGCAATCCTCCTCTAACGATAAAAAAACTTTTGCAATATTTCGAAATCCTCTGTCAACTTCTCTACGATGATTTTTCCAGTTAGTCCTTTTACCAAGTCTTCAAATTTGGAATGGTCCATGCGGTTTTGTACTAACAGACTATGATAATGCTCCTGAGAAAATAATCTTCCCTCTTCGTCCCAGAAAGAAGGGAGGCCATATTCAAATAACTCCTTAAAAGCATGCCTGAAATCATTTATCTATGAAGACATTGTATTTGATTTATCCTGCACCACCTTCATGAGCTGATGTTTGTTAATAAATTTCTTTGACCATAGTACAATAGCTACTCTGTCCTTAATTTCGATCTCCTGCAACTTTTGATATGTTAGAGAATTCAAAAAATTTATAGCATTTTGAGCTGTGTTTAAATGCTTCTTCTCCATGGTCTCGTTTGCCAACTTTAGTTTTTGAGTAGCTAAATTGACTAATGCACTTTGATCATGAATAAAATTTAGATAGTGCCTAAACTTAGTAACTTCCACAGATAATGTATCCCAAATTATATGCTTAGCTCCTTGTAGAGGAGCTTTTCCTGTACTTCTTTCCTTCAACTCATTAAACTTTTTTCTGCAATTGACTTTTATCATTTAATATTTTATTCTTATTTTCAATGATCCTAGCCAATTCTGATTTAATCTTCTCATTTTATTCCTTTAATTCCTTGACCTCCACATCCTTCAGACTTACCTGTGACATAGGCACTAATAGATCATCAGCAGAAAATTCACTTAAAGGTTTTTTCAATATTCACAAGAGATAAATCTGTATCAGCAGGAGTCTGGCTCATCAGCTCTTCTATAATTTCCTTTTCATCATTCTGATCCTTTTTTAACTTTGAAATCTGGGTCATTAATTCAGCTCTTTCCATTTCCCATCTGCTTTTTTCCTCCTACAATTTCAATGCTTTGCCTTTGTAGTCCACCATTTCTTGGTAAACTTTATCTTTTTCTTCTTGCAATATAAATAACTCTGGGGACTGAGCGTGTTCAGCATTTGGGATTTTAAGCTTCTTTTTCAATACTTGGATGGTATTGTCTTTTTCTTCTAAAATCTTTTTGGTGGCCTGTGCATTTCCTGTTTCACTTCCCAAGCTTATAACATCTCCCTGTAATTTTTTAATTTGGATCAGATTTGCTTTATTTTCTACTTTCTCGTGCTTCAATTGGACTTCCATTTTATCTACAAGGGCTTGCAATTTGTAACTTTCATAATAGCATGTAATAAATATGAATAAATAATATCTCCCATCTGCTTGTGGAGTTGTATCTTGTCGGGGACACTAATTTTATCTAACCTTACTTCCATCTCAGATACTTTTTTATCACTAACCATAGCGAACTTCAAGGTGTTCCTCTCCACATCTCGAGTAGAAATCAATGATGTCTTTTAATCGACTAGACTTCTAACTCGAGGAAGTAGATTTTTGGTTTCCTCTTATGACTGCATTTGTTTTTCAGCATAACTTGATATGAACTCTGCTCTGGATTTGAAGCCTGAACTGGGCTCTGCACTACCTTCTCCTCCAAAGGAATACTGATGCATTTGTACTGACTTCTTCAGGAACAAAACTATTTTCTTTGAATCTTCTGAAATTATTTCTCCTGAAACTTGATCATCCTGAGAATGTGTTTTAATCTTTTTATATGAACTGTTTTCATCCACATCCATACTCTCAATCTCAGAAAGACTTCTCTTATTCAAAATGCTAGGATTATCAGGTGCTTGAACTGCTGCAGTCAACTCATTGCTCCTACTTCATCAATTCCTGAACTTTCTTCAAAACAAGACAAATTGGCTATTTCCTCTAAACCTTCAACATTTTGATGATCGAATGGTTTGTTTTGATTTGATTGCTTCCTCTGAGAAATTATATGATGTGGATCATAATTGATTCTTTGTTCTTTCTGGAAATCCTTAATTTCTAATAAATTTTCTACAACCATCAGGTCACTTTTGTTTTTGAAAATAAATGGACCAACTTTAAGAGGAAATTTAATATTAGAAGACTTATTGAATGCTCCAAAATGCTCCTCTTCTGCACATAATCTCTGCCTCATGAACTCAAGTGCAAAAATTCTTGGAGTCAGAAAAACAAGTAACTTGTATGGTTCCCTAGTGAACCCATACACCCTCAAAATAGTAAAATCTTTATATAAGAACCAGTCTCCTATTCTATCTTCTGAGGATGACTATAGCATGAGTTTCATTTCTTCTAACACTCTTGGTAATACTTCATCAAACAACAACTTGTACATCTTGGCCATAATAGTATTTACAAACTCAAACATATTGATTTGTTTTGGAAGATCTAGAGAGAAAATGGTGGATAGGAATTGTAATTCTGGTACATTTGAACACATCAACATGTTCAATAAGTATGACTGATATTTGAAAAACTTGACCTTGGGAAACTCGACTAACTAGACATGGATACCTTTATCCAAATACTCATCTAAACTGAAACAATGGACTAAATGGGACTCAGGATTAATTGAAATCATTCTCAATAAAAAAACCTAAAACAACTTTGCTGATATGAATATCATCATCTAAACCTAAAATTTGACAGACCAAGGACATAACCAACTGTACATGTTAACATTGTAAGGCAGAAAAAGTCCTTCTAATGACTGACCCTCTTTGAGAATGCTCGACAGAAATTGGCATCTAACTTCGGTTTCACAATTTTTATACATTTCAACTAAAAATGGTTCATTTAAGGACTCACAATTATCAGGGAAACTATCAGGTAAATTCCGTATTCCGTGAACAGTTTTCGCATCAACCCTACAATGTATTTTGGATGTAGTGTGACTCATGACCACTCTTTCTGAAGGAGAATAACTGTTCGCGCACCATTCAACAAATTTTGGAAATGGTAAAGTTTGCTCAATAGCGAAATAATATGAAAAGGAACTACAAATATTCAAAACATCATTTCCCTGCAAGTTACATTGCCGCAGCCGCTCCTTAGAGACTGATACATTTCCAACGGATAAAAATGGGTCATATACGTTCCTTTCCCTATTGACAACAAATTCTTCCCTCTCATCCAGAACTCTACTTAAAAATCCTAACCCTTGTTCCCTTTCCATAACGAACAATGGCGATAATTCTTTGAACGAAGCTTAAGTGTTTTAAGGCTTACATGTGACTGTGACTGTAGATATGTAAGGTTCACTTCAGAAAGATGGCGGACTGTCTCCTTCGCTCATCCGCAGCATGCAAATAAAATGATTTTTTAAAATGAAGTCAACTTTACCTTTATATGACGGTCTATTCACCACAAAGTGGTCTAAACCGTTAAACGTTGGACTTCGAGTCGCCACGTGGAACATGGTTTACATTCCGCTACCACCTTTTTGTTTTAACCATCTCGTAACTTTACTCTCCAGAAACAATAATGACCGTCGATGAGTTTTCACTTTTCACATAAGCCGTTGGATTGAGATTGGTTGTGTAAATTCCGCTAGCCTTCCTTTTCTTTTCACCTGTGCATCTTTATTTCGCGGACTATTTCTCAATCATAGATTTCGTTTGCTTCATTCCACCACCCTTGATCTTCAAGCTTCATTAAGCACATCCGCTTCTCCTTATCTCTTGCGCATCTTTATCTAGCGGATCTATTTTAAACCGTAGATCTTCACCTCAATCTCTTTACACCATCGGATTGCGTGTCAAATTAACCATTATGCGCAATTTAACAATAGAATCAAACTATTAAACTTAGCCAAGTTCATGTATCCTTTTATTAATCCTCCATCATATTTCTTCCTCTGCTGTTCAAAATAGAGGTGCTAGCAGTATCAATTACAGGTGCATCTACATGTTCTCTATTATGTGGTTGTATCTGAATAGAAAATAAATGTGCTTTGTGTCAGCGAGGATTTGTAAAAAAATAAAGGACAATAACTGTGAAATGAACAGTGCATAAACACTTTATCTATATACAACATTACATGAACATTGGCTCATATGTCTAAAGTGGTGTGAGATTTTTTTTCCCATATGTTATTCATTAACATTACATTTGTGCGAGTGTGGAGCTCTTGATTTGTTCAAGCAATGTACCAGGATTCTTGTAGATTTGTGAAATGAATAATTCATTTTTATCCTATTGGTATGCAACAGTTCATGAACATTGTTGTATAGCTTTGAAGGAAGAAATGAGATAGAAAGTTAAAAGTGGGTAGACATGAACCGTTTCACCACTTTGTTAAAGACGTGATGCTGAAAAATAAACAAAGTCCAACGTTTAACGGTGAAAGGAAACATTTAATGCTGATTAGAGAGAACATGATTTAAAACTCAACATTTTAAATTAGGATAAGCCTAGTTTATAATATAACACTTAAAATTGAGCATGAAAAAACCTAATATTTATAATCATATGCCTTTATTCAAATACTTTGACAGTATTTGAGACAAATGTCAAAAGGAATAACATTGTCACAATTTGGTATTGAGACAAACATCAAGCGTGATTTATCATTTTTTTGTACATAGTCATGGAGCAAGAGGAAGGTGTGAAAGAACTGTAAAAGGAAAGACTGGTTATGTGTACCTTCCATCTAATTTTTGTAGTCAACTATTCTATTGTTCATTGCAAGAATATAAAGCCCTTGCTTACTGAGTTTGTGAAGATAGGAAATAGTTGCTGACACGCTTATGAAATAATGTTCATACATGATAAATGAAATATCGAGGCAATATTATTTCAATTGTGTTCCTTGCAGTGTACATTCAACGATCCCTTCTTCTGTTTCGAGCTTACACTTTAAAATATGGTCATATGTTTTCTATGTGTTATATATAATGCGGAGTAAGCTAGCTATGGAGCAATCCTCCCTCATCTGACGGAGGAGGAGCAAAGTTAGCGTTGACTTTGCTCCTCCTCCGTCCGATGGAGGGAGGTTTGCTCCATCGCTAGCTCACTCCTATATAATGCAACCAATGTATACGTGATGTTTTCTATATCTAGCTATATTGTTTGAACAACTCCTTTTCTATAGGATCTGATCCATAGTTGTAGGATCTAGCTTAGCTTATCTTTTTCTAAATATGTAACTTTCATTCATTAATTCAATTGAGTTGAGTGTGCATCTCCTCCTATCTGAGCGAGCCTTTGTGCTTTGTTGGTTTCCCTCCTTGGTTTCTCTAATTTGGTATTAAAGCCAAGTTCACGGCTACTATGAAGGAACCAAAAAAATATTGAGAGTGTGTGTGTGGAGGATCTGCTTGGATGACTGCGTGTCTATGGCGAAGAAGAAAAATTGTTGAATCTTAGTTCTGAGCTCAAATTGTCGTCATTAAACTCTTGAAGGGAGAGTCGGATGGTATTTTTGAAGAACGCTGCTATTTTTTATTATATATCTCAGTTTACGAAATCACTGATAAATTGGTGGTGAAATCGCTACTAAATTGAAAATTGTTGTGATTCTGAATTAAATTGCTGCTAAATAATTATTTATAATTGTTGGTGTGGAGGAAAGCCACCTGAAATCAGATGCACAATTGAAAATCACTGCCCAATCGAGATTTTTTTTTCTCCATGAAGAACTTCTCCAAGATTTTCAACACTATTGACAATTGTTTTTGGTTTACAAAAATCGCTGCCTTGGAGGAATTTTTTTTCTCTCCACAATCATTTTTAGCACTGTTGACAATTGTTTTGGTTTACAGTAATCGCTGCCCTGCATAAATTTTCTTTCTCTCCACGATTTCTCGACATCTGAACAGATAGCAACATTTAGAATTTTTTTTTCTCCCCTCCATGTTTTGGTAGGCGTTGTCTCTGAGTGATAACAGAGTGTCAACGCTCTTCTTGTCTATAGCCTGAGCGCCTATGGCGCCTTCTCCTGAAGACCTCTATGTGTTGGCAGCGCTCTTCAGTAAGAAGAAAAGAGCGCTGATATGTCCCTCTCTTATACCTATTTTTTCCGGCGTCTATGCATCTAAAGGGAAAAAGTGTCGATCTGTTGGCTTGGTTTGACAGTGAAGAGGTGAGCTAGTATTTTGTTTCCTATCTAGTTGAAATAATTTTCCCTACAGTTATGTGAAAATGGCCGACATGTCCCTTGCTGACTTATACATTACTGAATCATCAAAATTGAATGGAGAGAATTTTGTAAATTGGAAATTTAGGCTAATTACTGTACTTGAAGCTCTCAATCTGTGGCCAATAGTGAAAGGGGATGAAAAGAAGCCCATAGATCCTTTGTCAATTGCAGATTGGAATACGTGGGAAGTCCAGGAAAAGGTGTTGATTTGTATGTCTGTAAAAGACAATATAATACCTCACACCAGAAATTGCAAGACGTCCAAAGAGACATGGGACAAACTGAAAGGTTTGTATAAGACGTTAGACTCCAATAGAATTTTGTTTTTAAAGACCAAATTATTGTCTATCAAGATGGATGTGAATGAATCTATGAATAAATATCTCTCCTGCATCAAATATTTTCGAGAATAATCTGGGTGACATAGGTGAAGAAGTGTCTAGTACTTATCTGGTATCTATTACATTAAAAGGTCTATTTCCAGGTTACAAAGAATTCATCTCATCTCTTGCAGCAAGACATACCCCTCCTACATATATAGAGCTCGACGGAATCCTGATACAAGAAGAAGAAATAATGAATATTTATGATCTAGAAACTTAGACTGTAGATCATACACTAATGGCAAGAGGTAGATACCCACATAAAAGAAATCATTGGAATACACACAGAGGCAAGTTTCATGTAAGCCATAGATGTATGTCACACAATGAATCTAGTGCTAATAAGTATGTTGTATGCCATTATTGTGGAAAATCAGGTCATCTAGCTAGAGACTATTTTAAGAAGATAAACAATGATTCCAATAACAACTACATAAAAGATAATGGAAATTATGTTAGAAAAGACACCCCTGATGTCAATGGATTTAAAAACCTAAGATTGTTTATATCTTAACATTCTTTGTCTGCTGAGATGAGGTTGGGCCAGGAAAGAGAAAAAGGAAGAAACCAAAGTGCAAGTGAAGACAGGAAATACAGAATTACGACACAGTAAAGGAAAGAAAAGGAAGCAAAGGAAGCGTAGAACAGAGAAAGCTACGATGAGGAATGGTGCGACGAAGGATAAGCAGACCTAGAGTCGGTGGAATATTGGGAGGTAGAAGAGTAAAGACTGAAAGTGACAGGTCAGAAGACCGTAGGAGTTCGAGTTGGCGGAAGACTAAAGGATTCTTTTTGCGGCTAGTTATGACTTGCGATTAATGTAATGAAGGACGTTTTGGCAGCCAGTATGGCTTGTAATAAATATAAAAAGACATTTTTGTGGCTATTTATGACTATAATAACTGAGTTGTACTCAGTCGACCCTGTGCAGTCTTGTAACATCTATAAATAGGAAAAACGGCTCTATATAAGGGTTCAGTCAGTTCAAAGAATAATTAGAAGTATTTTGAAGAGATCAGAGGGAAGTCTGATAGTAGTAGAAGGTTGTTGAGTTGCAGATCTGCAGCTGTGTGCGCAGACCATTTTGTAAGAGTCAATTTGTAGCTGAGTGCGCAGATAGTAGAGTAGAAGAGTCGATCCAGGTTGTGTGCGAATCAGTAGGAGTAAATAGAAGAAAATAATAAAACAGAGAGAATAAGAGGAAGAAAGAATCTGAGCTAAATAGACATATCTCAAAATAGTCTGCAAGTTGCAGACTGCAAGGTGCCATATATTTCTCATGCCAGGTGAAGAGCACCTTGGTGGTTTTTACCCGGATGGGTTTCCACATTAGTTAATGTGTTGTTGAATGTGAATGTGAATGTTGAATGTTTGATTATCTTGCATTGTTTATGGTTATTGCTTGAATGAATTTCGCAATACTGATAAGAATAGTAAATGAATGACTGACTAAAGCATTGTCGAGCATTGTGTATTATTTCATGTTAAAATATTGTTAAGTTGTAATACAGTCTCTGCGTTGTGATTTACTATTAAGGAATCATCTGCGTCGCACAGTTGCACCAGTTGTCAAGTTATCAAGGACAGGGTTGTGTCACATGCCGAGTGTGTCCCATTATTGTGTCACTGTTGAGTAGTAAAAGACTTCGTCCTTCTGACTCTGTCGATCGCCTTGGCCATGCGCCAAGGGACTGTAAGCCCTCGCCAACTGCATAAACATGGTTCTGGTAGTTACACATTAAGATATATCGGGTGAGACTGCGTTTGCCTTGTAGGTGTTTCCGACTGAGCTTGCTCTGTCGGGCCGATGTCTTTGGGTGTTTTGTTGGTTTTGTGGGTCTATTGAACCTAGGTCATGGGAGTGAGGAAAAGTAGGCCAATATACAAATGGCGAAAATGCATGGTTTATATATTCAGGTGCTTCTATCCATATGTCTTGTAATACAAACTAGTACGATGAGTATTATGAAAAGTCCGATGGCACACACATCTATTTGGGTGATAACAGGTCTCACAAAGTCCTAGGTTAAGAAGTGATAAGTGTTAATCTACCTAATGGACAGTTTAAACAAATACATAATGTGATGTATGTTCCAGGCATCAAAAAGAACTTAATATATGTTTTTTCTATCACCAAAAATGATATTAAAGTTGAATTTGATAAATATCAGTGCCATGTTAAAGATGTCCAAGATCATTACAGGGTTATAGGGACATGATCCAGACTTGGTGGATTGTACAAGCTGGATGCAATCAATGGCAACCATCAAGCACCAGTAGCAACAACTATTTCAGATGTCAAATTATGGCATCAAAGGTATGGACACGTCAATCACAATGATCTCATGTTATTATAGAAAAAGTCTATGGTTGAGGGTCTTCTTGTCATAAAAAATGATCATATTGAATGTGTTGAATGTGCACTCAGAAAACAACACACAAATGAATTTCCTAACCATGAAAAGAAGAGACAGACTGAACTAATTGAACTAATACACACTGATGCATGTGGACCTATTCAGAACAGATCACTTGGTGGTGCATGGTATTTTCTGATATTTGTTGATGACAAGTCCAGGTTCGCATGGGATTACTTCATAAGAAGGAAAAGCGATGTTTCTGAATACTTCAAGGAATTCATAATCAAAGTTGAGAAACAGATAGGTAAATATATTAAAATACTCAGATCGGATCAAGGTGGTGAGTACACTTCTGGAGCTTTTAAAAGATACTATACAAAAAATGGAATCCAATAACAATTCACAGTCACTGATACACCTCAGCAAAATGGAGTTGCTAAGAGGAGAAATAGAACACTAGTGGAATGTGCTTGCAGCATGGTCTAAGGTAAAAAAAATTCTAATAGCTTTTGGGATGAATCAATTAACATTGTTGTGTATCTAAAGAACAAAAGTCCAACAAAGAAGTTAGAATTTCAAACCCCCTTTGAAATCTTTCATGGCCATAAACCTAAAATTAGTCATTTAAGAATATTTGGTTCTGGGGATTTTGCATACATACCTAAAGATGACAGAAGGAAATTGGATGCAAAATCCATTGAATGTATCTTTGTTAGCTACTGTGATGATCAGAAATCATATAAAATATTTCATCATAGTTCGTACAAATTGATTGCTAGTAGAGATGTTGTATTTCATGAAAATACAAATATGTGTAAAATGATGAATAATGTTGATGAAGAATAGATCTCAGATGAGCATGGAAAAATAGATAAAATTCTTCAATAAGTGCAGGAACAACAGCAGGTGCAACAACAACAGGTTCAGGAACAAGAATCAAACATGAGTGATACTACCTCAGACAATGAAACAACAGAAGACAAAAGAATCATGGATGGAACTCCAGCACGTACTGTAATACCTAGAAGGTCAAATCGACAAACTCATCCTCCTATACAGTTGAGAGATTATGCCTTGATGACTAATGAAATGAATGTCATAGAACCATTAAATTATAAACAAGCCAAAGATAAGGAAGAATGGGTGACTGCAATGAATGAGGAATATAATTCTATTATGATAAATAAAACTTGGGAATTAGTAGAATTACCCAAAGATAAAGTACCCATAGGATATAAATGGCTATTCAAATCTAAGCTTAAAGCTGATGGCAGTATTGAAAAGTTTAAGGAAAGATTAGTTGCAAATGGTTATTCTCAACATGAGGGGATTGACTTTGAAGAGACATATGCATTGGTAGCTAAATTAAATACTATTAGATTGCTAGTTGAATTAGCTACTAAACATAACTGGAGAATACACCATTTAGATGTCAAATATGCTTTTCTAAATGGTGATTTAAAAGAGGAAGTATACTTAGCGCAACCTGAAGGTTTTGTGCAAAAATGATAGAAGCATCTTGTGTGCAGGTTAAAGAAAGCTATATATGGACTGAAATAGGCCCCTAGATCGTGGTATATAAAGATTGACACCTTCTTTAAATAACAAGGGTTTCTCAAAAGTAAAAATGATTCAATCTTATATATTAAATAAGATAAAGACGGAAATGTTTGCTTGATATTCGTATATGTGGATGATCTTATCATTACAGGTGGAGCATATCAATTAATTGCAGATATAAAAAGTAATTTGTCTCATGAATTTGAAATGAAATACCTTGGTGACTTGGATTATTATTTAGGCATTGCTTTTTGGAGAGAATATGTTAAAACATCCATCACTCAAAGCAAGTATGCAAGGGAAATCCTTGACAGATTTCAAATGAGTGAATGCAAATCTATATCCACTCCTTTGGATCAGAATGTCAAATTATATAAAAGTGATGGATCTAAAGAAGTGGATGGTACTTTGCATCGTCAACCAGTGGTTTGTATCAACTATCTCACTACTACAATTCTAGACATATCATATTATGTTAGCATCCTTAGTCAGTTCTTGGCTAATCCATGTGAAACACATTGGAAAGCTGCAAAGCAGGTTCTAAGATATTTAAAAGGAACATTTAATTTTGGTCTTTTATATACTGATGTATCTGATGTTCAGTTGGCATGTTATTCTGATTATGACTTGGCAGGAAATGCCGATGACAGAAAATTCACTTCTTGATATGTTTTTAACTGTTTGTTTGTCATCCATAGAAGCTGAATATAAAGCTTTAACTAGTGCTACGTGTGAATCCATTTGGTTGAGGCACATTCTTGAAAATGTTGGAACATAATAAAAGCAAGCTACCAGAATCTAGTGTGACAATCAAAGCTCAATTTAGCTGGCACACAATCCAGTTAATCATGCCATATCTAAACATATTGAGCTGCAGCATCATTTCGTGAGAGAGAAGATTGAATCTACAGAAATTGAATATTTTAGACTAAATTTGGGAGTTGTCAAGAATCCATTTATACATTAAGGCTGTTAGATATAATGCAACTAATGTATTCGTGATGTTTTCTATATCTAGCTATATTGTTTGAATGCCTCCTATGCTATAGGATTTGATCCATAGTTGTAGTATCTAGCTTAGCTTGTATTTTTCTATATATACAACTTTCATTGATTAATTCAATTGAGTTGAGTGTGCATCTCCTCCTGTCTGAGTGAGCCTTTGTGCTCTGCTGGCTTCCCTTCTTGGTTTCTCTAATTCTATGTTCCATGGTTACAAAATACAAAAAAATTACCGCTTTGGATCATTGTTAACTTGCACTCTCCGTAAGTGCACTAGATTGGTGGTGCAAAGAATTTTTTTATTTTCAATATGCCATATATGTGGCAAAACATCTGAACTAGATTTGAGGAAAAAAACATTCTATGAAAGATAGCTATATGAAAATTTGTTATCAAAGTTTTTAGCATAATGGAAAGATAACTTTTTTGAAATTAAATTGGCAACTACAAAAGGCAGAGAAGCAGAGCTAGCAAGATGGTCATATAAAGTTTTTTTTTGGAAACTATAAACAAGAATTGTTATATATTTGGCAAAACATCTGAACCAGAGTTGAGTATAAATACTCTATGAGAGATAGTTATATGATAAACTGTTATCAAAGTTTCCAATATAATGGAAACATAGCTTTCTCAAAAAAAAAATTGCAAGTACAAAAGGCAGAGATCCAGAGGCGGGAAAATGGTGACAACAAGTTTTTTTCTAGAAACTTAAAACATAAATGGTTAGAGAAATTGTGTACTTAAAAAAGGTTAGATGTATTCTTTGTTAAACAATTTTTATTTTCTTTTTGCTTCATATTAGAAGCAAGAGGAATATACTTCTTAACAAGGGGAAGAAACTTTAAACATGTTCGTAGATAAGTAATTTAGTTCATAGAAATTTTGTTTTGTAGGAGAAGAATCCTATATGTGTTTTGTGTTGCTGATGATGCAACTGTGTGATATTCTATAACAAGAGAAGAATACGGTAGGATTAATAATGTTAATTGTAGTAAACAAAAGGTCTATAGAAGTAGCAAATAAGCAGTTGTAACACAAATGTAACCTAGCTAGCCTAAGCATTTTCTGTGATTTTGTTATGGGAATTTGTAGATGAAGAAAGTACAGAGACCAGGATATGTTTATTAATTAGTTTATGTATAAAACAGACTTAGAAAAACATAGTTGCAGGTTTTTTTTTTTTGGGGGGGGGGGGATAATGTACCTGGGTCTTTGCTTCAAAGATTGGAAGCAACTCCTGGATTGTAACCTCATCATTCATGGGATCAATAAAATTCGCTTACGAGGTCTTTAACACATGGATTCCTTTGGGGCCTGGTCTTACAATACTTTTCATTAAATATAGAGGCACTTCTTCTACTACAAGCTGTTGTTGTACCTGTAGGAAAAAAATTATGTAAGTTTCATTTACCTGAAACTGAGAATGGAACAAAAAAAGAAATTAGTCGTAGAAAGAAATTGCAAGCATTGGTAACAATTGTGTTTGTTGTTTGTTTTTTTTGTTTTTTTTGTTGGTTAGGGGAAAAAAGAAATATAGCAACTGAGACTATGGGAAACTTTAAATCAAAGAAGAAAATATTTCAATATGTAGTGAAAGCATGATTTACAGTTGCATAATCATTTGTTGTATCCCATGTCTTATATAGAAATCCAATTGCTTGTTGTTGCATTGGCAAGCAACAACTATAACTGCGACAGATCCAACGACTTATGTCTCTTCAGATGAGACCAGTTCATTGATTGTTGTGTTTGGTGTGAGGAAACGTTTCTTGCAAAACTACTCAATTGTTTCAATCATGCTTGATGGCAGTATTGATATGGAATCTGTGCCATCGCCATAGTCATACTATCCTTTTTTTGAGATCAAATCCAATTATTTTGATACTTTTGGTTGGAAAGAGGAAGTTTACAAAGTGATTTATCAAGCTATCATTGACTGTAGTTATAATGGTCATTAATCCATCTCTATCGACAAGATCTACGTGCAAGATCTTGGTTTTCACAAGTGATTGTTTAGCAGGGTTCTGTGTAGGTCCATATACAACCAATATATCTCCTTTAAACATGTTTCCATGTGATGTGGTACATAGGTGTATTATTAAAGATGGTTTTGTAGCCACTTGTTTCAGTCTGTGTAATTGATCAATTTAAAACAAGGAAATAAAAATATATCCGCTTTTATTGAACATTGAACTATGAAATATGGACATGGGATAAGTGGTTAGATTAAGTAAAAGACAATAAAACCTGAGCAATGGGAAATAAAATATTCTTAGGGATAGGAACATAACCTTTTAGGATTGCTTGTTGACATCATTGTCATAGATAAGGAAGATGTCATTATTGCACTGATTTATGTTACATTCTGCAATGAAGAGAAATGTATTTAGGTTGGTGGGCTATTTTGGTATTTTTTTTCCATAGGCAATATACTTATTTGATGCGACATTTGTTGTTTTTTTATTTTTTTCTTTCTTTGGGATGTTGAATGATATTTTTTCACTCTACATATGCATATTGGCACGAATAACGAAAATAGTTATAACATATGACTGAAAACATAATGGAAGTTTAGAACTGTAGAACATATGGAGATTGATAGTGAAAAAACGATGTAGGAAAACATGTTTTTTTTTCCTGAAAACTAGAGACAAATTCAATCTCCATGCCTACTATCTACATAAACTATTTTATGTTGTCAATATAATGCCTTACAATGCTTTTTTTTTCTTTTTTCCTTGCATGAATAAAAGTATGGTACTTTCCAAGTGACACCATGTGTAGACTTGAAAACTAGACAAGTCTGTTCGGCAAGAGGGTCCTTTGCTTTAAAGAGACCCAACTTCTGCACCATAGCCGATTTGCCTACAATTAGCCAATGGAGACCTATAAATTTAAATATGCTAAAGAAGAAAGTATTTCACAATTTATTGTGATTGAGGCACATAATTTCGAAGGAGAGATTTTGAATGAGTGTTTTAGGAAAGGCCTAACATCATTCTACATTTTTTTTCCATTTTTTTACATATTTGAGTGCTACACGAACTCATAGGACGGACAAAAGTGCAAAATCATGGAATGGGAAACTCAATTTCAATTATGGAAGATATGCAAAAGGAATTTAATTTTTTTGTAGGACTATACATCGAATTGTCAAAATGACCACTATAACATACAACCAAACTTCATCACATACATAAATTTGTTAAATCAAATAGAGAGAGACACATATCGAAGAGGGAGATACTTTTATACGTACCATTTCAAACACAGGAACAAACACTGCAAATCAAAAAGAAAAAGATGGATGTCGCAATTGCAGATAAACAACTACGAGAAATCAAAGATCGCCACA
The DNA here is from genome assembly GCA_001517045.1 of Pseudotsuga menziesii. Classification (NCBI taxonomy): domain Eukaryota; kingdom Viridiplantae; phylum Streptophyta; class Pinopsida; order Pinales; family Pinaceae; genus Pseudotsuga; species Pseudotsuga menziesii. The sequence continues at coordinate 82,344 of LPNX010867660.1, forward strand.
ACCAAAGCATGAAACCACCACAATCGTCCCATGTTCCTTCAACTGGCCTCAACACCACCAAAAAATTGATAGAGAACGCGAGAGCCAAACACAAATACAATCAAGTAGCAAATATGTAAAGAACAGCTGAAAGAGCGACTTATAAACTGGAATTGGAAAAACACTCCATAGTAGCACAAAAAACTTGGAATCACAAATCTTGAAATGGGTCCGACCAAGAACAACCACATCAGAAATAGGCGTACCTGATAAAGACCCCTGCTACCGGTGGTAGAGATGGCAGCGACCTATTTCCAATGTCCAAAGATTGTGTTGCAAAACCATATGGAAGCGTCCACCAAGACTTCCAAGGAAGAGGCTCGAACATGGAAACAGCATGAAGGAATATCATACACGAAGAGAAACCATAAACAATATTAGAAGGAAAAAAACACAACAATTAAATGAATAAACCTGCAGCATGAGGAAAAATGAATCTCGAACACGAAACTGTCATCAATAGGCACATCATAGCCTCCGGTTCAAAAGTAGGAGCCCACCACAGATGAAATACGCAATACCGACCCATGCCGAACCCTCGCATATCACACTGCTAAAGCCTAGAAACGTAGGAGGACATCAAGAAGCATTAAAAAAACCTCTCACATCAATGGCAGCAGAGACGTTATCTGAACAATCGAGATGCAATAAACCAAGCAAATGCAACAATAAAGATTGAGCCCACCGTCCTTGTACCTCATTCCCTGGATTTAAACACATTGAAGACCATCAACGGATTGGTGGAAACTTTAAAGAGCATGACAACACCACGCTGCCAAGGCTTGAGACCCCCAACCAAGGTTGACACCAACATAGTAGCAACCAATCAAGACATAGATAAAAAGCATTTAAAAAATAAAAAAATACCTTATTTTTGCAATATTTAAAGAATACATTACCAAAATAACAAAAAAAAACTCAAATAAAAACACGAGATATAATATCCCAACGAAAAAACTAATTATAAAAAACAAAATAAATTGTATTGGACATAACCATAAACAATGCTATTAATTTTTTTTTAATATAAACTTCATAACAATACCACACTTATATAACTTGAGCATTAGTACCAAACTACCCCTTATGTTACTAGTTAAATGATTTGGGTTTAAGAAATATTAGATTTGCCTCGAGATATTAATAAATACTATTTGGCTTGTGGATTGTAAGTACTAAGAACAAAGACAACTTTTCTTTCGAGGTGAAAAGTGTCCGTATTCAGCGTTATCATAAATGTTATAACCAAACTGAAATAGAAAATGAAAAAAAAAATGGGATGTAACGCTTCACGAAGGACGTGGACAAAAAGTATTCAAATATACGTTGTTGAACATAAAGAATCTAGCTAGATCATCGCCGTTGGCTTTGGCTATGCCAAGAAAAGCTTATTATTTTGCATGTTCATCAACGTTAGTGATAGAATATAAGATAGCGATGAGAAAGGTCAATGGTTGACTCGGATTTAGATATAAATTCTTTAGCATATGGCTTCATTCACCCCTTTAATAAAATGAAGATTCATTTATCCCTTTAATAAAATTATAGATGCAAACATCCAGATCTCATAGATTCTTATCATTTTAAAATATCCCATCAATTTGATAACCAAATGTTGACTTGCTTTGATTCGGTAAGCCTCTTCTTTAAAAATAATAATCAATAATCAAAGAGAACATTCTCTTTTGGATTTAAATTTAAGGTTATTTCAGTAGATGGTTCAAATCTAACATCTTGGAATATATTAAGAGAAAAGGTTATCAAATGACGCACAATTATATGGTAGGTTTCTTAAACAAAAATCAATAATCAAAGAGAACATTCTCTTTTGGATTTAATGCCATTAAACTAAATTGTTCAAATCCAACATGCCAAGAGAGAAAGGTAATTAATAAAAGCACATGCCAATATGGATGTTACATGTATATGAAGATCATTCATTAGATTTGTTTATTTTTCCATTCTAAAAATGTAATATCACTAAAGCTTTACTAAGTAGTTTCACAATTAACTCTATATTCACATATTTTGTCTCTTATACCGACTTAATTAATATAGATATATATCGAAATTATTAAAAATAGATAATGATTATATTCGATCCTTGATTTTAATCGGATATTGAAAATTGGTTTCCATGTGTTTATCCTTTATTCATAACTTTACTAATAAATTAGAGTATTAAACTTAGATTTTGCAATATCATGCACGATATTCAATTTAGATTTTACAATATCATGCATATTTGTTTTAAAATTATAATTATAGACAAGGATTAGTCAATGCTTATGATTTCAAAACCTAGTTGTAAAGGGTTAAATCATTAACATATCCAAGCAAATGCATATTAAATTTGTTCTTAAATAGGTATTCATTTATAAATAGATTCTCTTTCATAAACAATTTCATATACCAATGTCATTTTATATGTTATTATTATGACTTTAATGTTAATGATTATAATTTAAAAATCTAAAAAAAAATGTATTTTTAAATTTTTTCTAAAATCAATTAAAATTATGCTTTGTTTTAGCATTATTAAAAAGATGACTAGTTTTTTACCGCGAAGAATATAAATTATTTAAAATATTTTTGCATATCGAAATATCGTAGGTGTCCTAATTTGTGTTCACATTTATGTGTCATAATTAATACATCATTTTGATTTTTATCCGATTCTTTTTTTAAACACGGCTTTACCAACTAAGGTATAAATTGAAAGTAGACAGCCTGTCCAAAATAGTGGTTCAGTGTGATGAATGACTTGTGATTTTTCAATAAATCCTAGAAGGCTCCATTGTTCATGAAGGAGATGGAGATTTCTTTTGATACTTTTGTTTGCAGTAGTATAGTTTTGTGTTGTTAAAACTTGTATGGCTCCTATCTTTTTTAGGATGTTGTGTTTTGATGTATGGCTCCTATCTTGGTATAATTTGTGTTCTCAGGAGGCTCCTCTTACACAAGACTTAAGCACGAGGCAACACACACGTTTGTGGTGGGGATATCCCCTTGCCACTCTCTGTGCAACGTCGGAGATATTTCCAAGATATTATTCGTATCTGGAGGATTTTGAGGTACCTTTGGTGCTTTCAAGCTTCAGGCTTTTTTACCTTGCCCATACGGTAGATCCCACCTACGACCATCCTTCTGAGCATTGGTTATATTAGGGTGACCTTAGTGGCCTTACCTAGGTATCGCAGGGGGTACTTACAGAGGTTATTCTGTGAGTGTCCTGGCCAGGTAGGGGTCAGAAAGCACAGTCGCTTTATGCTTTGAAGCTAAGGACCACTATAATTGGTTACACACCTTCGCTTGTAGTGTATGGGAGTTTTAGGCCTCTCCTAGGAGAGCCATACCAGCTACACTCAGGAGCTCATCTATCCTCCCCTTGGCTTGCTTTCATTTTGGATTAGATTCTCTTAGGAGTGTGCGCTAGATTTCTCTAGGGTTCGTAATTAGTTGAGTCTCTTTATTTTTGTGGAGTCATCGTGGATCGAGGAGCAACATCTCGCAGTTCTCGACGTTTAGCAAGTATTCTGCCTTCTACGTCTCCTCCTCCTTCGCAGAAGAGAGTTAGATAGTTTGGGCGGACTCATTCTCACGGTGATTCACACACTGGTCTCATCATGAGTCATACATTTGAGATCCCGAAAACCCCTCCTTCTCCGTCCTCCGGGATGGGGAATGTGTCGTTGAGCATATATGGGACTCTAGAAGAAGCCAATCCCTTTGAGGTTGGTACATCATATAATACATGGTCCCAGTTTTTGGATTATGTAAATACTAACCAACAGTCTTCTCCTTGAAGACCAAGCAGTGAGACTCATCTTATTCCCTCTAGCACTGGCCCTTTTATATTTGGCATGCTAGACCTTACAGAACCTTTTTTGTCATCTGCTATAAATTCTAGTATAGATCCTAGTACTATGGTTGGAAGCACTGCCATCCCTTACCATGCAGATAGGTTTGGTAGTGGTCATATTGCACCTTCCACTCCCTTTGTGGGAGGATATTCATACCCATTACCCCGGACTAATACTTGTATTCCTTTGCACGTAAATGGACCTAAACATGTGAACATTGGGAGCAAAACTTACATATCATATTATGCTCCATCGTCCACTGCACGTATTCCTTTGAATGCATTTTTTGTTACACATCCTCCCCATAGCTCACACGGTTCTTCGGGATGGAGTGCTAGCTCTAGCCATGTTGTTCCCTCGTTTTCTAGTACCTTTACATCGGGAGGTTATGTGCCTCCAATATGTGTCTAGGGGTCAACGCGTCCATCAGTCTTACAATTATGTCTATGTAACACCCCAGTCTCAAGGTGTACCAAATTATAACATTCCTGTGTATCGTTTTATGGGTCATGCAGGAGGAGGCTATTATCCCAGTGGTCAAGGCCATGGTCTTTACAACAACCAGCCTTATATGAATTAGTCTTATCAGGGGGCATGGAACCAGATGGAACAACCTAGGCTCCCTTTCTTAGCTATGCTGAACTTTCCTAACTAGTCTAAGTTGACCAATGATCCATTTTCTCATGATTCGATGTGGTCGGTTGTTCTTGCCAAGATTCCTTCAGACATTCCAAATTTCGAAGGTAAGAATGGTGAGGAACCTGGAGAGCACATTACCACTTTCCACCTATGATGCTCTTTGAATTCGTTGAACCATGATTCCAGTCGTTTACGACTGTTTCAACGCACCCTCACAGGTACTATGGCGAAATGGTATATAGAGTTACCTAGGGGCACATATCGAACATTAAATGACTGAGCCATGACCTTTCTGAACCAATTTTAGCTACCCGTGCGTTACAATGCCGCTACTGATCTCTTGTCAACATTTCAAAAAGACAAAGCCACACATATATTAGATCATATTTAAGAGTGGTGTAGACAAAAGCGGCTGATTAAGGCCAACATTCCACCAGAGTTTGTTTTGGAATGGTTCCTCAAGTCGTTATTTCCATATATAGAGAAGGATGTTTCAACATATGGAGTTATGAACGAGGAACATGCTATTTTCCGATCTCAACAACTAGACTTGATTTACGCTCAGTCTGGGCTCTTATATGAGATTATTCCGTATGCACCACGGTCAAATTTCGAGGCTAAGTTCAAACCTAGGCCACATGTCGATGTCATTGTTAGATCTGCGCGTACTAAACCCATAGACTCGGTTACGAATCAAATGACGAATTTGTCTATTAACTATCCTGCATTGGGAAAATATACGATTTCGTCTCATCCCAACCAATCGGTGGATGTACATTCTGTGCAATCATCGAACCAGAAGGGTAACCAATAGCCCAGATGGAACAAGAAAAGGGAAGAAACAATAGAAGAGGTGGGAATAGGAACGAGAACCATAATTATGAAAAGAACGATAGTGATGCGGGGGGCAGGGGGGGACAAGAAGTCTAAAGGTAAGGTTAAGTTCCATTGCAAGCTTTGTGGGGGAGATCACCTCACTTGCTTGTGCCCTCGTAGATGAAAAGAACGATAGTGATGCGGGGGGCAGGGGGGGACAAGAAGTCTAAAGGTAAGGTTAAGTTCCATTGCAAGCTTTGTGGGGGAGATCACCTCACTTGCTTGTGCCCTCGTATCGATGAAGCCTCAAATTCATTGCACAGATCGCAGTTGTGTTAACAAATCCTTTACCGCATAATCAAAATATAAATTCTAGGACCGTGGAATCTAAAAGTGCTTTTGGTGGACATCAAAACTCACTGAACACCGAAGGTGGCCATGGATGTATCAACATGATGTCCACTGAGAATGTTGTGATGCGAGTGAAAGATTATGGTTCATCGCAACCCAATTTGGGAAAAGAGACTACACCTCCCGAGGTCCCTTTGCATATCGACAATCCTTTCGATAAGCTTGAATTTACACCTCACATTCCTAAGGGAGTCCTAAAGCATTCAGGGCATAATCCTAATGCCCGAGCCACCCAACACTATTCCATCTTCGAGGATTTGGGTCAAACTCCTTGTGCGATGTCCGCCTTAGAATTCCTTCAGATTTTCCCTTCGCAAAGGAAATCTTTGTTGGCTTCCCTTGGGATGGTTGAGTCACATCCTTCCATAGTGATTAAATTTGAAACCCATGAAGTCCAATCTCGTTTGCCTTACAATGTGGATTGTTAGAAAACAGGACCACAGAGCAATAACAGATATATAGTTAAATCAATAAACAAGATGCAAAACACATTAAAACATTATAGAGAGACACAGATATAACGTGGTTCACCCAAACGATGGGCTACATCCACAAAGAAATTTGCAAGTCTTTTTATTACAGTCCAGAAAGATGAAGGGATACACCCTGTAGCAAAACCCTTGCACTTCCTCTTCACGCTCTCACAGTCTCTCTTCCAGTACAATACAATACCATATCCAGTCGATTTACAATGCTCTCTTTTATAGGGGAAATACCATGGGAAAAATTCTAGGGTTAACCCAGTACCATGGGTTCGCAATACTGTTGGCCAACATACATCCCAAATTATTTTTTTTCGGGGATTCCGCCCCTGAACCCCCATGACTCAAGGGCGCTACCCCTGAACCCCTGTGAATCAAGGGTGTTGCCCTCGAATCCCCTTTTTCAGGGCGTTTCCCCAAACCCCAAGGCAGGGGGAACAAGTGTACAGTACTCCTGGGTTACAATCACAACTAAATAATATCTCTAGATCTGGAAGATTAGGCTCCGCAACCAACATTGGATTTCCTAGTCCAAGTGGAGTGTATGAACAACACCATCAAACACAAAATGATTGATGAAGGCGCTGCGGCTTCTGTGATGTCTTTAGATTGTTGGAAAGGTATGGTTCACCCACTTTGTCAAAATATGGAACCATGTTGACTACATTTTATGGAATATCTTTTCGGTCACATGGTATACTTCCTTCTCTTGAGGTCCGATTGGGAGGGAAGATCGTATTGATCGAGGTTGAGGTGGTTGACGTGCCCCTTGACTATAACCTTTTACTGGGATGTAGCTATATTTACAACATGAGAGCAGTCATGTCGTCCCTCTTNGATCCTATTGATCGAGGTTGAGGTGGTTGACGTGCCCCTTGACTATAACCTTTTACTGGGATGTAGCTATATTTACAACATGAGAGCAGTCATGTCGTCCCTCTTCCATATTATTTTCTTCCGTTTCAAAGATAAGATTGTCACGGTCAAGCATAAATCTTTCGATAATTCTGGTACGAAAGAATCGTCGAGATATACTATCCTAGTAATTGACCATTCTCAGCCGGAAACTAAGAATGTTGGGGTGGGAATGTATCTATCGTTGATGGGAACTTTCAATATTTCCACACCAATTCTTACTATAGGTTCCACTCTTGGTAGTGAATCATCATCATTGAATTTGATTCCATTTCACACTTCACATTTGGAGGACCCTTGGACTCTCCCTTCTCTGGGCACTTCGGATGAAGATACTAGACCTATTAAGATGGACTTGTTGTTATCTACAGCTACGATTTCATATCAAGCTATCCTTGGTCCCATTGTAGACCCTATCCCTTCCTCTTCCTGGACGAAAGACGAGGACCTCTTTGCACTGGCTGCTTTGGTGGTTGCGTCATCACACTCTCATGATTGCTTCGATGAAATTTTTCCTTCAGATGAAGCTATTCTAGAAGCCATGAATGGTTTAGAAGGGCCTTGGGAGGAGTTACACCATCGATATTAATTTCTCCTCAAGCTTGAACGAATGGAGTGTGATGACTATAGGGAAATCCTTAGAGAGAAGGTTGGTAGTCCTGTAGTCCCACTATGAACTCCTGGTAAATATGCCGAAGGGAACATGGAAAACTTGTCACTGACTATTCCTATCAACATTTCTTAAGCACCTAGAAAGGTTGAGAAGGTTTACATTGGGGCATATTGTTCCCCCGATGAGATTGAAGCATACACTAATCTATTTAAATAATTTCGAGATGTCTTTTCTTGGTTGTATGATGAAATGCCATGAATTGACCCCCAAATTTTTGAACATGAGATCAAGACTTATCTCAATGCAAAACCTGTTCGACAGCGCTTGCATGTGATGAATCCCTGTATGGCGCCCGCCATTAAGGCATAGATAGAGAAGCTGCTTAAGGCTGGTTTATCCATCCGATTCGCTTGACTGAATGGGTATCCAACCCCATTCCGGTTGATAAGAAACAAGGAACCATCTGAGTATGTACTGACTTTAGAGACCTGAACAAAGCCTGTCCTAAAGATAATTTTCCCACACCATTCATTGATCATATTTTGGATGAGTGTGCTGGAAGTGAGGTGTTTTCATTCATGGATGGTTTTTCAGTGTATAATCAGTTTCAGATCAAACCCAAGGACCAACATAAGACAACTTTCATTTGTCGTTGGAGTACTTTTGCATATTGAAAAAATCTCTTTGGCCTTAAAAACGTTAGAGCTACGTTTCAACGGGCTATGACCTTTTCCTTTCATGACCTTAAGCCTATTATTGAAGTTTATCTTGATGATTTAGCTTCTCACTCTCGTTTGAGAGTGGATCATATAGATCATTTGCGCTTGGTTTTCGAGAGATGTTGTCGTTATCAGATTAGGTTAAATACTCAAAAGTGCATCTCTTGCATGAAAGTAGGTCGCTTATTGTGGTTTATCCTTTAAAAGGAGGGGATTAGGGTCAATTCTCTAAAGGTTGAGGTAATAATTTGATTGTTTCTCCCACACACTATTAGACACCTTCAGAGTTTGCAAGGGATGGCTAACTTCCTGCTAAGGTTTGTTGTCAATTTCGCCAATTTGTCCAAGGGTTTCATGCGCCTTTTGAAGAAAGACACTCCTTTAATCTGGGATGAGAGATCCTAGGAGTCTTTCGATGCATTGTAGAAATCCTTGGCATCGACCCCCATGCTTAGTCCACCTGACTACATCCATAATTTAATTGTTTCATGCTGCGTCTCAAGAGATGATTGGAATAGTTTTGGTTCAAGAGGATGATGAGCTCCAAGAGCATGTTATCTATTATCTTATCCTAAACTTGATTGATGTCGAACTTCATTATAGCCATGTTGATGAGCTAGCCCTAGCTACCATATATGCGGTTCAATAATTGAGACATTACATACTCCTTAGCTAGACTTTGGTTGTCACTCATATCAACCCATTTCAGTTTGTCCTAACTAGACATATGATAGGGAGGGAATATAATAAGTGGATTGTGATCTTGCAAGAGTTTGATCTCGATTTTGTTTTGAAAAAATCGAAGAAATCGTTGATCTTTTCGGAAATCATGTCATGTTTTCCTAGTTTGGATGAAGTTGAAGTTCATGAAGACTCTTTTATTGAAGATCATATCTTCCTCATCTCAATTTTGGACCCATGGTATGGGGATATTATCATCTATTTACAGAATTTGAAGGTTCCTCCTCACCTCTCATGAATGAAAGTTGACGGTTACGTCATGTATCAGTGAAACTTTGTATTGCTGTGGGCTTGATTCCATTTTACGTCGGTGTTTGACTCATGAGGAGGCTAAGGGTGTGCTTAATGATTTCCACAGAGGGGCGTGTGGTGGTCATTTATCTGGGCTTGTTACAAACCAATTTTTTTTCCAGAGAAGGATATTATTGGTCGTTGTCATTCAAGGATTGTGTTAATGCGGTCAAGAGGTGCCACCATTGCTAGGTTTTTGCACATAACATTCACTCGCATCCTTCCCCGTTACACCCAATTATCACCGTTGGTCCCTTCACCAAGTGGGGGTAGACTTTATGGATTGCAACCCAAATTTGACTGGGGGGCATCATCGCATAATAGTGATTGTAGATTAATTCATGAAATGGGAAAAGGCTATGCCCACTATCAAAGCCGATGGTGAGACAACCATGCATTTCATTTTCAATCAGATCATTACTCGGTTTGGTATCCCGAGAGAGCTTGTCATGGACCATGGCAGGAAATTTCAAAACAAGATTATGGAAGAACTATCTTTGAAATTGAGTATAAGCAAGAGCATTCCTCTTCTTATTATCCTCAAGCGAATGGACATGTTGAAGCTATAAATAAGTCCCTTAAGTCTGTTCTACAATGAACCATCACACAAAGTAAGACTAATTGGCATATCATGTTGTACCTTTCTTTGTGGGCCTATCGAACCGCAGTTAAGACTACCACCATTTTTTCTCCATATCAGTTAGTGCATGGGGTAGAGTTGATATTTCCTATTGAATGCGAAATCCCTTCTTTGAAGCTGGTCGTAGGACTCTTACCAGTGACTTCTGAGTTAGAATAACATTTGGTCCACTTTTAACAACTTGATGAGCAACATCGAGATGCCTTGGTGGATATTGAAGTAAATAAATGTCGCGTTAAGGTTCAGTATGATAAATATGTCCATCGCTAGAATTTTAGTGAAGGTGACTTGGTCCTTTTGTATGACCAAGCCAGTGAACCATTAGGGGTGGGTAAGTTCAACCCCATGTGGCATGGGCCTTACATTGTCAAGCGAGTCTTAGAGAAGGGTGCTTATGAGTTATAGGATTATGAAGGGGCAGCGTTAGCGGTGCATATAAATGGGCTCTATCTTAAAAAATACTATGCTTAGTTTCTCAACCAAGGCTACTACTTTGTATATTACTGTACAATTGTATAGTTTGCTTTTGGTCCCCTTGTAGTGACTCAGTTTGTTGACATGCTTCACTTGTTGTGACATATGTCGTGGGAGTCTTCCGTATACGTAGGATATGCTGATGGTGCCAACCACCACACCCAGAACTCAGTTCCGGCTGCTTGGGTCCTTTATGCGTCTGAGGGTTAAGTTGTGTCTTCAGGAAGGGCGTGTCTCCGACCATCATCGAATAATATTGCTGAATATATAAGTGTCGTGATTGAGTTGCTACACGATTCCATCTCTCATTTTATTCGGCCTCTTGAGGTACGTCTTGATTCGCAGCTAGTGGTATTATGGTTAAATGGAGTATATCATGTCATAGATCCAACCCTATTATGAATATTCTTATTTGTAAAGTTATTAGAACGACAATTCGAACACATTACATACATTCACATTCCTAGGATCTACAATCATGTTGCTGATTCTTATGCAAATTACGTGTTAGATTGGGATTTCATACATAGATAATGAAGCATTCACATCACATTCACACATGTAAATATAATAAACCGATCACTATAAGAAATTTTCATTTCAAAATATATTCCAAAAATGGTGTCATAATACATAATGTCATGGTACAAAATTGGGGCTTTTAGCCACCAAAAAAACACTACACAGTCGATACAAAATGTATATCAAGGACTCTAAGCCTGCAGAGTAGGGTGCTAATCAAGAAAACAAATGAAGACCTTAGTTACTTGTCTAAAGAACCGAACCCACGGATGGGGTACTCCTACTACCTGCCTATGCATTACCTCGGGAAATTCCTTGACTTGCACCATAGGAACCCTATGCGTCAAATGAACAAAGTTCGTGTGTATGCTTTGGAGTGTATGCTCTACATCTGCACCTAGTATATCATCACCCTGTCCCCTCAGATGATGTCAAGGGAAACCATCTGGCCATCTAGGACCCACATCTGCATATACATGACCAGTATTAGTACATGACACCGCACAAAAAAAATGTTTTTTATTTCATTATGTCAAAAAATAAAAAATAAATAATTCAAAAATAAAATGAATTCGACATTGTTACCTATATCTCCATATGCGGTTCCCTATGGTATGGGCATATATGGATCATCGTAGAATTCTATCCCTGTATAAGGGTAGTCATCTATGGCCACGATCTATCTGCGCCACTAGTGGAAGAAATTAGGTGGGTAGGGTGTATCTACACGTCCTCCCCCTAGCCACCACATCACACCTTCCCAATGCACCTGAGCTGGATCCTGTGCACCATGTGGAGCAATATGTATTCTTGAGATTAGGCCCGGTACACACTCGAAGAAGAAGGTACTCAGAATGTTGAAAACCCCAAATTTTCTTGTTCTACTGAGCTTGCAGTCAGTGGATTGTTGTTTCATGTTAACCAGTAAGAATGTACTCTAGTAATATATGATGGGTCTCATGCACTCAACCACATAAAACATCAGAGGCCTGGAAATCCTGATGTAGAGATGTTGACCCCACAATCCTGGCCAACACTAGTACGATGACCTTTAGGCCAAGGTTCTAAATAGAATTCACTGGGACCCAACTTCCAAGCTTTTTAGTGTCTGGAAGGCAGTATAAAACAATGTAATCATCAATGGTGAGGACATATACAACCCCACAACCCCACAAGCTCTCAAGTTGACTATATCTCATTGACGGGATAGTCAAGTGATAAAGTATATGTCCTCAACCTCAAGAATAAGGGGCATCCCATCTATCTAAAAGGTCTCTGTATCTGGATCCTAGTAATCCACGAGCATTTGGACTAGTCTTGGCTGAGCCCTCAAGCTCCCAAGACACCAAAAAGTGTACAAACCACATGCTCTCAATGCTTGTTGGGAAATCATGTTACCTTGCAATGCCCTATCCACATCTTCGTGTTCACGTTGACGCCACTCTAGTACCATCCTACCAGAAAAACACAAGATTTGATGAGTTTTTACCTTAAAAATTGGTATGAGCACTCTCATACGTGATTTTTTCCTTAACAGTCGCGTGTATACGCAGAAATCATGGGATTTCCCGCGTATACCCGACCCTATACGTGACCCGATGATCTATAGCTCGCATGGGATGGGATACCAAGATAGGGGTGCTTCAAAATAAAAAATCAACCACTAGAAAATGAAATAAAACCATTGAAAAGATAGAGTATGGAACAAATATTTACCTGGCTCAGACAATTCTTGGTTTCGTGGCTCATAGCTCCTGGAATCAGTGTTTGAAGATCGTGGTCCAAAATGACTCAAAAGCACTATGTGTGGTAAAAAATTCAAATGGTATGGTGAAATTGACTTTTTTACTATTTTATAACAAAAAATGGAAATTTTTTACCCACTAGCCTATAGTTTTGACCCATTTTTTAACCTTTGTGAACTGTTTTGGCCTAATATGTGGTCTAGGGACTAGATTCGAGTGCACTTTTATCGAGGTCTTGACTTGTTCGTATCTTTTTTAGGTATAATTTCGAACTGGCATATAGGTTAGTTTCACATTTCCTCTTGCATTATGCATCGCCTTATGACCATGTCACCTTAACTATAGGTACACACCCACTTCGTAATGTCACGTAACCTTCACACTTCTATTAGAAGTGGCATTATGTAAGTGGTAGCGCCTTCCTATTCATGGGTGCCCTAGTTATATCCCGCTTTGTAATTTGGTACCCATGTTGAGATTTTTCCACTTGGTCTGGGAGTCCCTTATAGTCACGCCATGTCCTTGAGCAAGAGCTTCATATCCCTCTTGAACTTTATGCTGGAAATATCCCACAGGGAATCCTTTTTTATATCAAGTTGTAATTGAATTTCATGTGTTTTTCTTGACTTATCAAGGTTTATGTCAGCTCCCAGCTTCAGATTTATAAGCCATATAGCTCGATATTGTCTCATTTCTAGCCAGGCAGAGCCTTTTTTATAGCTTTTGCAGCTTGATCATCCCTTACCGGGAGGAGACATCCCCTCGAGTGTCCCTATCCCGCAGGGTAATTTTTAGGGGCGAATTCTCGCAAATTGGCTATTTGTTTGGGTTTTTTTCAAAAAATAAATTCGCTATTTGGTAATTTTTAGTGTCTAATATTGCCTATATTTACATAAAATATTTTTTTCATTATAATATTCACCAATATTTACACATTTCAATGTTAATTTTATGTTTCATATTTAATGTTCGCTTACCTATATATAAACATGTTTTTTTCAATCCAAAACAATCTCATATAATACTATATAATATTAGAATCCTTAAAAAATACCCTGCTACACGTGCTTACTTGCATTGAGAATAGGTGTGTTCCATTGCTTGGAACTAGTTTTCTTTCCCGCGACACTCGTCTCCTCCTAGCTAAGTACTATAAGCACTTTTATTCTTTTTCAAGCTTTCTAATTGAAAAAGTATAAAAAATTAAAAAATAGAAAAAGCCAGACGGGAAATGATATTACTTTTGGTAGTTATCGAGTCGTGTCGCCTTTGAACAAAGCACTGTATATCACATCCATTGGTTGGGTTATTAGTATGACTTTAGGAGTTGTACACATTATTCTGAGTTTTGTTCACCGACTAGTTATGCTTCCAGTCCCCATGGAGCCTCTGTCAATGCCTCCTGTGTTGCAAAGTTGTCCCAGTTTGCATGTCGAGTCTATTCTGCCTATTTAGCCACCATCTTCCTTATGCTCTTATTTGAGGGAAGTTTTATCCTGAGTCGGCCATTCCTCAATTATCTTGTATTTACATGTCGACCATTCATGATACAATCACTAGTTCATGCACATCTTGTTCATCTGAGTTCTTCCAAAATATCCAGCGTTGCTGAGTACCTCGTGTTGGTTGATGGGGGATTCCTTAATTCTCTCCTTCTTGCGGATTCCATTCCATTGACTTCAGATCATTTATTTTGGAATATGAGTCTAGAGTCCATTGAGTGCATTAATACTTGCAGTCATTAGTGGCAGGACCTCTCGCCATTGACAGTTTTGGGAATACATCAACGTCCCCTGATCGATGGATTCCTTCGAGTGTTCGACCTCAACACATATATCCACACTTGTTGGATNGGCAAGACCTCTCGCCATTGACAGTTTTGGGAATACATCAACGTCCCCTGATCGATGGATTCCTTCGAGTGTTCGACCTCAACACATATATCCACACTTGTTGGATTTCACTCTATACCTTGATTCCAATTATCATTATCGGTGGGATATATCGTGCCTATTAATGGTATACATCAATGACCGGTAACTAGACGATGGTCCATCATGTTCGACCTCGACACCTTTATTCGCGTGATGGGACATGTACTCGTAGCGGTTTGTGTAGAAGACATCCGATATTGGTGGCATGCCATATATGCTACCTCCTTGATCGTGCTTGTATTCATGAGATGTAATCTCTCATGATCATATTCTAGTATATTATCAGATATCTTCATCCATTATGGAGATCTTGTTCATTGTATATTGTATGTGGAGATGGCCACACATGACATTTGTATATGATGCCTATTCATGGCCATTGTACTCTTATGTATCCGGGACTGCTATACTGTATACTTGTAGTTGGATGTTGAGATGTATCATTATATTGTAGCGATGAGTGGTTGGTTCTTCCACCCGAGTATTCATTACTCCACTTCTAAGATGGATATAATGTATTCGGCCATCATGTTACCCCTCTAACCTCACACATTAGGGGGCATATGTTATAGCTGATTTTACCACACTTGGTAGATCACACTTCTATGGCCTTCCATGTCTATCTGTAGAATCTTTGGACCCCTCTTGCTCGAATTATACTTTTATGATCCAAGAAATACCTTAAAAACTCCCTGTTTATTGCTATACACGACTTTTAAGCTAATACCCGTGTGTACATACAACTTTCTCCACTGTAGCCCACGTAAATCGGGAAATGTGCATAAAAACCAAAATATTTGGAGTTTTCCTCAATGTGTCCCGAATAACTTGACCGTTGGCCTTCCATACGCTTGGAAAAGCTCTGAATCGACCCTTCATTTCCTATTGAAGGGCTATATATTAATCCTCTTGGATGCATTGGAGGAGGAGAACATTTGAGAGCAAGGAAACTATAGTTTATTGTTGCCCCACTTGCTTATTCTTGAGTCTACATCCCTTTTTCCTTTTGAGCACACATAGTTGCTCTTCCCAATCTTCCATTGCTTTGTAAGCTTGCCATTGAGATGGAGGATTGAAGTGGTGGAGGCCCAGGTGGAGGACTAGGTTTCTCCGTTTTGACGAGGTGCCGATAGTGTTTGCCACTTTTTATCTTTGTTCATTATCAATAGAAATATCTATTTATTTTCCATTACATGTGCATGACTATGAATATTTTATCCATGTATGTAGTTATATTTGCTTATACATGTTGGAGTTATATATGCTAGAGTAGGCCTAACACTTTAACATCTATCATGCTTTCCTTTTTCGTTGTTCTTGAAAGTGAATTGTAGGTACAAGTGTGTTGGAAAATCTCAATGAGGATCTACTACAACCGTCCAGAATAAGGTATGTTATGTATCCCTTAGTGTTAACAACATTTGTTTCTCTTGCATATTGAAATAGATTGATTTTTGGTGTCATTCAGTCTATTGTGGTCTACCCCAAGCCATCGAAAGTTTCTCTCCATAACAAATATTTCAGTTCAATCCTTTCCACCTCGACATGCACACTTTTTTCAGAGTCTGTCACACTTGCAGGGTCTTCTGTGGAGATAATACAGAGTTAGTAAGGAAATAATTGCATGAATTATGTGGAAACTCAACTGCTTCTGATGCACAATGGAGGTTAGACAAGGTTTGTTGCTAGCATGAACAAACCTCCGATACCATTTTAAATTTTTGAACCATTGATCTACAGGAAAATATGAAAGTTGTAGGAAGGGAATTATGCAGTGGAATAATCAAAGAGAATGTACATTGGACATGAAATTCATGCCACAAATTTTAGATAAATCGGACAAGAATTGCATGATCACAACAATAATATTCATTCAATAATAAATAATACAATGATTATACAATAAATAAAATTCAAATGCTAAAGATATGATTCGAATCTGTCAGTTCTAAACGACTGATTAGCTAACTCAGTGTGTCTAAATCATTGCTGGAGCTCACTATTCTAACTCTGGATGTATAAACCAGTCTACAATTAGTTAACTGAGGAGGTAGGTGGGAAAAAAGAACCACTCTCCCTGCACGCATGCAAAATTGGCGCTAGGATAATTGTAAGTAATCTAACGGATTGTATCTGGAGGTTAACTCGCCATAATTGATTACCTACCACAACCAACTGATGGAGGCTACTAGTGGCATTCAGAGTGGGCTCCTATAATGTAGGGATTGCTCGGAGAGGCACATAAACTCATGCATTCACATGCATTAAGTGGCAGATAACCTCTAGGTGTGTCCCCCACACTCTAGTACAATAATAATAACTCCCTAAGTTAGGAAAAATGACCAAATAGACTACATTGGACAAATGAGGATTAATTAATCCTAATAAACTGGCCATACATCTAATTTGGGATATGATTATAGTTGAAGCCACTAAAATAAGGCCCTATTTAAATTAATAAAGGACAAAGAATAGTGATCAGTATAGCAAGAGAGAGTTGTGCAGTAATGAAAGAAACTTTAGACAAAATGTCAACAGAAACAACTCAAAATACCATCACTTTCCTCAATACTCTGTCAGAAGAGGAACTAAAAATAGTGGGGATCATAGATAGAATCACTATGACAACTTGGGAAAGGAAAGTTATTAGAAAGCATCATCATGTTGAGATTTTCCAAGAAAAAGAAGATCAGATGTTATAATAATTTAAGTCTTTTAAAAGCTTATTTACATAATTATTTCAGAAAGGACATCCCTCTTTTTGGGATGAATAAAAAAAATTGATTCCCCACTCTAATTATCAAGCTATGTTGTTTCAACATCAAGTGGATTGTAATTTTTTTGAAGATATGACCTAATCCTTAACATGGAAGGTTGTAATAGAAAATACTACAATAGATTTTTAAATTTTGGATCAATTTAGAATGATAGGTGCCAAGTTGTCTTCTATTTCTTATGTGGATCATGCAGAGTTAATATTTTTGGCTAAGGAAATGACTAATCATGAGATACCTTCTAGATATCAGTAGAAGACAATTGAAAATTTTGGGAGGATGAAGTATAAATTGCATCAATGAAGACACTCATCCAAAATGATCGATCAAATGACATATCAAGATCCACTTCAATGTGGAATTAAAATATTTTCTAATGTTTATTGGGATGCAATTTTGAGTTGTGTGACAGATGTAATAAGTTAGTTAAAATATTTATATATTTAGAAAATAGGTAGTTGGGTATCTGCGCAAGGAGCCTTTTGACGTATAAATGCATGTTTTGCAATGTAATTTGGCTTGGAACCCATGAGAGTGAGAGTCATTTTGTACTGAGCATTTTCAAGATTAATAAAATTTGGCAGAGCCAAGAAAGAAATTTTCAAAGCAAATATTATCGTGTTGTTATTTTACAGTCGGTATTTCCTATCCTGTTGTGCATGTAATTCCTATTATCTATTCCCATTGTGTTATATTTTCATGCTCGAATGAGATTCTGTTGAATCAAAATTCATACTCATATGCTCTAGTTCATAGAATTCAAGTATTCACAACTTATTGCCTCTAAAGTTAATATTGGATTCAACTTTATTTAGTGCCCATATTAATGGACTTTTCATCTTTATTCTATTATCACCAACAATCAAGAACTTGAGTATGAAAGAATACCTATTCCGCCTCTGTGGAAAAATTGTATTGCAAAAACCATGTTTATCTTTAAAAACTCATGATTTTGACTGCATTCCCAATGGTATCCTCTTGCTTTAGCCATTTCCATTATTGATACAATTTATTTAAAAATATCTATGGCCATTGTATTTATTTGTTGAGAGAGCCCTCTCTAGTAGGAAAGAAGCTAGCTTTCCTCCTAAATATTGGTTTGAAAGGTTACCTTAGAACTATACTTCCACAACCAAAGGGTAAATTCTGAGTGATAACATACATTTCAAAACATTGAACATTCCAAGAGATGATTCATATGCCAAAATATAATCATGGACTATGCCATGATAACCGCTATGATATATGCCAAGATCATCACACATTATGTCTAGATAATCACCATGATATATAAAAATAACTCACCATTATCTATGTCAATATTATCATAAAATGTGTCAATATAACTACCAACTGTATAAAGTGAGGCTCTAATACCATGTGGAAACACATGATGAAGATCTAGCGACAAGATATTTCTCAAAAGCATGCATAAGGAAGAAAATAGAGAGAAGAATAATGAGACTGAATACAAGAGAAGTGGAGAATGATCCATAAAAAATTCCATGTATTATTAATCAACATAGTGTACATAAATAATACATCATTTATAGGTAAAATAGAGTTGCTTAGGAGACAAGTCATGCTAGCTCATAAAGCATACTTACTAAAATATGATAAACCCCTGCAGGTGACTAAAGCACTTTAAAAATAATTCAAGGAGCTCATGAATTGGATAAAGCATGCATGATTTTTCATGAGTGATGGAAAAACATGCTAATCATGGAATCTGTAACGTACCTTCTTGGAATTTTGGAGAAAATTACAAGTTGGGCAAATTCAAGCTTAACTAGTCCTTCTTGGTTTGGTCCCCAACACCATCAAACCTTTCCAAAATTATTATGCAGGTATCCTATGGGATTTAAAACATCCTAATAGAACTCATACATACAATGGTTTAATCATAAAACTAATTTGGCATGTTATTCAAGTTTCCACAATTTTGTCCAATTTTGAACTTTGCTAGTCATGAGTCTAAGGGGTTCCAACTCACTCCAAATGGCCTTGAATATGTAAACAAAGGATATGGTGAGTATTATACCTTTCCGATATGAGACATGATCACTTAATATCTTAATTTAGGATTCTGAAACTTGATTTGGGGATAAGAATAAAAGGGGAAAATTTGCTAGGAAAATTGAGGTCAAATTCCCACCAAGGGTGAGAGCCAAATTGGATTCCCAACTCAAGTACAACCCTCCCAAATTTCAGAAATGATTATGAGAATGAATATAAGGAATTATTGGATGTATTTAATAATGGTTATTATATATTTAAGCTGGTTATAAAGCGTAACATTCATATAACAACTTTCAGTGAAAGTGCTTAAGGGGAAATGGTATTGATAGTTCAATTTCAACACATGAAAATTAGATTGAATGGTATAGATAATGAAATGAAATATAGATACCATAAAAAACATACAAATTTATTCCCAAACAGAATTAAAAATCATATAACATCCCTCATACAAGTCTGGTATAAACTCTTTCAAGGTTGAATCCAATTACATTAAAACTAGTGACTAAAAAGCATGGGAATGGAAGCCTTTCACACTGGAGTTTATTGGATTTAGAGATAAAATGAATATGGTAATGGAATTAAAAATATATACATAATTTATGGCTTCCCTATCCTAATTAAACTCAGATACAAATCCTTATACAAATCTGATATGCAATTCTTCTAAAATGGAAGCCAGATACATGAAAACTAGTCATTCAAGAGCATGGGAATGCAAGACTTTCACATTGGAGTTTATTGGATTTAGAGATACAGAGAATATGGTCATGAAATTAAAGAGTAATAAATAATTTATGTCTGACCCATCACCATCAAACTCAGAGAAAAGTCCTTATACAAATCTGATATACAACTCCTTTAAAATGGAATCCAAATACATGAAAACTAGTCATTCAAGAGCATGGGGATACAATCCTTTCACATATTATGATATTTAGAATTAAATAGAATATGTAAATAATATTAAATATCCATACATCACATAACCAATAATGGGTATCAAATATCCTTATCCAAGTGCAAGCACCATTCCAACGAGTGTGCCATCAACATGAGTGTGTGGGGAATGGAGAAGAAGGAATGAGAGAACAGGGAGATAGATGAGAATTTGACTGTATGGACCTTAAAAATGGAAAAAAGACACATTAATTAATCTAATATGATAGTTTTTAATGGCCTATCCATCAACCAACTTGGAAATGAATCCAACTCCCTCGAAATTGGTTCACAAGCAGGGAGAGTGAACACTCACTGTGCAATGGACAAGCAAAATCTCTCCAAAATGCCAAAGGCCAATTAAAAAATGATAAAAATATATTGTCCTTCCTCATAAAATCCTCTTATTAACTTCATAAGGTATACTAAGGTATAATTTCCCTCCACGGGATTCCTCCAACTCATCTTAGTGGTTTAGTAACTCTCATGACACTTGTCTTCCTCTTCATGCTCCATTTCTTTCCCAGTTTCGAATGGCTAACTATAACTCCCAAATTCAAACTCTTGGTGGCTATTTTTATCCCTGTCATGTCATATTTGTCATATGTCTGCAATCAGTTCTGAATGTTTCATACTTTTCATAGAATCTTTCATCATTTATTGTCATAAAGTGCATGGAATCTCCTTCCAAGTGGCACACATTGTATTCTACTATCTTCCTCTTCCATGTGAGTTAATCTCCTTTACCAATTCAAATTCCTTGGCTCATTGTATGCTATTTGAAACCACATCACCCTCCAATAACGTTACGTTAGCTATGTGTTTGAATTCAGATGAAGATCATGCCAAGTGTGTGGGGAATTTGGTCATCCGAAAGGATCCACAAGCTTCCAAGTGTCTTCATGAACCCATGCCACCTTATTTTCTTAACATTATAATTTATGTGACACATTTAAATGTGAACTAGGTAAACTAAAGTCCTTTTGGGTCCCATAGCCCCTTATTAAAAAATTTATGTCTCCATCTCAACCTAAGGGAACTAATAGGTTGGTGAAAAATTATTTGCAAGTAGCCTTATTTGGAAATTATTTAATTGGGGACATGACAAAATGTGGAGAGAAAATCATGGAGTATGGTTTGACCACAAAAGATAGCAATTTTCTACTTGACTATATTTACCTTATCCACTGAAAAGAAGGAATAAATCAGTATAAAGATATAATCTGCAGGAAGGCATAGTTACTAATATGGGGAGTCAGTAAAGTAGGTAGGATCTATCTAGAATCAAGATAAATATGCTCTTGGAATATATATGACAAGTGTTGACCAAGTGGTGTAAGTGGATGCCAACTATCTAGGCTAGTGGATAGGAAATTAACCAGAAATGATTAATATTTGTCATCCTAAGTATGGAATGGGTTTATAATATTCCAACACCCCCCTTTAAGGTTGAATTTATGATGGAGTATCTGAAATAATTAGAAATATATATGCATATAGGTCTGTTGCTGCTGCAACTATTACCCCAATTTTTTTTCCTTTTTTAGGCCCCTCCTTTAAATTCTTAGCTTTTGGTTTTACTTATACCTTTTTGCACTTTGAAAGCCATCATTCATGACTTGGTTTCACCCTAAGCAACCTCAAAAAGTTTTGTTTATTCACTAAGTAACAAAGTATTTTTGATTCGATGCAACAGATGGATTTTAAGGTTTGAGTCGACACAGTGGATGGATTTCTCTTTTTGAACGAGCGCATTTCGGCTTGTTTTGATCTGATGCATTGGAAGCTTTTTGAGTTTTTCGCCGACACAGTGGAGGTTTTTTTCTTTTATTGTCAGAAATTTTCCCGATTTTTTTTTATCTGCTGCGTCAGATTTTGTTTCGATATTGTGCCACAACAACATAATTTTTTTGCCTTTCCCACCCGAATTTTATCGTTGTTTTATTACGTTGTTTCCAACCCGCTATGTCGGAAAAGTTTTAATCTTTTTCCCACAACAACGGATATGTTTTGAGTTTTCATTTGATGACCTTTTTTACCGAAGTTGTGATGTACGTTGCAGAAAGTTTTTTGAGTTCCATCCATAACCAGCGGCAGAGTTTTTCTTTTATAGGCAGACTCCTCCGTCGGGTCTTTAGCTAGAGAAGACCAATAGTAGCGGCATGATTATGATTTCCGAGTTGCCGCTGCTAGGGATTTTTCCACCTCGCGTTTTGATGATGAACTTGATTTTAGGCGGCAAACGATGTTCCTTCACTCTTGTGCAACAATTAATGTCATTTTCCCATGTTTTCCTATATATATAGTTTGTGGGGATTTTTCGTTTTCACATTCTGTTTGCAAAGGTTTAAGAGTTGATTGAAAGTTGTGGATTTTACCCATTTTGGACGCTCATTACGAATTGGGAGGCCGCCATCTGGAGGTTACGTGGGGTTTTGGACACTGCATTTTTCAGCAGTCTTCGAGCTTAGCTTGCAAGGTAGGATTTGACCCGTATTACATCTTTTTATTGGTAGGATGGTTAGGTTGCGACCTGTCATGATTTAATAAGTAATGTGTTTAGCTTTCAAGTCTAGGGTTTCCGCGTTTGTCATTGGTTTTAAAATATATTTTTCCTTGAACTTTCGTTTTGTTTTAGTGAACTTCTGTTATGATCTATCAGTCTAGCTCTTGACCTAGCTGACTCAAGTTGTAGTTGTTCTACCTGCTCCCAAGATATCCCTGTCGTTTCTATTCAGCCATTGTTTGCTCATAGGATGGGGTGTGTAATGATGAATCCGAGATGGTTCGAGACTTTGAGCCACAATAGTCGTGTGGGATTTCAGTTTTTTCAACTTGTCTCCTTTCCGGAAGTGTTGATCCTGGTGGTCGACGCTATGGTATCACTTTCTATCTCTAGTTTGTTACCCACAGGTTGTAAGTCTCATAGAAGGGTCATGTGTAAGGTTTCAATGGTTGTGTTGGTAAATATCCTGGAATGTGCTCTAGAGTGATGAGTTTTGTTTTTAAGTTTGTGATGATTCAGGCAGAGCCTGCATGCGAACTAGGGTTTCACCCGGTTTTTGACCTCACTAGAATTTTCCGCCCCTTTTTCAAGTGTGTTGTAGATGTCAGTTTAATGGTATGCGAAGTTTTGAAGTTTAGATTCATTTCGATGGGTAAAGAAGATATGGTAAAATACACTAGTCAATCTTGTTCTAGAAAGAATGTTCTGCTCGGAGGCATTTTTACAATATTGCCTCATTTCTTATGTATATGAATGCATGTGGTTTCTAACTATGGGATGCTAAGACATTTTATTTCTTTTGCTACAAGCTCAATATATATCTGACATCATACCTAAGAAAGTAAAGAAGAAATCCAAGGTTGCAAACAACGAATCAGACGTATAAATCATGCCCCGAGTAGAGATAATATATGAGGACACTAAATTCGTCACTAGGCCCGAGCCTGAGTACAAGTGGGGGCAGATTTATCATATGCTACGAGATCAAAAAGCTCCAGATGCAGGCTTGGAGGATTTAACCCTTGATGAAAATATATCGAGATCAGGAATCACAAAAGTGTCCACAAGACCAGAGCTATTCCCTTGGTTCGAGGTCATTGGATGGATTATGTCTAAGTCTGATGCAAAGGGGATGGTCATGTACAATGTTGAAGATAAAGGATTTGCCTCTTTAAACCTTAGGTTCATAGCTAAAGCTTACAATTTTCCAACCTCAAAAGTTAGCATGACAACTGATTGGATAAACAGTCCGACCATTGATTATATTGGAGTTACGAAGATGATGACAACCGAAGGAAATTCCTTCCAGAAAAAAGCATCCGGGGAATATGAAACTTCCAGTCTCTGCACCCCATACAGGATGGTAGCCCTAATGCTAAACAGGATCTTCGGTAGAGCTGATGGAAGGTTTTATATGATTGGGTGGATAAGAGTAATGTACCATGTAACCATGATGGGGATTGAATTCAATTGGGAAGATATCATAGCAAATAGTTTGTCCTCCTGCATGATTGCAGCACAGGAAGGATTGCATCGATGGAAATCTAAGTTTTATATGGGATCCTTTTTGATTGACTGTATACTCTGCTTCCACCCATTTGAAAAGTTAAAATGCAGTTGGAAGTAAGGAAAATCTCCAAACTATGCAACATACCAGATCTTATGGGCTCACAAACATCACAGTTATTACAAGCTGATTTGTGAGGAGCTCTTAATGCCACTGTACCAGTAGATTTTCCTTTAGGAATGTAACTGCCCGTCTGAAGGTGCTTTGGAGTGCATAAGGGAATTTGGAGACTACTTCTTTTCTGAAGAGGGAACCTACTTAAGGATGTATGGGGGAACCAAATCCCCTTCACTTCTTCCCAAATATGCCACTAACTATGTAGTACATAAAGAAGCAGTGAGACAACTCTTCTTGGATGGCTTTGGGAGTTATTTGTTTGATATAAAGAAGGATGTGTTCCCACCGATTCCATTTTTTTTCAGTAGTTCTAAGTTTTCCAAGATTAAAAGTGCACCAGAGTTCGTGAAAGAGCTAGAAATATTTCATTTTGGTGAAAAGAGTTTTTAAAGGAATGATTCTTAAGGANTTTCAGTAGTTCTAAGTTTTCCAAGATTAAAAGTGCACCAGAGTTCGTGAAAGAGCTAGAAATATTTCATTTTGGTGAAAAGAGTTTTTAAAGGAATGATTCTTAAGGAAAATTTGCATCACACCGTGCACTCCTAAAAGTGAACTTCGAGTATGCTGATCATTTGGATAAATACGAAGAAGTATACCGAAATGATTGCAATATGATTGCTCTGAACAAGCGTCTCAGGAGGAATATCACAGTGTTTGGAGGCAAAGGCAATAGCAGTAGTAATCTCGAACAGAAAGAACAGGATGAAGAAGCTACACGAAAAGAAAAGGAAGAAACAACATGAAGATTAGAAGAAGGTGCAAAGAAACTCCTGGATGAAGAGGCCAAGAGAGAAAAGGAAAAAGAAGAGCAAAGAAGGAAAGAAGGGGAGTAGAAGCAGAATGAGGCAGAAGAAAGAATGAAAAGGGAATTAGCAGACAAAACAAAAGAGGAAGCCGAGAAGATAGCAGAAGAACTCAGACAGAAATAGCAAGAGGATCTAGATAGGGAAACTCAGGAGCATAATAGTACTCAAGATAATCCAGAAAGTCTCCCTTCCACCTCAAGAGATATACTGACAGGAGCTCACCTCCCTATTGTTGAGTTGGGGTTGGTACCTTTCACTCCGTTGAAGCAGCACGAAGTTGCAAATTTGGAAAATGTATTCTTTGACACCAATCAAAAATCAATTGTATGGAGATCTGAGAAGACATTGAAAATGGATACTCATCCCAAAGTTACCATAGTGACCGAGAAAATGGTTGTAAAGAATATAGAGGAGGATCTAGAACATATTGCTTCATTTGGTATTGTAATTGCATAGGTGAATGCCTATAATGTTAGTAAGCTGAAAGGAGCATTTGAACAATATAAATATAAAATGGAACAAATGAAGGAAACCTTGAGGAAGGAGGACATAGTATATCGAGAAACAAATAGGAAGTATGATGCCACCCTTTTGGACCTAGAGAAACTTCAACAGGATTACCGGATTTTGGAGGTAGAAAAGGATGCTTTGAAATTGTCAAATACTATCCTTGGTGGAGAAAAGAAGGATCTAGAAAGTAAGATGGAAAATAAGGAAAGACAAAGTTCCGTAGCTGACAAGCAAGCAGAGGAGTCTAAAGTTCGAATTGTAGAACTATAAGCACAGAATAGTCCCTCAGAGGTACTATTGAAAGCAACTAATGAACGAAAAATGGACATAGAACCTCTTAGAGAGCACACTCTCTTGCTTAGAGGTAATATATATCAAGTTCAGGTGAAGCTAGCAGAGGAAGTTTAATGAATTATGCAAGTAGAAGCCAGGTTGTAGGAGATCTTAGTGATATCTACTAAATTCAAAATGAGGACTCAGGAAATTGCAGAAACTATAAAAGGTCAATTGACCTAGTTCGAAACCAATAAAAAACTTCCAGAAAATGCACCTATGAAGAGTCCAGAAAGGTTGTAGATTGAGTATGATATCATGAATTTTAGTAGAAAGGATGTTGAGAGACTGATATTCGTGGTTGAGAATACTATGGACAGATGCATGGAATTCTACAAAAGAGTGCTTACAACCCACAATAGATGCCATACATCTTCAAAAGAGAGGTTGTAGGAGTTTCCANTTTGTGGTTGAGAATACTATGGACAGATGCATGGAATTCTACAAAAGAGTGCTTACAACCCACAATAGATGCCATACATCTTCAAAAGAGAGGTTGTAGGAGTTTCCAGATCAGGAGGAGCATTTGAAGTACCTGCATGATAGGTTGCAGGAGGATGAACTTCATATACAGTTGGTTAAAGGTTTGAATGAAAAGGTAGTAAAATGTTTGGTGGATCAATATGCAGTCAGTAATTATCTGCTGGAGCACCAACTTAGAGTAACTACACAAAGGGTTGCAGAGATAAAATCCTAGGTGTCCAAGCACGAGGTCACAATTAGATTTTCTGAACCAACAGACTTGAGACCATAGCTGTAGATGCTGTTGCGTGGAAACAGTTCTTGAATGGATCGATTGGGCCCACTTGATTTTTCTTGTCTTATTGATATGTGGAGATTTTTTATGTAATATTTTTGTTTTTATTCCATTTCCTAGTAAGCACACTAGAGGACAAGAAATTTTGTAACTAGAGAGTTGGGGAAGCCCAAAGGGGATGGATAACCAAAAGTCATTTTGTAAATGTATAAGTATAGGTAGATTATAATAGAGGAGGGAATTTTTCTATCTCTCATATGCTGAAACTTTTTTGTAAGGAGAACTATTTGTTTTTATAATAAAGAGGACTGAAATTTCGTTGGAGAGAGGACTGCATGAATTTCAAAGCATGCTGTGTAGATTGTTGAATGATGAATTATTTATGTTTTAGCATGTTGTACAATTTGTGAGATCTTTCTAACCTGCTGAACTATTTCTGTGTTATGAATGATTTCATTTTATGTTATGAATCTTATGCAATGAATGCTTTAACTTCACAGAGCTATCTGTGTGTTATTTCTATGCTATATTTATGTATTCAGAATTTGTCAGTTATCTATAGAATTCTTTGTGCAAACAATGTAGTACATTACTCATATTAGTATTAATATTGTTCCATGCACATCTCACTACGTGGATAACTGCTTGTGAGGTTCTTGTTTTTGTAATCACCTATATTTAGTTTAGGCACTTGCATATCATTCATAAACATAAAAAATGACATAAACGATGGACCAGGCCACAACCGATAAAACAGACTTAAACTTTCCTTTAATTCTACGGTAGCCGGGATGCTAATCGGACTAATTCCCCATACTAAATGATAACCAATCTAATTGGGAACGATTATTGGCTAGAATCCCTACTATCAGTACCTAGAATTTTTTAGGCATCAACAAGGTCCCAACAACAAGGGTATGGTCACCCTTTACAATGTTTGTGTTCAGAAAGGTGAGAAAAGAGGCAAAACTACATGGGGAAAATCCTCCCTCATGAAAGGACAAGGCACAAAACTTGAACTTGTCTTCAATATATCTTCTTACTCACTTGAGTGAGCTGGTTGAAATGATTTTGGTGGAATAACTTGATGAATAAGTCGTGAACTCCATGATCATGCGCTAGAGTGTAGTATCTGGAAGAAGGAAGAGGAGAGACTCCTTGTATCTCATCATCTGATGGTGGAGGATCATTATCTGAGTGCTTATTGTTGATAAGATACTATGATATGCAATCATAATCTAAAAAGGAAAAGAGATATGTGCATACTCCTTCCCAAAGAGTAGAAAAATTAACACAATTAGTTCCTTGTCTAGCTACAAAATGGTGAAATGGGTCATGTATATTATTTTAAAAATGTTGTAGCACCTTCCCAAATCTAAAATGAGGTTGAAATGAATATGATTCAAAAAAAGATATTATTATATGGCGGAGCAAAGATCAAATATATAATGTGTCCATGAAGTTATGGGGCTAGAGTAGGAAAATTATGAGGAATTGGGGAAAACTGACGGATGTAAAAATATGAATGATGGATGGAATTGAGATCTAAACCATAGATGCTTAGAAGAAATCCAAACATGTGTAATATAATTCCAAGGATGACTAATGTCAAGGATAACCAACTAGTGAAAAATAGACAAGACTTGAAACCATTATATATAAGTAACTATTAGAGCATAATCCACCTTAGTACCATGGTCATATACCTTAGGCACATTTCATTTTCTTCCATGCAGTGATTCTATGGTCTATACTTAGGGAAATTGATCATTTACTGATAGTTAAGGCGCTCCTGGTTGATCATTCTAATAGTTTAGATGCTCTAGGTTGATCATTCTAACAACCCAGGCACCCTCATTGATGAAAGTCAACCAACATGTGCTCTCCCATCCCCAGTTTCAGGGATTGTGTTTGAATTGAGGCGCTAGTGCATGATTTAGGTGGTTTTTGTCCTTTCTTGGGAATTTATTTCCTCCTTGGGCCACTCCCACTCACCCATGTGCTCAACCACACATGCCATACCTCCATTTATGTTCTAGCATGCCTCACCCATGTTCGCACATGCATTCGTGATCGTTTGGGATGATTAGGAAGCTCATTGGTCCACCTAGGGGGGTTTGAAGGTCAAATCTTGAGCTGACACTTGTATGCATCCAAATGGCATCCAATGCCACACAAATTTTCCCTATTGTAATACATATCTGATCTAGACATAGCTACATGTTGGAAATTCATAATAATATCTATTATTGACCTCATGTGTGTATGTAATTTTCACTCTTTCAGATATTTTGTGCATGTTTTGTGAGAAATATAGAATTGTGAGAANTAGACATAGCTTCATGTTGGAAATTCATAATAATATCTATTATTGACCTCATGTGTGTATGTAATTTTCACTCTTTCAGATATTTTGTGCATGTTTTGTGAGAAATATAGAATTGTGAGAATTTACTTGGATCCTAGATCCTACCATGAATCAATTTTCACATGGTATCATATGTCTTTGGAGCTGCAAATAAAATCCATAGTGTTTGAGTTGTTGTTTGAGGGATTTTCTAGATAGATTCGAGTGTTTGCATTGTAGGTACAATCAACAATTTGTCACCAAGAGCACAAGAAAAAATGGAGAAAACCCATGTTTTGTTGACCCCATTCAACTCTTTAAAATGGAAGGCAAAAATACTTATCCATCTAAGGTCGAAATGCTTAAATAGGTTCACCATTGGGACAGAGGTCAAACCAAACTTTGCTGTTGAGAAATCGAATTTCTTCAACAGGATTGATGAAGCGTTTGGAATGGTTTGTCTCAGCATTTCGAGGGACTTTCTCTTCCATGTAGATAGTGTAGATACTCCCAACAAATTATGGATCAATCTTGAGACATTGTTCGAGAAGATTGATTAGATGAGAGGTCACGAGCTCTAAAATGAGCTAATCTCACTGAGGCCAACTCATGCCAGAAATTGGTTGAGGTAGTTATTGCATGGGAATGGAAAGACTATCGGAAAAATTTTCAAATTAGGTAGAGCACCCA
>LPNX010867660.1:112721-175491 GCA_001517045.1 Pseudotsuga menziesii
GTCTAAAAACAAGTTACGTTATAACAAATTTGTTTTAAAAAAGAAAACCATATTGTGGGTTCAATGAACCATGTGGTTTTGGGGGAAAATAATTTTATTGTAATATTCTAAAAATATAAAATGTGGTTGGCATAGTTGTAACTATGTCAACTACATAATTTAAGAAGAGCCTAACCAAGTGTGGGGAGTTGGAACCATATTCCTTCTTGGGAAAAATTTGTTGTAACTAAAGAATCATGAGGAGAATGTGGAGTGGGGCAAGCCAAGCCTATATAAACCCACTTAATTTCCATTTACAGGGCATGCTTTGGAGTGGAGAATTTGTAGCTAAAGGAGAGAAAGGAGATTGCGTAGCTCTGCAGGAGGAAGGTACGAGTGTTTATACTTGTTTTACACCGTCTTCAGGCTTTGGAGTTGCTGGAAGCAGTCTTGTTGTGTTTTGGGCAGCGGTTCTCTTCCTGACCATTGTCACCAAGGTATCATTGTATCATTGCCATGTATTTTGCCTCATGCTGAGATTATAGATCGGCCCTCCTATTGAGAAGCAGGCCCGGAGACATAGTCCATCCTGGACGAACTCCATTATCAACTTGTTGTCTTTATGTGCGTATTGTCTATGCTGTTTGGTTCTCTTCTTATGGATTTGTGAGCTTCATTCATGCTCTTTATGCAATTCATGTTAACGTCGTAGAGTAGCAAAGATCTTGTTTTCGGATCATGTGGTATTAGAGCAGGTTTATTTGACGTTGGATTGTGAGTGTGGATGCTCACGAGGGCTAAACTGCAAGCTGGTGAGGGAACATTAGAGCCTTATAATTCCGAGATCGGACGTGCACACCGAAGGAGGAAGATGGATGCTAATGATGCCCGTATCGAGATGGAGGCAAACTTTCACAAGGTCTTCTACATGATGGCCGACAAGGTAGACAAGTTGTTTGCAGACTATGAAGAACGCATGGCAAAAGAAAGAAAAGGCAGTGAAGTAAAGAAGGAAGACAAATAAGTGAAGGACGAAGGCAACACTTTAGTTAACCAAGGAGGAGGTGGCGAAGAGCCTCCTGAGCCTCCCTCTTCACCTTTAGCTTCAAGCACAAGTTCAAGTGCTTCTTCCTCATCTCATTCTCAACATTCCAAGGTTCCTCACAAAGAGCCTCAAAAGAAGCCCTTATTGAAGCTCAATGTGAAGTTTGATTTTCCCATGTTCAATGGGGAAGCGAATGCAGAGAAATTGAACAATTGGATAAGGCAAATTGAGATCTATTGCCAAGTCCAGCAGATCAAAGAAGAAGATGTGAAGATTCAGTTGGCTTCACTTCGGCTGATAGGCACCGCACTTGTATGGTGGGAAAGCAAGCTTCAGCAAGGTAGCAAACAAATGGGTAATCTTCTCTCATCATGGTTTGCTTTCATTTCTGCTTTACGTAAGCAATTATATTCGTTGGGTTATGTTCAAAAGGATATGATGGATTGGCAAAGTTTTAGACAAGGCAAGGGTCAAAGTGTTCATAATTTTACTGAAGAATTTAGAAAGAAAGCTCTAGAGTTGAATATTTCTTTAGATTCTCTTGACACTCTTTTGAAGTACATTGGTGCTCTTCATCATTATCTACGCCATACTTTGCTGTTGTTGAATCCTACTAGTGTGGATGAAGCAAGTGTTCAGGCTACTCATCTTGAGAGCAGGGGGAAGCATTTGCAAGAAGACCACCCGAAGAAGCCTTTCAAGCCCAACAACAACCACAAGTCCAAAAAGAAAGACAAGAGCAAGAAGAGAGCTACTGCTAAGAAGGAAGGAGGAAAGCTCCATTGCAAACATTGCGACACTGATGGGCATGATGAAGAAAGTTGTTGGAAGTTGCATCCTGAACAGAGGCCAAAGCATTATGGAGGCAAAAAGAAGAAAAAGACTGTTGCAACAGCGCAATGAGCTTTGGGTTTCAACTCAGGTGACGAAACCAGGATTATAGCCGTGGGAATGCAAGGTAAAAAAACTCCTCATACTGGTTCAAGTTCTACTCATGTTTATAAATAAAATGATAAAAGAAGAAGTGAGTTGTTTCACATCAGAGTTGTGTCTAAGCATACAAAGATTGAAACATTATTTGATCTGGGTTCTCAAGTAAATTTGATCTCAGAATCAGTTGTTAAGAAGTTGGGCATACAGACTAAACCTCACCCCAAGCCTTATCCTCTTGGTTGGGTATGTGATAATGCTAAGCTACAGGTGACTAAGCAATGCAGGTTAAGGTTTCATATTGCTTCAAAGTTGATCGATGAGGTGGACTTAGATGTTGTTCCTCTTGACACTTGCGGTATCGTATTGGGAAGCCCATACTTGTATGATCGAAAAGCAGTATTCTTCCGTCATGAGAACAAGTACCATCTCACCAAAAATGGGGTGGAGTACATTGTGAGAGCTCACAGTATGAAGGCTAACACCACTCTTGTTAGTGTAGGACAGATGAAGTGGCTGATCAACACTAATAAGAGATACATGCTCATGGTTGTGAGAGCAAAAGATGCTGAGGCATCCGATGCTTTCAAAGGTTGTGATCCTTCTCATAAAAAGGCTATGATTGATATTGTGGCTAACTATGATGAAATATTTCAGGAACCTACAGGTTTTCCTCCCAAAAGGGAGATTCAACATGAGATTCATCT
This sequence comes from Pseudotsuga menziesii, assembly GCA_001517045.1. Taxonomy (NCBI): domain Eukaryota; kingdom Viridiplantae; phylum Streptophyta; class Pinopsida; order Pinales; family Pinaceae; genus Pseudotsuga; species Pseudotsuga menziesii. The sequence continues at coordinate 115,383 of LPNX010867660.1, forward strand.
CCAGCAGGATGCCCCTCTTCCTACTGTGGGCATGTATAGGTTGTCCGCAGTTGAAATGGCAGAGATTAAGAAGCAGGTTCAAGACTTGCTGGACCACGGAGTGATCAGACCCAGCTCCTCTCCATGTGGTTCGTCGATTGTGTTGGTGATGAAGAAAGATGGCACATGGAGGATGTGCGTTGACTATCGGGCTCTCAACAAGATCACGATCAAGAATCGATACCCGCTTCCTCGCATAGATGACTTGCTCGACCAGTTGAAAGATGCTGTGTTGTTTACCAAGTTGGATTTGCGTAGTGGCTACCACCAGATCAAAATTGCAGAAAGTGATGTGTGGAAGATGGCCTTCAAGACCAAGCAAGGTCTATTTGAGTGGTTGGTGATGCCCTTTGGGATTTACAATGCACCTGCAACCTTCATGCGGGTAATGAATGATTTTTTTCGGCCATTCTTAGATGATTTTGTCATTGTATACTTAGATGATATCTTGGTCTTTAGCAAAACTTGGGAAGCACATGTGGGGCATATAAAGCAAGTATTAGATACTTTGAAAAAGGAGAAATTGTATGTAAAATTGTCAAAGTGTGAATTTGGCAAAACTTCATTAGTTTACTTGGGTCATATTGTAGGAGGAGGAAATTTAAAAATTGATCCTTCAAAAGTTGATGTAATTGTCAATTGGCCTAAGCCTACTAACACTACTGAAGTGAGAAGCTTTTTAGGAGCGGTTCAATTTTGGAGGAGGTTCATTCAGAACTTCTCATACATAGCATATCCTTTGCATGCCTTAACAAGTGTGAAGAAATCCTTCCAGTGGGGAGGTAAGCAGCAGAAAGCCTTCGACACATTGAAGGGAAAGATCAACACCGCCCCAGTCCTAGCCTTGCCCGATTTGCAGCAGCCATTTGAGATAGAGACAGATGCCAGTGGATATGTCATGGGGGCAGTATTGATGCAGCACCGCAAGCCTATTTGCTACCATTCAGAGACTTTTACTCAAGCAGTGATCAACTACCCCACCTATGACAAAGAGTTGTATGATTTGGTTCAGAGTGTCAAGAAGTGGAAGCACTACTTGATGGGTAAGGAGACGATCATCAGCCCTTGCAGTATCTCCAGTCCCAGACTAAGCTCCAGCAAGCTCGTAATTTTAGGTGGATGGGATTTCTTCAACAATTCCATCTAGTGATCAAGTACAAGAAGGGTACTAGTAACAAAGTGGCAGATATGCTTTCTAGACCTCCTATTGTTGCATCTATTGTTTTTAAAAATGCTTCTTTATCCCATGAAAGTTATATTGAGCAGTATGCTACTGATGATGATTTCAAGGAGATTTATGAGAAGCTAACCAATGGCACACAGGTGGAAGACTACTATTTGCAGGGAAAGTTGCTCTATCATTTGGGTAAGCTATGTGTTCCTATCAGTGAAAGAGTCCATGTAATATGAGAAGCTCATACTTCTCTTGTATCGGGGCATTTTGGGGTAGGTAAGACTTTGGATCATTTGCAAAGACTCGTGTATTGGCCTCGCATGAAAGACATTGTAACAAAATATGTAAAGGGGTGTGTGATGTGCTCTACTTGTAAGCCCACTAATAGAAAATTGGGGCTGTACTCACCACTTCCTGTTCCTTCCCATCCTTGGGAAATCATTTCCATGGATTTTGTGGGGGGTTTGCCTATGTCTAGGAGGGGTCATGACTACTTGTATGTGGTCATGGATAGGTTTAGCAAGATGTGTATTCTTATGCCATGTAAAAAGTAGGTCACTACAGAGCAGGCTGATTCTCTCTTCTTTCAGCATGTATGGGTTCACTTTGGACTTCCTACGTCCATTATCTCGGATCGGGACTCCCGATTCCTCGGAGAGTTTTGGACAAAGTTATGGTGTATGATGGACACCAAGTTGAAGAGGAGCACCGCTTTCCATCCACAAACCAACGGAAAGACAGAGGTAGTCAACAGGACATCTGTCCATTTGCTTCGAGGCTATTGCAACAAGAATCCTAAGTTATGTGATGAACAGATGCAGTATGTGCATCATGCCTACAACAGGGCTATGCATTCTTCCACTCAGAGCTCGCCATTTGAGACATGCTTTGGGTACTTGCCAAAGACTCCATTGGACTTGAATTATGGGGGAGAGGTTGGTTCAAGCACTTCCAAGGATGAAGACAAAGCCCCCAAGTTCATTCAGAGAGTTCAACAGGTACATCAAGCAGTGCAAGAGCAGTTGGAGAAGAGTCAAGCCCAGTACAAGGCTCGCCATGACAAGCATAGAGTTGATCATCAGTTTCAGGTGGGAGATCAAGTGTGGCTTCACATCAGCAAGGAGAGGATGAACAGAGAAGGCAAGAAGATCAAGCCCATCAGATATGGTCCCTTCACCATCTTGGAGAAGATTGGGACGAATGCCTTTCACTTAGAGCTACCGCCATACATGCAGATCTACTTAGTGGTGAATGTGGAGAACTTGAAACTCTATGAGCCTCCCATGATCATGGATGAAAGGGAGAATGTCTCATTGCCATCAGTTGATGAATTTGCTCCTGAGTACATGGATGAGCTAAAGGAAGATGTCATCTTGGATAGAAGGACAAGGAATTCTCACAGAGGTGATGTTGATTATCTTCGAGTGGGAATCAGAGGCACTCATCCAAGCAAAGCCAAGTGGATCGAGAAGGAGAAAGTGAGGGAGCAATTCCCTCACCTATCTGTTGATTAGTACAGGTTTTTGGAGGCCAAAAGCTTCTCAGTGGGGAGGAATGATCTAGGAGGATCCAAGAAGGCAAAATTTTTGAAGTCCTCCAATCTTATCAAAACTAGGGTCAGATCGAAGGGCTCATCGAGATGATTCCAACGGTGTTCGTTTCACCTCAAACGGACTCCGTATGAGAAAGTTATCATGTTCTGTTGTATTGATGAAACATGCAAATTTGGAAAAATGGGGGTGCCATGTGGCACCAATGGCAGGGTGACACGTGGCATCTATACAATACAGATGGATGACATGGCAGTTGTATAGATAGACACGTGTCAGTACGGAGGTGACTGCGCAACTTAGTTGGCAGTACGGCAGATGAGTTGGCAGCTGACTGGGTGTTGAGGTGGACCAATCCGGAACTGCCACGTGGCATCACCGGATTGGCCAATATTGATTGAAGTTCACCAAAATGTTACTGCTTCACCGGTTTCGAACTCCTAACCTCCCATATCCTATCTCTTTGCCTTTACCAACTGCGCTGGTAGTGTTCTTTGTATAATGTATGAAAATAATATTATTTAAAGGGGCATTTCGAGCCCCAAAGGAGCCGGGGCTTAGCCCCAACCTTGGTTCTTCCTCTAGCGTGACCAGGAGTTCCGACTAGCATGGGAGCCCGCGCTCTATTGCAGCACATGTCGAATTATAAACGATAGAGTAGCAAAGATCTTGTTTTCGGATCAGTTTTAGCTCATTAAATTCCTAGAATAGTTGCTGAGTTCGAATTGCTGACCCAGGGGTCGATTTCCCCATTTTACCAATTCATTTTGTTGCCAAAACCATTTTTTCATCAATCCCAGAACTGGTATCTTGATGTGGGTGCATATTTTGTTTTGTTCTGAACTGGTTTGGAGTAGAATTGGGTCTAAAGTATCTTGATAAACCTAGTGTAGGAAGGAACCTCATAGATAGATCTAGAGGGGCTGGTTTTCTTCTTTGCACACCATGAATAACACTGGAATGGAAGGCATTGCCTGCTGAACTGTGTAGCAGAGAAGGGGATGCTTCCTTGTGTTGGGTGTGTAGATGTTTAGAATTCAATATAGATATGGTGTAGGTGTCCATAGCACTGTGGTTGAGTTCGCTAGCTCAACAATCCAGCCTTCCACCTCCCTAGCAGCCTAATAAACCCAACTGTGTTTGGCTTGGATGAATCTTGATATACATTTGGCTATGTGTGAGCCTGTTAGTGTTCCCTTATTCCTTGTGGGAATCATGCCCATCTCAGGGGTGGTAGTGTTGCTGAGATATTGATGAACACACTGGCCTATGGTTGGGTGGAACGTTGCAGTGACATAGCTGGTTGTGGGACAATCTTCTTTCAAGATAAGTATCTCTTATGTTAATCTCTGCATTTGTATTTTCTTGATGCAATATGATGAACATGTATAATGTGTTGAATGCTTGAATGAAATGTAATTGATCCCGCTGTATATTGCATGTTTTACAAATCTGTGTATGTTTTTAAGTTCAATGCATTTGATATTACGTATGGGGCTTAGATTTACTGGATTGATAGCAGTAATGTCGCGTCCTCTCTTTGGTAGAGGGGTGGGGACGTGACACCAAATGCACTTACTGTCACAATGAGTGGCATACAGAGAGTGCAAGCATGAAGAAAACCACAGACATGATGGCGCATATGCTTGAGAAGAACAACATCCCACATCCCGAGGGCACAAGGAAGAAGGATGGAGGTCCAGGCTCAGAAAACAAAGAGAGCTGCCATGCATTGGTTGTTGGTTCTTCAGACTCTTCTTTCTTCATTATAAATTCGAGAGCTTCCATACATATGGCCTCCATGGAAGAGTTATTCTCGGTGATGTATTCTGACAGTGGCCCTACTATTTGAATGGGTGATTGAAGCGAATATTTATTCACTTCACACAATCATTATTACCAGAACCCCTAGAATATTAAATAAGCCATTAATAGGACAAAAATATATTGATAATTGGATAGATAAGAGATGACAGGTTGCAATGATTTCTTGGCCTTAAAATATGGCTTGGACACTTGATGTTGAGGAGGCACGTCTTTTCCTAATAACCTAACTATTAACCATTAACTATTTAATTATTTGATTATTATCTTTATTTATGTTCGTTACATTGCCACTCTCTTAGAAAGGCTTTGTCCTCAAAGCCTTATAATGTCATCGCATTGTTCTTTGTGATGTCGTGGATGACAAAACATGTCGATACGAACCGCTAAGTGTAGAGAATAACTTTCGATATGCGGATGGGTCAATCCATCACAAACTGATTTGTTGTTGAGCATAACTGTTGGGATTCCCTATTGATCTGTTGTTGGGAGTTTTGATCATAGGAAAGTGTTGCAGCTGCAACTGTTTTCCCAAATTTTTGAAATTTTGGACCCTCCTTTTATTTTATCTTGCCTGGGAGTGTGTGGATTCATGAACTTTGTTTTGTTCTTCCCTCTACTATAGTTTGGATTGAAGTGAGGTCAATCGCTTTCATGATTTTCGGAAAACTACTTCCTGTCGGCAAACACGTTAATGGTAGAGTTTTGAAAATGATGTCTTTTTGGTCTCAATAATTTCCTTCATCGCTATCGGAAGTCTGTTTACATTCAAATCAGAGCTTGTTTCTCTTTGCTGTCACTATTTCGGGGGTTAAACGAACTATTTTCATCACTCCCCAGCCTAAATATTTTGAACACTTAGTACTTTGTTTTTCAGTAAATTTTCGTTGTCGAAAGTTTTCGGACAGTAAAACGGGTCCGTAGTTCTCTACGTAGCCGCCGTTGCGGAAGCTAAACGCTGAATGTTCCAACAGTTAACTCTTTTCTTTTCTGATGCTGAGGTTTCTGACTTTGCGATATTTTGCTTTTTGCTCTCGGAACGGTTTGTAACTTTAATCGGAAGCCATAGTCCTTATGTTGTCCGCCGTTGCGGCTCCTCAACAGACTAACCATCCGATGTATAACTATTCCACTTGCCGATGAATAGTTGTTTATTTTGCCGATCAAGCGGTTTTATTGTTTCAACTTTTTTGCTTTGCGATGATTTTTCATAATGTGTTTACTTTGATTAGAGGTTGTAGCCTAATTGTGTTTTGCCGTTGCAGCTCTGGAGTGGACTACATATATGCCATATAACTGCTCCGATCGTCGATGGTTTTATGATTACCAAGACCCGTAGTTGGTTTGACATCCGTCGTTGCGGCTCCTCAATTAACTAATCGCCCTACGTTGCTGTTCCGTTCGCCGATGGTTTGTCCTGGCTTTTTCTGATGTTTTCTTTTTGCTGTGGAATCCATTGTCCATCCACCTTCAGCCGTTGCGGCTACATATTGATCTATCCTACTGGCGCTTTATGATCAGTCTTTCCGATCCTCAATGCCTGGACGACAGCTGCTGTTGTTTTATGTTTCCATGGATTTACTGCTTAAACCTTTGCTTTCCAATCATTTGTTTTCTCTATCGGAGCGTTTTTTAATGTTTGATTGGAGGGTTAGTCTCTTGTGTCGTCGACACGGAGGTTGCATTGAGCTCATCATCGCCGGTGTTTAGTCATGGAAACTTCTAATCGCTGCATTTTTCATTTGAAAGCGGAAGCCACAGTCTGATTGTCTTCCGCAACGGCGGCTCCGGAACAGACTAACCATCCGCCATAATAAATTTTCCTTTCATTGATGTTTTTATGTTGACCGCGGAACTCGTAGTCTAATGGTCTTCCGCCGTTGTGGTTGTGAATAGGACTATTCTTCCGTAGTCCTTAGTTTTTCCGCTCGTCGATTTGTTTTATTTGCAGCGGAGCCCGTAGTCTTTCTGTCTTCCGTCATTGTGGCTGCGTAATGCACTAACCATCTGACTTATAGAGTTTCTGACACCGATAGACCTAATGATCTCGTGGAACTCATTGTCTGTTTGAAGCCCGCCGTTGCGGCTGTGAATAAAACTATCCTGCCGATGTTTTAATGGTTCAGACCACCGATAAGGGTTTTTCCCACCGTTTTGTGGGGCGGTGGTGGTTTATGATTCTTGTTAGTGTTTTTTTGTGATGAGAACACAACGCAGGGTCACATGTTTGATGCTTAGTCTGATTAATAGTGTGGTTTACGTTTTCTTGAATGCTATCCATATTAATGTTGAGTTTTTTTGTTTAACTGCAGACAGACTTAGAAGATTTTCAGATCTGGTTTGATGATTGCTGCTGTGAAGAAGACGTCTCTAAAAGAAAAGTCAGAAGCAAAGATGTTTCTCACAGACGGAATATAGTGAAAGGTTGAGATCAACAGGTTATTGAACGGAATTGATAGTAGCAGAGGCCTAGGCCTGGAATGGCTCATCAGTTACCAAGCCGGTCCCTTTTTACAAAGTGCTTGTAAATCTTAATCTAAAATGTAACATATTGTATGAATCATGAGCACTCACAAAGGACAAAATTGTGAGATTAAATGCTTGGGGGAGCTCAAAGGTCACCCGGGGGGGAAACCCAAAAGTTTTGCTGTTTGTATAAATATAGGAGAATTAGAGGGAATGAAGGACTTTTTCCCAGTAAGATTTGTGAGGACATATTGTAAGAAGAACTATATCCTTTTGCAATAGATAATTACAATTTGCCTGTTGGAGAAAGCTTGGTGGAATGTTCAAATGTTGTGCTATGGCTTTGTTGAAGAGGAACTATTTCGTTTTCAGCTTTGTGTCCATTAACTGTGAGATCGTTCTAACTCTGTGAACCTATGTTCTTGTATGAATGTTCTCTGGTTTATTTTATGAAAATTTCCACTATGAGTAATGAATGTTGTTCATAAACAATTGGTTATATGGTTGTACAAATATCTTTAAATGTTCATGTGTTTTGAAAGAAGTATCAGCTATCTGTGATTTTTCATGATGCATGTACAAAATACATTACTCATTAATGAATGATAATTTTGCTCCCTAGGGATAGGTTAGGTAGTTAGCTTTAATTTCTTGCTGTGTGTGACTTAGATGTGAGAGAGTTTAAGACGAGAGGTAAGAACCTACGCATCACATTGTGACTGCTTTTCGTATTCTACATCAATCTGCATTTTAGATAGGCACTTTCATATCATACTTAAAACTAAAAACACAAAAATATACACGGTGGACCGGGCCGCAACCGGTAAAACCTTTTATTTTTGTTACTTGACCTACGGTAGTCGGACCGCAAACCGGACGGATTCCCCATACCAAACAGTAACGGTCTAGTTGGGAACATTTATTGGGGAGAATCCCTTGCTATTGTTTCCTGCAAATTTTTAGGCCTCAACAGTTTTTGGTGCTAGAAGAAGGGCCACCAGTGCATGGATGGCCGAGGAAATACATTTCCTTGAAATAACTCCACCAGTGATAGTTTTGAAAGCAATTTGTTTCTTGATCCAAGTACTGAAGAGAATAGAGAACATTTGTTTGTTGTGGACAACCAAGCAGTAAATGATCTGAGAAGACACACGCGGGCTTATGTAAAGAGTATTGAAGGATTACCCATTATCCTTGATTTACCCCAAAGAGAATACAAGAAGAAAGACCGTCCCATCTTGGAATATTCAGTGTTGGTTGGAGACTTGGAAGAGTTAGTAGAAGTAGCATTACGGGAGGTTGTTAATCCTTTGAATCAAGTGGGCCCAAACACACCTTACTGTTCACCTGTGTGGACTCCTATTCCCTCACCTCCTCACTCTCCATCCAGACTCATGGCAGGTGAAATGCAAACCAGCCACCTAACCCACCAAATCCACTGCCAGCTTGGAAGGCTAGATCACCCCTGAACTTGACACCTTCGTTGCATGATTTACCTCAAGATTTTGAAAAGATGCTGCCCAAGTTTGAACCAAATGAGAAGATGTTAGTAGATGACCATTTACAAAGTTTTTATTTGGCAATAGAAGGATTGAGGGCCAGGGAGCATGAGGATGTCATTTGTAGACTTTTTCTGCACACCCTTAAAGGAGCAGCGGCATCATGGTATTTTGGTTTGCTTGCAAACTCTATCCCAGATTGGGATACCTTTGAAAGGATTTTTAGAAGTAAGTATGCAACCCAAAAAACTCATGTGGCTCTCATGAAATGACTGTGCGCCTTAAAGAAAGAAAGAAAAGAGAAGGTGCATATTTTTACCCAAAGATTCGCAGCCTATCTTAAGAATTTTTCTGAAGCTGACAAACCCTCGGATAAAGTTCTGATTGAGTATTATACCTCAGCTCTAGGACCCGAGTTGGCCATGTTTTCCAAAATGAAAGCCAAACCTACGCTAGCAGAGACTTATGAAGAAGCGAAGAGAGTAGAGGCTGAAAAAGAAAGCATCGAAGATTATCCTGAACGGTCAGAAGAAAAAAATGTTGGGAGGAAAACTTTGTTATTTACTAAGCCTAAAGAGGAGCAATCACCAGATTTCAAAGGAATGGCAAAGATGATGTAGGAGCTCTCTAACAGAATCATAGACTTGGAAAAGGAAAAAGAAGCCCAAAAGTTTTATAAGCCTTATTACAAGAAAAGGGAATATAACAATCAATCCCAACCCCCTCCACACGGCTCCACATCTATGAACTTAGCGGAGGTATGGATGGATAACTTTTGCACTTTTCACCAGCAACCCCATTCTAAAAAGAATTCTCCCCAATGGATAAATTCAATGACGTTAGTTATGAATAAGCTGTTGGATTCCAAATTAACCGAGGATAATGATGAAGAAGGGAAAGACAACAATAAATCAACAGAAAAACAGGAGGATAAGGCCATGGTTTTATGGGACTGTGTATCGTTGTTTTATGGCGAGGAAGAAAAGGATCCGAGACATGAAAACATCTTGGAAACAAATGTAACGACGAGAATCCAGGGGTTGATTAAGGAAAATAGTATTATTCTCCCGAAGATTAAGAGACTTCAAAAGAATGTTAAGAAATTTCAAAACAACTCCTCAGCTAATAAAATTCCAAATTTTACCCTCACCAGTCAAAATCCTAGACAGATCAACATGCCTACTAAGCCCAATGAAGAAAAGATAAATAATGTTAAACCGAATCTCATGGGACATAAGATGGATTATGACATTGTGGAGGATATAAAAAAGGTAAGGGCGAACATCTCATTATTTGAGATGTGCAATGTGCCGCAGCAAAAAGAAAAGCTATTGAAAGCACTTGAAATATAAGAGGAGAGGATACCCACTGACAATTAGCCCCAGGAAGAATAAATTGGTGAAGCAAGTGTGGGAGGTAATCCTAAATGCAAGTCTCCACCTTTTCTCCTTACTTCTGAAATTTTCAACCACAACATGCATAACTACCTAGTATACTCGGGGGCATCAGTCAACGTCATGCCGCTGTCGGTCTGCAAAAAGATAAATGGGCAACCTAAACCATCTACCTGGAGGGTCATTCAGTTGGATATAATGAATGTGAAGGTAATTGGGGAAATGGAGGATGTTCTTGTTTGCTTATCTTCAAATTATAAGGTATGTCAATTCATTGATATTGTGGTGGCTGACATACCAGAAGCTTATGGACTTGTTTTGAGTAGAGATTGGTCGGCAAAGGTGAACGGATATTTTGCCTTGGCCTGGTCACATCTGTGGCTACCATATAAAGGAAGCCCAAATCAAATTAAAGTTTTGAGGGAGCCCCACATGAAACACAATGTTAGTCAGTTCGAAGGTAAAAATGAATCAGTGGATTCTATTTTGGGAAATTATTTTATTGAGCTAGAACCAAGAAACTATCAAGCGAAAGAAGCCAATGATACATCAGATGCTCAGCCTGATCTCCTTCGGTTTTCATAGGCTGATGAAATTGATTGTAAAATAGTAGACTTAGCTGTAGATGTAGATGTTAATTCTTGCACAGTAGTTAGCGATTTTTGGACGCTTTTCTTTGATGGTTCTAAAATTTTAGAGGGGTTAGGAGCCGGCCGTGTCCTGATTGACCCTAAGAAAAACAAAAACTTTCTTTCATGTAGGTTAGAGTTTGAATGTACCAATAACACAACTGAATATGAAGCATTAGTTCAGGGACTAAGAAAAGCCATTGAATTAAAGGCAAAAAATCTGAAAGTGCTTGGAGATTATGAAATAATTGTAAAACAAATTCGAAATCAAATACATTGCATTTATCCTCATTTAAAAGCTTATCAAAATGAATTATGGGATTTACTTAAATGTTTTAATGCATTTAACATTGTATCGATTCCAAGACTTAAGAATGCAGCAGCTGACTTGTTGGCCACCTCAGCTGCAAGGCTTGTGCCCTCTAATAATCGATGCTCTGTTGAATTGCTTTTCAAGCCTTCAGTTCTAGATATGATTACCAATCTATGAGTTTTTGATGATGATCAACAAATTATAGAATGCTTGACAAATGATGAAACCTTCAAAGGGGCGATTATTGATGATGAAGAACATCAAGCCGAGCTAAAATTCGATAATTTTATTCCTAAAAGAGTCAGGACTTTAGAGCGAATGTTTGATTTAAACGAGAAATTTAGAAGACCAATGAATGTGAAGACTCATAGATCGTCTCTACAATTCGAGTTGATTAATTTAGGGATTGAAATTGAGCCTAAATATGTGAATTTGGGAAAGTGTTGCTCCCCAGGTGAAAGGAATAAGCTTATCAGTCTTTTCAAACAATACAAAGATGTTTTTGCCTGGACGTATGAAGATCTGAAGACATATGACACCAATATTGTCCAACATGTTATCCCCACAGATCTAGAAGCAAACCTTATCAGCAGCCTTTAAGGAAAATGCAACCAAAATTAGAACCTTTAATCCAGAATGAAGTTAAGAAATTATTGGATGCTAGAATTATCTTCAAGGTTAGACACTCGGAATGGGTTTCAATTCTGGTACCGGTAAGGAAGAAATCCGGAGAAATTAGGCTATGTGTGGATTTCAGAAACTTAAATCGCGCTTCAGATAAAGACAATTATCCTGTTCCACCCATGGAACAGATATTGCAAATGGTTTCGGGTTCTGAATTATTCTCTTTATTAGATGGATTCTCAGGCTACAATCAAGTATTAGTAGCTGAAGAAAAAAGAATTAAAATGACATTCAGAACTAGGTGGGGAACTTTTGCTTACAGAAGGATGCCCTTTGGACTCATAAATGCTGGAGCTACTTTCTAGAGGGCTATGGACATAGCTTCCTGTGGTATGATTGGCTGCAGTGCTGTATTATACCTTGATGACATCACGATATTCTCAAAGAAAAGAGAGGAACATGCATTTCATCTAAAGCAGATTTTTGAACGTTGCCGAAAATATGGTATCTCACTAAATCCCAAGAAGTGTGTGTTTTCCGTTACAGAAGGTAAGTTGTTGGGTCACGTGGTTTCTAAGAAGGGGATATCCATAGACCCAGATAGGATCAAATCCATCGATAACATAATAAAAAGGGCATGCAATCATTTATGGGGACGATAAATTTCGTGCGAAGGTTTGTGCCAGATTTTGCTCAAATTGTTAAACCATTGCAGCAAATGGTAAAGAAAAGTGTACAATTCAAGTGGAATGATGTAGAGAAGAACACATTTAGTAAAATAAAGACAGCTGTCGCGCACACACCCTCCCTCAAAAGTCCAGATTTTGAGAAAGATTTTATTTTGTACACTTCCACATCTGATGATTCACTAGCAGCCGTGCTTACCCAGAAGGAAGATGGGGGAGATGAGCTCCCCATATCATTTATGAGCAATGGTCTGCAAGGGGCCGAATTGAATTACCCAACTATGGATAAACAAGCTTATGCCATGTTCAAAGTGGTAAAACAATTTAGGCGATACATACTTAAGAACCGGACAAAGGTAATCGTTCCACACCCAGCTGTGAGGTTTCTTTTCATACAAAAAGAGTTAGGAGAAAGAAGAGGCAACTAGGTAACAGCTCTACAAGAGTATGACCTCAAATTCAAGACAGCCTCCATAGTTAAAGGGCAAGGATTGTGCAAACTAATGACTGAAAGTAAAGACGATGAAGAAAAGAACTGGGAAAATGAAGCTAAGTTACATTTGATGGATGTATGTCCTCTTTTCACAGCTCCGAACTCCTGATATCGAGACCTTGTGCATTACCTTCAGGAGGGATTGTTACCAGAAGACTAGAATGCTAAGCAAAGAAGAGCACTGCGGCTTAAATCAGCCTCATATCAGATGGTTAAAGGAATATTATTCAGAAAGAATTATGATGGAGTTCTTCTTAGATGCTTAGAGAGAGAAGATGCAAAAAATGTCATAATAGACTTACACGATGGGCCTGCTGGAGGACACTTCTCCGGAGATACAACAGCCCATAAAACTATTAGAGCCGGATATTATTGGCCCACATTGTTCAAAGATGCACATGCCCATGTTAGAAAGTGTGACATCCACCAAAGGTGTGGTGGAAGACAAGTTAAAGCAGCAGGACCATTAAAGCCTGTAATGATAATGAAACCTTTTGAGTAGTGGGGGATGGACATCATTGGAGAGATAAATCCAAATTCTTCCTTGCAACACAAATATATTCTGACGGCAATTGAATACTTCACTCATTGGGTCGAGGCCATTCTGTTGCATAAAGTAAATGAAGATGCGGTCATGGACTTCTTGCAAGATCATATTATGACCAGGTTTGGAGTTCCAATTTCTTTAGTTTTTGATAATGCTACTTATTTTTTCTCTATTAGATTAACTTAATTTTCTCATGAGAAAGGAATTAAGTTGCATTACTCTGCAAATTACTATCCACAAGAAAATAGTTTGGCTGAATCTACGAACAAGAATCTGATTAGAATTTTAAAAAAGACTATGATAGAAAACCAAAGGAGTTGGCACTCAGCATTACCAAATGCTCTTTGGGCTGATAGGGTCACCCTTTGACTTCGTTAGGTGTGTTCATGTATACCCTTGTTTATGGAAAAGAGGCCATTCTACCCCCCAATATCATGATACCCTCTTCCATAATAGCTCAGGAATCCAGAGGATCAGATAATGAAGTCTTGCAGATAAGGATACATAATCTTTTGAAGGCAGAGGAATCTAGATCCAGGGCCAGAGAATGTTTTAAACAACAACAGGAGGTAGTAAAGAGATGGTTTGATAAACACAAAGCTGGAACAAAAGATTTTGAGGTGGGAGATTTGGTTCTCAAATGGGACCACCCTCATGATGAGAAAGGAAAACACACGAAATTTCAATAGTTATGGGTAGGCCCTTTCCAGATTGCGGAAAAACTTGGCCCCTCAAACCATAAGTTGCAAGATTTACAGGGATGGGAAGAGAACTTACCAGTAAATGGTCTAGTTATTAAGCCTTATTTTTCTTGATTTTGTTAGTTTTGTTCCGTTTTGTACATAAATAAATTGATTGCTTGACTGTTTATTTTTTTGATTTATTTTATTTTTGTTTGTTTTTAGTTTAGATTTTGATTGATTTCAATAAAAGAGGCAAAATTTTGGTTGCATGGAGGACATCAAAATTCTGGATTGACTAAATCCTTGATTATAAGACTGTGTATTATTAAGTTATCTGAAAGAATTTCTTCTAGTTTAACAGTTTTCCTAAATGGCTATGAACACATTGAAGTCCTACTTAATCCTTGTAAAATAAATCAGGATAAAAATGTCTGGAATACTATTTCGAGGCTCCATCCATCTCACATTTAAAAATGTCCTAGGGGGTGACAGTAAAAGACCCACGAAAAGGAAGCAGGGTAAACAGTATATTATATATAAATGATCCCATGTCAAGAATTGAAAGCCAAGAGGCAAATAAGAGTCGAAACTCCTAAGAAAGCAATATGTATCAAGAAAAAGTACTGAATCATATGAGTACAAAATTGCCAAAAGTTCTTCTCCATCCGTGAGCTGAAAATTAAATACAGATCTCACACAAAAGGACACTATGGATATAGGAGCCTGAATAAAAAAAAAAATCTAGAAAGAAAGGCATGCAGGAGGACTCAAAAAGAACAAAAGTCCAAAAGCACAAAAGTGAAAAATGGCATGGGAGTGAGGAACAAATGAATATTTATGTTTACCATATGTTACAATCCTGTGGTGTCCAAGCTGGAAGCTACCCGAAGACAGAGGAAAAAAATGAAACTCATATTCTTGGCCTTGAAAGAGTTATCTTGACTTTGAAATCTTGGTTTCCATTTTCCTAAATTGGACTACCCTCAATGATTAAAAGTACATATATTTGCCATTTGGGAAATCCAGACATCTAGAAGAATTCAACATGTTGGTTTTATTGTTAAACAGTCTGTTACTTAAGGAATAAATTTTCCAGAGATCTAGGTTCACCAGGAAGTCACCAATTGTTGTAGCTGCAACCGTTTTCCAAAATTTTTGAAATTTTGGACCCTCCTTTTATTTTATCTTACCTGGGAGTGTGTGGATTCATGAACTCTGTTTTGTTCTTCCCTCTACTACAGTTTGGATTGAAGTGAGGTCAATTTATTTCATGCATTTCGGAAAACTACTTCCTGTCGGCAAATGCGTTAATGATGGAGTTTTGAAAATGATGTCTTTTTGGTCTGAATGATTTCCTTTATCGCTATTGGAAGTCTGTTTACGTTCAAGTCGGAGCTTGTTTCTCTTTGGTGTCACTGTTTCAGGGGTTAAACGAACTATTTTCATCACTCCCCAGCCTAAATATTTTGAACACTTAATACTTTGTTTTTCGATAAATTTTCGCTATCGGAAGTTTTCGGACAGTAAAACGGGGCTGTAGTTCTCTACACAGCCGCCGTTGCGGAAGCTAAACACTGAATGTTTCGACGGTTAGCTCTTTTCTTTTTCGATGCCGAGGATTTTGACTTTGTGATATTTTGCTTTTCACTCTTGGAATGGTTTATAACTTTAATCAGAAGCCATAGTCCTTATGTAGTCCGCCTTTGCGGCCCCTCAGCAGAATAACCATCCGATGTATAACTGTTCCGTTTGCCGATGAATAGTTGTTTATTTCACTGATAACGCGGTTTTATTGTTTCAACTTTTTTGCTTTGCGATGATTTTTCAGAATGTGTTGACTTTGATCGGAGGCCATAGCCTAATTATGTTCCGCCGTTGCAGCTCTGGAGCGGACTAACTATCCGCCATATAACTGCTCTGATCGCCAATGGTTTTATGATTACCAAGACCCGTAGTTGGTTTGACATCCGCCATTGCGGCTCCTTAATGAACTAATCACCCGACGCTGCTGTTCCATTCACCGATGGTTTGTCTTGACTTTCGTTGATGTTTTCTTTTTGCTGCGGAATCCATTATCCATCCACCTTCTACCATTGCGGCTACATATTGATCTATCCTGCTGACGCTTTACGATTAGTCTTTCTGATCCCCGATTCCTGGACGACAGTTGCTGTTGTTTTATGTTTCCATGGATTTACTGCTTAAACCTTTGCTTTTTGATGATTTGTTTTCTCTATTGGAGCGTTTTTTAATGTTTGATCGGAGGGTTAGTCTCTTGTGTCACCGACACGGCGGTTGCGTTGAGCTCATCATCGTCAGCGTTTAGTCATGGAAACTTCCGATCGCTGCATTTTTCATTTGAAAGCGGAAGCCGCAGTCTGATTGTCTTCCGCAACGGTGGCTCCGGAACGGACTAACCATCCGCCATAATAAATTTTCCTTTCGCCGATATTTTTATGTTGACCGCGGAACTCGTAGTCTGATGGTATTCCGCCATTGCGGCTATGAATAGGACTATTCTTCCGTAGTCCTTAGTTTTTCTGCTTGACGATTTGTTTTATTTTATGCAGAGCCCGTAGTCTTTCCGTCTTCCGCCATTGCGGCTGCGTAATGCGCTAACCATCTGACTTATAGAGTTTTCGACGCCGATAGACCTAATGATCTCGCGGAACTTGTTGTATGTTTGAATCCCACCGTTGCGGCTGTGAATAAAACTATCCTGCCGATGCTTTAATGGTTCAGTCTGCCGATAAGGGTTTTTCCCGCCGTTTTGTGGGGCGGCGGTGGTTTATGATTCTTGTTAGGGTTTTTTGTGACGAGAACACAACACGGGGTCGCATGTTTGATGCTTAGTCTCATTAATAGTGTGGTTTACATTTTCTTGAATGCTGTCCATATTAATGTTGAGTTTTTTCGTTTAATTGTAGACAGACTTAGAAGATTTTCAGATCTGGTTTGATGATTGCTGCTGTGAAGAAGACGTCTCTAAAAGAAAAGTTAGAAGCAAAGATGTTGCTCATAGATGGA
Source organism: Pseudotsuga menziesii (assembly GCA_001517045.1). NCBI lineage: Eukaryota > Viridiplantae > Streptophyta > Pinopsida > Pinales > Pinaceae > Pseudotsuga > Pseudotsuga menziesii. Next base: position 132,331 of record LPNX010867660.1, read on the forward strand.
ACATAGTGAAAGGTTGAGATCAACAGGTTATCGAACGAAATTGATAGCAGCAGAGGCCTAGGATTGGAATGGCTCATCAGTTACCAAGCCGGTCCCTTTTTACAAAGTGCTTGTAAATCTTAATCTAAGATGTAACGTATTGTATGAATCATGAGCACTCACAAAGGAAAAAATTGTGAGATTAAATGCTTGGGGGAGCCCAAAGGTCACCCGGGGGGGGGGGAACCCAAAAGTTTTGCTGTTTGTATAAATATAAGAGAATTAGAGGGAATGAAGGACTTTTTCCCAGTAAGATTTGTGAGGACATATTGCAAGAAGAACTATTTCCTTTTGCAATAGATAATTAAAATTTTCCTGTTGGAGAAAGCTTGGTGGAATGTTAAAATGTTGTGCTATGGATTTGTTGAAGAGGAACTATTTCATTTTCAGCTTTGTGTCCATTAACTGTGAGATCGTTATAACTCTGTGAACCTATGTTCTTGTACAAATGTTCTCTGGTTTATTTTATGAAAATTTCCACTATGAGTAATGAATGTTGTTCATAAACAATTGGCTATCTGGTTGTTCAAATATCTTTAAATGTTCATGTGTTTTGAAAGAAGTATCAACTATCTGTGATTTTTCATGATGCATGTACAAAATACATTACTCATTAATGAATGATAATTTTTCTCCCTAGGGATAGGTTAGGTAGTTAGCTTTAATTTCTTGTTGTGTGTGATTTAGATGCGAGAGAGTTTAAGACGAGAGGTAAGAACTTGCGCATGGCATTGTGACCGCTCCTCATATTCTACATCAATCTGCATTTTGGACAGGCACTTGCATATCATACTTAAAACTAAAAACACAAAAATATACACGGTGGACCGGGCTGCAACTGGTAAAACCTTTTATTTTTGTTATTTGACCTACGGTAGCCGGACCGCAAACCAGACGGATTCCCCATACCAAATAGTAACAGGCTAGTTGGGAATGTTTACTGGGGAGAATCCCTTATTGTTGTTGCCTGCAAATTTCTAGGCCTCAAGAGAAAGGAACTTTTATTGCATAAATGAAATAGAGAGAGAAATTACAACCAAAATCCTAAGTGTTGAGAAGTCTCTTCTCAAGGGTAATCTTTCCTCCAAAGCTTCAAACTTGGCCACCTTATGCACTTTCTCCTTGGCTAGATTTGGCCAGAGTTTTGATGCTGTGACATGAACTTCATCCCTTTACCCATGGGGGTTAGGCCAATATTTATAGCCATGGGATGATAGGGATCTCATGGGTGAGGTGGAAGGTAGATCTTATAAGGATGGATATCGAGCCCAGGTGGTCCAGAAGTCTAGGGATGAGGCTACCACAAAGCTATGATTCGAGAAGCCTCTCGAATATTCTTGTTTTACCTTTAAAACTCAAGCACCGCTCTTTCTCCATTGAGACAAAGTGTTACCTAAGGAGCACTGCTCATTGTATGAAGGTAAGTGATGGTGGCGCCTATTTTTTTTCAAGTCAAAATGGAATTACGCATAGGGGTAACACACATTAACCACAAGGAAAGTGCGGTGGTGGCCGAAGGCCTGAAATCACTGATCCTGGCCCAATTCCAACTTCACAAGTTGAGGACTTTAGGTAAATTCTAATATTTTCTTCTCATTGGATGATGATGAAGATAAATATACGTAACAGAGTCCCCCCCCCCAAAGCATGAGACTCTAGGGATATGATATTTCAAGGATTTGGATGAACAAGTTATCACTTCCAGGCAAGTGTTCATTGATCAAAGATCTTCAACAACCTAGATTAATCTAAAATACATCAACACTCTAATTCATATCCATCTAACTCTCATCACAGCTGCAAACCATTACAAAGCAGATCCATGTGTGAACCAAACAATCATGCCTACTAGAATACAACATAGATACATGCAAAGAAGACTCAAACTTGGATATAACTACCAGACATACAATGTATATATATGTCATACAGACACAAATTTGAGCACAACCACGACCATACAAATGTGGATCCATGCTAGGACTCATACATGTACTCCATTGCAACCTAGGGAGAGCAATGAGCGCTTAACAAATACCTAGGGTCTCCGTCTCGCCTTCAACAAAGTACAATTCTATTAGTGTGATTACAATGTCTTGATGTCAAACATGGTAGAAACCACTTGATTATCGTTCAAGGATGAGAACCATTAACAAGTGCGAGGAAGATCACCATTGATGTCGATGATTTCCAAGGTACCCTAGTGCATTCCTCTGAATGTGAATAGATGTTTTTATGTCGAACATTTGGTTGAATCTTTAGATCAAAGGTCAATGAGGTAAACTTATTGTCAAAAGCAAGAAAATATATCATTGATGTATACAGACCTCAAGGTACTACTTTGTTTCTAAGACTAATTTCTGGATGATCAAATAAAGTTGACCGTGAATTGTCTCGTCGAAGGAGGGCCACGATGAATCCCACATCAATGACATGAAACTTAGAACAAATTTATTGGATTTGAGTATGAATTAACCATAGGACTGACTCAAAGGTAACTGACACAAAGGTAGTTTTGACTGTAGATGTAAAATCCCAATACAATTTTCCTTTGAACATAGGGTGACACGACCGAAGACTTGGAAGCATTGACTTGACGAGGCGGAAACCAAGACATAATGCGACAATGGATGATGCGTTTTTTGAAAAAATCGAAGGAGTGACATGACTCATGAAAGTGGATCAACTTAGAAGCAAGTTGAATACCCAATTTCTTGAATGAAATGCAGACAAGTGCCATGTTCAAAAGTGACTAAAAACAACCATTATTGAAAATGAAATATAGTTCCCTTCCCTTACTTTCCCCATCATGATTTATGAGTTCCTCTTTTTATTTTTATGATTTCAAAGAGGGTAACGAACACTTTTTGTATCTTATCATTCAAGAATTCCATTCTCACATGTTTTAAAAACCTAAGAAAGGAGGGGTTCGTTCCCAAAAGAGGGTCTTAGTGTTTAGTTTAATGAGTCTATTGAAGTTAAACTGGGTATCGTTCACATTTAGAGAGTCTGAACGAGACAAAAGAAGAGTCCAAATAGTTTTTTTTCTTATGATTTAGTGTTTGAGGCCCGAAAAACTATAAAATAATACCTTAGAGAACTCTTGTAGTCAACGACTAGAGTATTCCTTTTTCGTAACTTAGTTAATATGAACCGAAAAAGGGGTAAACTATCATTGGAAAGATGACTCTTCAAGTCCTTTTACGAACGTGGAGAAGAAAATTTCACTTGGCGATATTTTCACATTTTAAGAGTCCAAAAAGAGCTTAAAGCAGACTCTACTAGGGTTTATTTTCATAAAAATGGTTTAATGATCCTGAAAAAGAAAGAAAATTTGACTCGAAAACTTAGTGCTAGGTTTCATGAGCACGACTAAAGTTTCAAAAACAACACTCAGGACATTTTTCTGTTTTGTGCGAGGACTAAAAAGTAAGAAATAAACTCGTTCATAGTCCAAAAATTTGATTCTCCATATCTTGCAAAGCTCAAAATGACCATTAGACTGAAAATATTGAAAACTATGATTTATAAGATTTTCTAAGGGTAAATATTTAATAAAATAATAAAATAAAACCTAAAACTAGAATATAAAACATAGTAAATAGTAAAAAAGGCTTACAATTTGCATTTCCACTATTGGGAGAGCATTTTGAGCCATTTTGTGTGCATATTTCAAGTGTATATTGCGGAACCCACAAGCAATCATTTCCAGAACTGTCAGATCTTGGTAGTTCCCAAGGAAATATCCATTCCACCTCACCCATGAGATCCCTATCCTCCCATGGCTATAAATATTGGCCTACCCCCATGTTTAAAGGGAGGAAGATCATGGGACTGCATCAAAAATCTGGCCAAATATAGCTAAGCGGAGTGAGCGTTAGGTGGACAAGTTTGAAGCTTTGGAGGAAATGTTTTACTTGAGAAGAGACTTCTTAATACTAAGGATTTTGGTTGTAATTTCTCTCTCTATTTTATTTATGCAATAAAATTTCCTTTCCCATGAATGATACTGTGTATGAGTCAGTACTTTCATTGTTGAACTCCTTAGTCATCATCATAGGATCATAGATTGAACTTGGTACTTTAATCTTTTTTATGCTTTTTTGTGTCTTTTTTGCAGGTTAATATGTAGATATCAAACAATTCAAAGGACAACCTATTACAGGTTGTGACAAGTAAAATAGTTCATTCCATAAATCTATTTGATCTTAGGGGAAGTGCTTTTAGTTGTTGTGACTTCTTTGTTCTATATTTGAGTGTTTCAAGCTCGGGAAAAAATTTTGTCTGTAGAAGGTGAGTATTTCCATTAACAAAAGTCAACTGATTTTCATTTAAAAATCAATTTTGGCATTAAGGAAACCTTTTTGTTTTTCACATTGGATTTTTTCTCCAACAAGCGTTAACAATTTGGCCTTACATTCATTTAGATCCCGAGATAATGACTCCTTTTCCTTTTCTAACTCTGTCAACTCAGAGGCCTAAATTAACTGAGTGACTGGTATTTTTAATTTCTTTTTCAACAGCTGGAGAGTGTTCTTTTTCTCATCCAAAATATTCTTAGTTGCATGTCCTTTATCCACCTCACTATCTATAGCCAAAAGATCACCTTGAAGCTTTTTAGTCTGCTGCTTATGTGCTTTGTTTTCCAACTTCTCTTATTTTTAACTAACCCTCTATCATGGATACTGTAGATTCCAACTTTGAGACTTTCAATGTAGCTTTCATTAGATTAATGTAAATAAATTCCCCAGTTTACTTTTGTAGATGAATTTTTTCAGACACTGGGATCTTCTGCAAATTCAACCTCATTTCAAAAACTCTCTTTTGAGTAGCTACTACCATATTTAATGTATTTTTTTGCATGGTCTTTCACGGTGACCAATGAGACCTCCTTGTCTGAAATGTTTCTAACTTTTGAATAAAGTTTCAAGGCCTTCTCTAAAGAAATTGTCTTGTCTTGCCCATATTTTGCATACAAATCACCCCTGGACTTGAATTTATCACTTGATCCCCCTCATGTATCTCTGAAAAACTATTCTATTACACCTCAAAAGATGGGCCTTGGATTTTCTCTTTAATTCTATTGCTTCCAACCTCAAAAAACTCCTTCTCTGACTTTGTTTTTTGTTTCTTTGATGCTTCTAAGTCTTCCTCTTCAACCTCCATAGCCTCTGAGAAACTTCTCTTACCAATTATTTCAATTTTACTTGGAGTTGGAACAATACTTGTTGTTTCCTTCATTGTTGTAGATGGATTTGCATGTGAATTCCCTGAATCCTCCATGTCTAATTTGCAGTCCATCAAATTAGATCTATATGCTAATCCTTATATCTTCTGGTGCTCAAATGCTTTATTTTTATTCTACTTCCTCCTCTGAGAGGTGATATGATGTGGATCATAAATGATTTTAGTGTCCTTCATGAAATTCATATCCCACAATAGGTCTTCAATCACTGGGAGAGAAGCCTTATTTTTTATGATGAATGGACCTACCTTCAAAGGAAACTTGATTTCAAATGCCTTTCTGAAGCTTAGAAAATGCTCATTTTCCATACTTAATTTATGTTTGAAGAATTATAGAGAAAATATTATGGGTGTTAAAACTACTAGCAAAATATATGGTTCATGAAGAACACCATACACTCTGATAATTGTATGTTCTTTAAGAAAAACTAATCCCCAAATCTTCTATTTGGATCAAACTATAACATTTCTTCCATTTCTAGTAGAACTCTAGGAAACCTATTCTGAAACATTACTCTGTAAATTTATTTCATTATAAGGTTCATATAATTGAAAGTGTTTTTCCTGATTTACGAGGTAAACAATATTTGTGGAAATTGTAGGTTTTCTTCATTGAAAAATACGAACTTCATAACCAAGTAGGATTGGAATCTGAAGTGTCTCACAGTCTGTAAATTCACCAGCTGAGAATGAATGTTCTCAGCCATGAATTCATCAAATTTAAGACAAGACAACTGACTTGACTCAAAATCAGACTAACAATTGCTCATCTTAAACAAACGACTCAATTAAATCTCTGGAACAAAACTATTAGTGTCTAGCCATAAAAATTAACTCAGCAAGGAAATGACCAATTGAGACTCTTCATTAAACAAATTGATATCAAATGGAAATTTTCATCTGCAATCGACACATTGGGTTTAAAACTTTTATAATAAAAGACTTGCAAGTCTTTTTCTTGGGTTTAAAACTTCCAAATAATCAATAATAATATATCTCATAATCATATATGATTTACATGAGCTACAATAATCATATTCCAACTTCCAAATAAAGAGAGATATATGATTATTGTAGCTCATGTAAATCATATTAGGGATCACTTACAATCATATGGATGTAGCTTTCCACCCATATACATTCCATTAAATAATCCACAAAATAAGTTAATTTTACTTATCTAAATTGACTAGTAATCCGAGGAATCACTAGAATATTTAAATCCACAGATCGTAGAATAATTCAAATGCAATTCCAACTCTAAATAACATGTTTTATCAATCATAATAGAGGTATATCTCATTCTAACATTTTTTCAAACACTTCATATGCAAAGTCACAAACTTACTCAAAACAATTCCACTGAAGGAGCTAGAAATTGGAAATTGATCTAGAATTTCGATAGACATTTCCCCAACACTACTAAGAAGATTTATCCTCACATTCTCACACACATTTAAATATTATTTATCAGATATAAACATAAAATAATCACTCAGGTATTTTTAAAAACACTTCATGTGATAATTCTCCAAACTATGCCAAATAGTCCGATCGAAGAACTAGTTTTCAAATAAAAGGTAGAAGCATGAAAGAGAAGTGTATTAAGCCATTCTGAGGATACATAAACATTAAAATATACAGTATATAATGAAAATGGGAAGAAACATCAGTTCTGTAGCAGAGGTACCAAATAATTATTTTCTCAAACGATTTTTGCACAAAATCCCAAAAACTAGTTTCCAATTCCTTCATAAAATTTACTTGCATAAATATATTGAATTCTATGAGAAAATTATTCCACAAATAACTAATACATTTCATCAAAAATTTCATGTGAATCCATAAATAAATCATATCAAATCCAATTAAATTAAATAAACATGAGATAAATCACTTATCTTATCAATGCACAACTAGCATCATCCAAACCACATTCCACCCATCCTTTGGCACTGCAAGCTAGATCTCACTTTGACAGGCCACCCCCAAGCTGAGGCCACAAATCCACAATAGAGTTGCATTGAAGAATAACTCAAGTATCAGCTTGAGAATCCAAAACTCTATTCCTCACCACATACTTCCTCTTCCACCTTACTACTAGGTACAATGGTAATCTAGACCCCATAGGACATCAAGATATCACCATTCACCATCAGGATTTATGTGCAGGTTATGGAAAAATCCAAGTAGTGGAAACCAAGGAAAATCAAAAGTATGAACAAACATAATCAACAACCATCCAAAATAACCATGAAAAACAACCTCCAAACCAAGGATATCAAACATGTATTTATAGAACAAATAATGTAATTCTAACTCAATGGGTCAAAATAAAACCATGGTAAGCCAACTTGAGTCAATCCAATTGGGGGGAAAATAAAACACAAGAGGGTAACTCTAATCCAACCCAATCAATTCGAAATTTCAAGGAGAATGACTCCAATCAACTCCACCCAACTCAAAATTAGTGAGGTGAGGTGTCACACAAGCCAAGGCATCTTCCCAAAATAGAAAAGAGGGGTTACAAAAGGATTTACACAAGATTTACACAAAGTTTTACACAAGGAGTTACAAAACCACCAAAGGGGCTCAAATCAACAAGTGGCACCCACCCAAACACTAAGGAGGCCCAGTAAATCATGAATTAGGCTCAATAATACCAACATAGGATAAATTAATCAAAAGTTGGGTCATTTGTACAATGTTTGGGTGATCATTAATTAATAAAGCCACTAAGGAATAAATATGGACCAAGATCAACCAAGCAAGTTCTAAAGTTCTAGGAATCTCCCCATTTCCCCTCACATTGTGAATCTAGGCCTCCCATACTCTTTTAGTGGTCCTTGATGTGCCAGTTGTTTTCATTAATTAATTATTTACAAAATAATAATAATGTCTCTAGGTCCTTAAAGACCCTTTTTCCAGCACCCTGTGCCATAATAATAAACAATTACAAATAACATATGTTTAGGGCTTTAACACATGGGTTATTACATCCCCTCCCCCCTAAACCATGCATGATCCTCGATGCATAATACATATACGATTTTACAACTTTCAAAGGGATCACTACCTTCAGTTTTCAAGAAGTATTTCTATGAACTCCTCTTCTGAGAAACCACAATATTTCCCATTACTACTTTCATGTATGTCTCCACTGCCTATAGGATGTGATTCCCTTCACTTAACTTGTTCCTCAAGATATCACCATCCCATTTTCTGGCTTCCTGTGTGAGAACCAAGACTAGTAGCAAGGGTCAATATTCAATCCCCATTATAGGGTCTTCAATTTTCAACAAAGATACATTCAGCTAAAAATCATATTTCAATCAACCATATGATTAACATCAGGTATAAAAATGTCTGATGCATGATATAAGAGTATTCATGAACATGAAGATAGCATAAATCAATCACGATGGAACCTATACAAAATACAATAACATGAATAGCACATGAGAGAATACTTATCTCAAATTTTGGCAACTAGCTTCAACGGGACAATGTTCCTCCCATAAGAGGAGAGAAATCAGTTTAGTAACTCTCAGAGCTACCTCTTCTGAGAACCTCAATGCTTCTCACTACTACTTTCTTGTCCGTCTCTACTGCCTATGGGATCACTGTCCCATTTCCTGGCTTCCTGTGCGAGAACTTGGACTAGTAGAGTGATATGGTGTAAGAAAAGTAGTGACAATCCACCAGACTGCCTCTCTAGAAATGGATACTAGAATGATCTCTGAGGGAATCCAGGAACTCAGTCCCAACAACTAAGCCATATTCTTCAACAAAGATACTTGAAATAGAGATGCTTCTTTAACAAGGATGCTTTTTCACATTCCCAATAGACACATGGTTAGCAGTAAAAATATATACTGTTCAATAAGATTCTTAAAATACACCTTTCAAAAAAAATAAATTTTCTAATTAATTACAGGAAATACTTCAGTATATGCAAGGTAATCGATATTAGATAATTCTTCTACAAATACTTGAAATGCATCTAATGAAATCTTATTCTAATCAATTTCAATAATATGAAATGCATCTACTGATACCACTGTCACGTACCCACCCCTCTACTCGGTGGAGAGGATGCGACTAACATCTATCAACCCTGGAAATCTAATTCCCATGAACATAATATAAAAATGCATGAACTTAAAGATACACATATGCATACATTATCACCATACAACGGAAGCAAAATCATACATTCAATTATTCAACATGTTCATAGTAATTCATAAACAAAATATAGTTGTGGAAATAAAATACATGAGAATACTTATATTGAAAGAAGCTTGTCCTGCAACCATCTATGTTGCTGCAACGTTCCACCCAACCATATGACAATGTGCTCTTTAATCTCTCAGCAGCATTGCCACCCCTGAGCTGGGCATGATTTCCCCAAGGAATAAGGAAGGATACAATAAAATTCAGTCAAGCCAACACAGTTGGGTTTATCCAGATTACACAGTAAGTGGTTTACACTTAGCCAAATTCACATGAGACACAACCAAGCCAACAGATGGGTTTATCAGGATACCAGCCAAGCCATCCTTCCAGTTGGGTTTATCAGGCTACCAAGGAGGTGGAAATACTGGCTGCTAAGCTAGTGATCTCAACCCCAGAGCTATGAATACCCACACTAGATATAGCCTGACTTCTAAACAATTACACACCCAACACAAGGAAGCATTCCCTTCTCTGCTACATAGTCCCTCAGGACATGCCTTCCCTTCCTGTCACATGCCCCAATTTGCAAAACAATTTCATGTTTTGGAGGAATATTATGTTATATTTTATGTTAAAGTTTGTAATTAATGGCCAAGTGGGGTCAAGGATAATTCAATGTAATTGTAGAATATTTTATTAATAAATAAATGAAAGATGAGGCAACAACTTAGGGAAGCTATTAAATGAGTGTTTTACTGGTCACTTGGTGGAGGAGGCTGGGTTGAGAGCAGATTGACATGTGGCAGCATCCTCAAACTACTTCTAGCTATTGCAGGTGGCAACTTCTGTTATAGTTGAAAATGACACATCTCTGCCTATGACCACTTTCCTATGATTCTGTCGCATGTCGACACTTCCATGACGACACTTCATGAAAGTCACTAAAAAAACACATAACTTGGAGGACCCATATCTTGAGTTATTTAACACTGTTTGACCTCATCTCCACACCCTTGGAAGTATATTTCAATTAGCTAAAACTTTCCAGAAGACACCAAAGTCTGAAAATGCCCAGAAGTACACTAAAAATGAGCTTTTTCAATGTGTATGCGAGTTGCTTTAAGTAAACCCACGTATGTACACGAGTTTCTATATATAATACTTGCCTATAGGAGACTTTTTGCATTGAAACCTATGTATACCTCCTGCATACTCGACTGTTTTCTCCGCAACCCGTGTACGCCTCCTGAAAAATGTAAAAAAAATACGTATTTTGAAATTTGGGTAGTTTCGGTAGTTATGCAACTGACTCCTTTAGTTGTAACTACTTTGTCTTTGACCCTAACTCTTCATAAGGCATATAAATAGAGGTAGGGAGGTCCATGAGAGGGGACTTGAATCTTTGCATTGTTATTCTAGAGGATTTGGAGCTCTCTTTGCCCACACCTTTTCCCTAGAATCTTTCTCCTTGTGTTGTAGATCTTGGAGGCTGAGTTCCTTGGAGAAGAGAAGCAGCAGAACCAGATCAAGGTTTCGTGAGGTGTCAAACTTGGAGAGAAGGTATATTTGTACTTTTTCCAAGATTAATAAAGATGTGATGTCCTTCTTCTTCCCAAATCAATGTGTCTTGTATATTGAATCTTTGATTATGATTATATGATGTTACTTATCAGATTATGTTTCAATGTTTCATTGAATATAATCTTATTTCATATAGTCTATTTGGTTTGAGGAAGGTATAATTCGTTTTGCAGGTCTCTTGGAGCAAGAGGAGCAAGAAAAGGATTGAAGGGCTGCTTGGATCAACCTTCGTTTGTTAAGGTATGTGTTATCCCTAAAGTTGAACCTAGACTACAGGAGTTCAAGCTTAAAGAAATCTTTTTCAAAAAATATCATTCAATGAAATCAAGATAAAAACTGGATTGGTATATAATCAAAGATATAAGGAAATCATATAACCATTAAAGATCTGTATAACATAAAATAGAATACAAAATTCAATATCAAGAGAACTACAAGCATGAATTTATGGAATGAGGCTGAATCTGTCATTAAAACTTGAAAAGTAACTGTATTTCAGCATAAGAATCATGTAATGGAATTTAATTGACCATATACAAGATAAATCACAAAAAATACAATTCATAAGATACAAAGTCAACTCATAATCATAATCATATCAAAGCAGAACCTGTATTGAAGATGCAGAGAATTTCATGTCATACAGCATACATCAAAATTGGATTTCCATATCTCCAATTGCCACACCCTTTTTAATCTAGTGACTATCCTTATATACAAAATATCTGAGTTTCTAAGATAGTTATCAGATCCTACTTCTATGGATCGAGTTCTTTCAAAAATAGAAAAGTCGATCTTCTTCAAACAGTCTTTTAATACAAGTATAAATAAAACATACATCTGTCCAAACCTAATTGCTTTCAAAAGCCAATTATGAATCTAAATCTAAAGACTCTTAGAAGCCTCTACGAAGATAGTTAAATCACTTAAAACCTGGGATTTTTTTTGCAACCTGGAAAACTCAGCATATTTGTTCTCCTCCTTACTCTGAGTCTTCATGTGTTCGAGCTTCTTCTCGATGGTTGTTTTCTCCTTCAAAATGTCTTTAGAGATTGAAAGTAACTTCTGATAATTTGCCTCCTTTTCCTCCAAATCCTCTCGAAGTCTTTTATTTGCTGTCATTAACTTCTCATTAATACTCTGTAAAAACCTAGTTTGCTCCGTATATGTCTGCAAAGATTTCTTAATTTGGTTAAATTATGGATTGATTTCAATGGATTCTTCTTTCATAAGGACCTCATCTTCTTGTGGAACCCTTGAGACTGAACAATCTTCTGAACAAACTTGTTTATTTGTACAAAAGATGTCTGGTATAGACCCTGCAACTCCCTAAACATCAATGAACTTCTCATTATCTGAACAATATTGACCTTTGGATGTGTGTATAGTCTCTTCACTGAAAGCATCATTTATCATCACAATCTCTTCACAGTCTCCATGTGCTGATTTCATTTCTGCCTGCAATTTTCTTCTTAACCTAGTCCTAGGCTTCACACCAATGCTCTTAGACTTCAACAGCTGAACACGAGCTTCATTCTTTGAAGTTATGTTCTTTAACATAACACTTAATGTTTCATGGTTTTCATCTGTGACTGAAACTTCAGGACATAAATTATTTTTACTTGGTTCTTCTAAAAAGCCCTTACCTTCTACTACAACATATTCAGTTTGGTTCTCATGATTTCTTGTTTGCTGGTTTAAGTCTTCCATTACCTTTTTTCCCTTCTCCTTAGTCTTTTCTTCAAACCCTAACTCTGACAGCAGACTTTCCGAATTTCGCCCTTTTTTATGTAATTGTGAAATCAACAATAGTTTTATTAAACCCTAGTGGTATACTGAACGAGTAGTATGCTCTGGATGGCCCTGAACCCACGTAATCATCTTTTGCAGGCTCTTCAATAAATAAAATGGGAGATTGAGCTTCAAGCTTCCTTTGAGGTGCATCAACAACTGTAAATGACATTTGAGAACCCTGTCATACCGACCCTCACATGTAATATAATTTTGCACCATCTCTAAGGGAATTTTCCAGTTAGGTTTTATCTTGCTCACATGAATACCATTCTTCTAGTCTAATTTTTCAAACCCTGGCATTAAGAACTCACCATAATCTCCTTGAAAATATTGTTGCTTAAACCATCTTTCTCCTCGCGCTGGAACATCTATTGCTTCAGCAATAGACTCTTCATTTACCATGACCTTTAAACTCTTGAGCTGAACCATTCCATCTTTATAATTTTTGATAAAAGCCATAGTTACCTGTGAATGATAACCCTGCAACTTTTCACAGAAAGCAAACCATCCAGCATTCTTCATCAATTGGGTTGACCTTGGAAATTGCAGTATCCATTCTATGTTATCGGGTTCCAGTTTGCAAATCAGGCCTCCTGGTCTTCTTTTCACCATGATTTCTGAATCCTCTTCCTCTGCTATTTTCGGCATTTCTGCTAACTTTTCAAAATATACACTTTCAAGAACTAATGTAATTCGAGCACAGTAACATGACAAGTTTTAGGGAAAAATAGAATATTATTGTCAATTGTCAACACTGTCATTGTTGGTACCATTACTCATTACACGGAATGCCTCGATTTCATATGAAGAACATTTGTGCAAGCAGATGAGTGACACGATGTAGAACATTATTACTTAGGCAGGACTGCTTTTAAGAAATAATTATGATCACAGTACTGAGCCTGTCCAACATATAATATGTTTACATACATCCATATACCATAGTTTCGTTGCCATATTTTTTTACAACAAATGGCACTCATGAATAAAACCATCAATGCAATACTCTTAAAGAATGCTGTCAGTTTAAGAAGTGTTACCAGTTTATAAAATCCAATTCATTTAAAAAGCCTCTTGCACTTAATATAGGTTCATAGCTTTAAATAAATGATGATTTGAACATTCAAAAGAGATTATAATAAAAAATATAAAAATTATGACATTCAAAGATATAAAACAAGGTAAAAGTAAGGAAATAAATTCATCATAGTCAAAAATATATAAAACCCTAGGATAAAAATGAAAAAACAACCTTAGAGATAACATCTGGCTCCGTCTGGGGACAAAGTTTTCCTTGTGAAACTTTAAGACATGTTGACCTGTGCCTTCAGAAATCTGCTAAAGTCATTTCTGTGTTTATTGGGCTGGAGTCTTATTCAAAGCAAATGATATATACAGTGAATATGTACAATAATCCTTTATCCCTCAATATGTGTAATTTTTTTTTTAAAAGTCCATTGACTGGTCCTGCAATTTCTTCACCATTCAGATTTTGCAAAACAAAAGTATTGTTTCCCAGAATTTTGATCACAAAAAAAGGCCCTATCCATAAATTATCGAACTTCCCATGCTTACCTTTTTCATCCTTTCGTGCATCCCACCTGAGAACAAGGTCACCCACTGCAAATACATCCTTTTTAACTTTCTTATCAAAGCTTTCCTTCATCCTTTTTCTATGCATCTCAACTGTATTTTCAATAGTTTCTCTCTCCTGCTGCAATTGAATTATCTGAAACATTCTTCTTCTTATATCATCAGGTTCTTCCTTTATTTCCTGCATAAATTTAATTACTGGAGTAACTAATTGAACATGAAATACCGCATCAACTCCATATACCAACTGGAAAGGGGATGTCCCAATTGACTTTTTCATAGTTACTCTATCAGCCCAAAGAGAAAATTTTAATTTGGTATCCCAACTCTTTTTATTTTCAAATAACATTTTCTTGATACTGTTCACAATATTTTTATTACTAGATTCTGCTAATCCATTACCCTGTGGGTAGTATGGTGTGGACTGTTTCAAATTAATATTATTTTCTTCACAAAATTTCACCATCTTCTTTGATTTAAAAGCAGGAGCATTATCAATGATTAATTTCCTAGGGCATCCAAATCTACTAAGAATATTTTCCTGAAGGAAATTAATTATGACTTGTTCAGTTGCTCTCCTTGTGGGAATTGCCTCCACCCATTTAGTGAAAAAATTAGTGGTAGTTAAAATCCATTTATGCTGACCACTGGAAGGAGGATGAATTTCACCAATGAAGTCTAAACCCCACTGCTGAAATGGACAATTTACTGTTATAGGCTTCAAAGGTAAGGACCGAAGTTTATGCTTACCTACAAACTTTTGACACTCCACACATGATCTGACCTAATGATACACATTTGAGAAAAGGGTAGGCCAATAATATCCTACTCTTAGGATTTTAAAAGCAGTTGCCTTCCAATACTTGTGCCCTCCACACACTCCACTGTGCAATTCTGAAGTAACAACATCAACTTCTGATTTCTCCAAACACTTCAACAATATTCCTCCAGGATCCTTCCAGTACAAGACCTGATCTATTAAAACATACTTCATTGCTTTGAGTTTTAATGATATGCATTCATTTCTATTAAATTCCAAAGGGCATTGTAAGTATAAAAGGAAATATATAGTATCTTTATACCAATCAGACTCACCATACCTTCTATAAACTTGTTTCTTACTGTATTCTTTTGCCATATCCTGTTCTGAATGTTCTGCCATCACATGAAGATTTAATACTTGACAATTTGATTCCGTTAGAAGCTTAGCTAATCCCTGGCCTTTTACCAATTTTGTTGGTTTAATATCCACATCATATTCCATAACCTTTGCAATCCATCTACCTCTTTTCCCCTCACTGTCAGGCTGTGCTAAAAATCTCCTTGATTGCTGAACTTGGAACATATGCCAAAATCTTGGAATGTAAAACATATATTCTGAAGAATTTAAGATCTTTAACTAGGGAATATGCTTGTTTTTCCATTATATTATATTTAATCTCTGAGTCTCTTAATGTTTTATTGAAAAAATAAATTGGTTGTTCCAAACCATCTGAATTCTTTTGCAATAACACAATAGCCATAGTATCTTTTGATGCAAATGAGAAAATTGCAAAATCTTTTGTATAATCTGGAGCTATCAATACCGGTGCTTCTATTAATGCCTGCTTTATGGATTCAAATGATTGTTTAGCCTGGTTACCATTTAACCTCCCTATCCTTCTTAAGCATCTTAGTGATATGTTTGAAAATTTCTGCAAAATTAGGAATAAACCATCTTAAAAAATTGATTTTTGCAATGAAAGATTGAATCTCCTTTTTATTTCTAGGGATACTGATTTTTAAGATGGCCTGTACTCTCTCTAGATCGATTTTGATTCCTTCAGCAGAAACAATATGCCCTAACAATTTACCTTCTGTCATAGCAAAGTGAGACTTTTTTGGGTTTAATGATAAACCAAAATTTCGGCACTTAATAAAAATCTATCTCAAATATTTCAGATGATCTTCATCAGACTTGAAGAAGAATGTAATATCATCTTGGTATATTACTACAAATTTTCCATTCTCCCCCACAAAAGCTATATCCATAGCCCTTTGGAAAGTGGCACCTGCGTTCATAAGCCCAAAAGGCATTTTATCATACATAAAGGTCCCCCATGGAGTTGTGAATGTTGTTTTTTCTCTATCTTCAGGCTGTACTGCAATTTGGTTATAACCAGAAAATCCATCAATCATTGAAATTCTATGCGATCCTACAACCCGTTGCAAAATCTGATCTATTTTCGGTAATGAATAATTATCTTTCAAACAAGATCTATTCAAGTTGCGGAAATCAACACAAATTCTTATCTCTCCATTCTTCTTACGTACAGGCACCAAATTTGCAACCCATGATGAATATCTTAGAGGTACAATAATTTTTGCATCTACTAATTTCTTTACCTCTTTTTCAATTACTAGCAGCAATGCTGGGTTAAACCTTCCAAGCTTCTGTTTGAAATGCTTAGTATTTGGTTTCAGAGGAATTTTGTTGTTTTTTCTCTATCTTCAGGCTGTACTGCAATTTGGTTATAACCAGAAAATCCATCAATCATTGAAATTCTATGCGATCCTACAACCCTTTGCAAAATCTGATCTATTTTCGGCAATGAATAATTATCTTTCAAACAAGATCTATTCAAGTTGCGGAAATCAACACAAATTCTTATCTCTCCATTCTTCTTACGTACAGGCACCAAATTTGCAACCCATGATGAATATCTTAGAGGTACAATAATTTTTGCATCTATTAATTTCTTTACCTCTTTTTCAATTACTAGCAGCAATGCTGGGTTAAACCTTCTAAGCTTCTGTTTGAAATGCTTAGTATTTGGTTTCAGAGGAATTTTATGCTGAATTATGCTAGTGTCATAAGTTTTTAAATCATGATATGACCAAGCAAAAATGTCCACAAATTCTTTCAGCAAACCAACATATTTTCTCTTTTCCTTCTCTGATAGTGATTTTGACAATTTTATCATCTTAGGCTGTTTTTCAGAACCAATGTTATACTCTACAACATTCTCCTCTGTAGTCTGCAAGGTGGGTTTTAATAATGTATCATCTTTTGAAAACAACCTCTCTAGTGGAACAAGTCCCTTAGGAATGAAATTCCCTTTTAACTCAACAATTTTGTGATCAGCTATTGAATAATTTCTGCAAGGTTCATTTTCTATCAATTCTAACCCTAAACTCATGAATAAAACCATCAATGAAATACTCTTAAAGAATGCTGCCAGTTTGAGAAGTGCTACCAATTTATAAAATCCAATTCATTTAAAAAACCTCTTGCACTTAATATAGGTTCAAAGCTTTAAATAAATGATGATTTGAGCCTTCAAAAGAGATTATAATAAAAAATATAAAAATTATAACATTCAAAGATATAAAATAAGGTAAAAGTAAGGAAATAAATTCATCATAGTAAAAAACTATTAAACCCTAGGATAAAAATGAAAAAACAACCTTAGAGATAACAGTATGAACCATTCTAATCTCTGAATTTTATTTATATATACTTATAGAATCATTTGCATCCACCTTTCAACCCCAGTGCATTGATGGCCTCTTAAACCCTAGCCATAGGAAACTTTCCTTTACAACAGAACTGGTGACTCCACTGGGGATAGCCTTGTTTGTTTGGGGTTTCTTTGTATTTATTCCTACTCTTTTTAAGGTTTCAGGTCCTTCTTACAAGTTAGGAACACCTTTCCGTCCTTCCTAGGTCAGTTTTTGACCCTTTTGTGCTTTTTGTCACCCATACGCGACTTTCAGGCTAAAAAGTCGTGTGTCTGTGTTGTATACGTGACTTGCACTACCTGCAACCTACGTGTCATACACAACTTGCCTTAAGGAAACCCACGTATGCACCTGAATTTTTGTTCTTTCATCATTTTTTAGGGTTTTTGGGTGATTTGAGGGCTGTTTGTAGGGACTTCAAGGTTCCTCTGCATGTGCATGACTCCTGAGAGGTTGTTTTATCTCTGTTAGGTGCTCTTTATCTATCTTGTAAGTCTCTTTCAAGTCTTTGAACTTGTTTTTGCAGCCTTCCCCCCCACCTTCTTCTTTGGCTTGACCTTGTTGAACAAGGTACTAAGCAGCCTCTGTTTGTAGGTTTAGATTGATTCTTGGGACTTATTGACCTTTGTTTATGTCAATCTTATTTGCTCGATCTCTTCATTCCAAAGTAGTTGGCTTGTTTACCTTTGTGAGCTTTCCTTCCAAGAGAGGTTATATCCAACTTTAGGGAAACATAGGGTTTGTTTGTGGGGTGTAGAGTAGTTGTCTATTTGCTTTGCTTACAGTACTTGCTTGCATTAGTTGATAGGATGTTTTTTCTTTTGCATTTATAAAAGAAAAAGAAAAAAAACACATGTTTGCTTTATATGCATGCAGATTAGTTTTTTAGTCTAGATTGCATGGCTTTCAAGTTTCTATTTGAAAAGGAAAGAGAATAGGTTTTTCTTTTTGCATTTCATTTCTCTTTGCTTAGTCATTTTGTTTCAACTTTGAGTCAAAACACCACATAAGTTTCACGCCATTTACCCTCTGACTAAAACCAGTCCTTAAAATAAACGATATAATTTAAAAATTATTAGTAAGTTTTATTTTATAGGGTCATACACCAACTATCTTCGGATAGACTTGTGGGATAGGGAGTTTAAACTCCTCACAAGTATAAAATTTCAGACGCAGTTGGCCAATCACTAGGTAAACCCTTTTCTTGTTGATTCTATCTGGGAAGCTCCTCTCAAATGGGAGTTAAGCATGAGGTCGCGTGGAGACTTGGACTGAGGAGATAACCCTATGATTCCTTGTCAAAGCATAGACCAAGGTTTTTCCACATCTAGGGATTCTGTCTTAGACAGGGTTTCGGGCTTTGCTACTGTTAGTGCTAGAAATTGTTCTCAGACTACTAAAGAACACGCCAACACAATCTCATAAAACAAAATTAAGTAAAAAATGTTTTTTAGGGTTTTGGTTTATGCAGTTTGTAAACAAGAGGGTAAAACTCATAAGGCTAAAACAAAAACTAAATCATGCACAATATAAGACTGAGATATATAATATATGTAACATAAACTAAAAAAGCATAAGCACATAACTTAGTTTCATCCACAGTTCATAAGCATTCCATGAGAAACGAACTTAAACGAGAAATGAATTCATAAACTAAGTGATCACACTAATCAGAAATGAAACCAGCATAGAAGATAAAATGGGCCTATAGATTGGCCATAGATAACATAATTAGTAATCCAACATGCATAAGAGTTTTCTGAAACCTAGCTCTGTATAGTAGCTGAAAGCCTCCCCTTGTACGAAAATTCAAACCCCTTCTCTGTTTCCCCCACCCCTTTATATAATTACAAAGAATTAGTTCTATCTTCCCTTCATTAGGTTGAATTTGAAACTACTCAGCAATTACATTAACCAACTTTCAACTAATTGACTACAAATAGCAAAATCGGATTCCTAGTAAATTTGGTGAATTTCTAAAAAATAGGTCTCAAAGAAGCTTCCATATCTCTCGATCCGTGACACCTGTGCAAAAAATGAGAGAGGTTTTTTTGAATGGAGTCGTGATGGAAAAAATTCTCCCTTTGTTTTTAAAAATTCATCTCCAATCAATCAGAATATTCCCCGCAAGATGAAGACTAAAACAGGAAAATATTAAATATTTTTAAACCATGAAAAATAGGCTGTAAAGATTAAATTGAATCTTTCAAACCTTGACAGTTGTGACAAAACTGAGAGAGGTTTTTGTGAATGGTTCTCTGGTGAATACAAACCTCTTTTTTTTTCTAAAATTCATCTCCATCAGCTCTTAATCCACGCTCAATTGCAATGACCAAAACATGAAAAAACAGAGCATAATTCTCAATAAACTTTGCACACTGCTTTCTGTAATGTAGAAGTTTTATTTGACAGTCATAGGATTCAATTTATCAAGCATTGGGATCTCCTTTTTATTCATGTACATCTGTAAGAATCTTCTCTTGTTCTAAAACAGGTTTACCTTCTTTCTGGTTCATATCTTCATCAAAGGTATTTGTTGTGTCATCTTCAATGATTTCTACTACATCTTCTAAATTCTACACTTGAGATTCCAACTGATTATCTTGATCAATATTATTTTGCTGTCCACCTACAAGCTCTTCAAGTTTCTGTGTCAAATACTCCACTTGAGTAGTTTGTTCTTCCACTTCAATAATGAATTCTTTCTTCAATTTTTTGACAAAAGGATTAAAAAAAAAAGGGTTATATTGTGAAATCAAACTTTGATTAACCCTTATGATATCTCTATCCAACCTTTCAGAAATACATACACCTAATAAGCCCATTAAAAGTATGAAAAAAACTAAGTAAAGTAAATTTAAAATGAAAACTTATAAAATCAGAAATAAAAATAAGCATGCTATCAAAATACTTCAAAAACCAAACTCGGAATCTTAAAGCAATAAGAAAACCATGTTTTGAAAACAAGCACACAGTCTAAAAATAGAAAACAAAAACTGGCTATAACAGCTACCCTGCCCATGCCTACGAACCAGGCTTGCAACTGTCCCCCCAGACTATCAATATAGTTAAGGTAGCCTTTAGTCTCTTTGACATTAGGTTCATACACAGGTACATCGGAAGGCTATTTCTGGTTGACCTTGGACGGTCTTGGAAGGTAACCCCGGTAGAAGGTGTGGGAGGGTGGTGGGTGATTCCTCTGCTTGTGCCTAAGAAAATATACAGGGACGCCAAGTAACTGTCTATCAACTTTCTTTTGGAAAGTATATTTTATACTTGTTTGTCTGTTTGTCTTTAGGAATTTTTAGTTAGTGCTGTGTGGTTTGTGTGTACTTAGTTTACCTTTAGGTGTGTGCTTTGTAATTTTGGATGCCTGTCAACCTCAGTTTTTGTCTTATTGTTTGAAGCTATGGCTAACACCCCTTTGAACACCAACCACGAGATCCCCATGCTGGGAAATCCTGGTACTATTCCTCTCACAGGGAATGTTGGTGTTCCTTTGATGGCCACCTTGAATCTGGTTGGATTCACCCTAGGGCTACCGGTGTGGTTTTTTCAACTCCAACTGTCCTAAATGCTCCTGATGCTTCTCAAGTAAGCTCCTTATATCAAGGGCATAAAAACACTGCTTCCTCTTCACCTGTAGTTGATTATCCTACTCCTTCTACCTCATGCGGTGAAAGTACTGATACTAGTAACCGACAGTCTAACAGAAGTAAAAGAAGGAGGAATAGGAAGAAGGCACATAAGCAAGGGGGCATCTGTTCAACCTATGCAAGTCAAGTTGAACCTCATGACCTAACCTCTGCAGTTCATGCTGGGGGCACCTATCCAACCTCTATAGGTCAAGTTGGATCTAAGCACTCAACCTCTACAAGTCAAGTTGATATTCACCATCCAGGCTCTGTTGATCATACTGGTGGGATCCTTCCAACATTTCCATGTCACGTTGGATCCAGTCACTCAGCTTATTAGTTCATGCTGAGGGCACTCGTTCAACCTCTAATGTTCAAGTTGAACCTCCCCATGCAACCTCTGCAAGTCATGTTGGATCCATCCACCCAACCTATGAAGTTCATGTTGGGGGCACACACTCAACTGGTGGAAAGCATGTTGATCCTAACCATTCAGCCTCTGTTGTTCATGCTAGTGGTGCCCATCCAACCTCTGTAGGTCATGTTGGATCTAGTCTTTCAGCCTTTGCAAGTCATACCGGGGGCAGTCTTTCAGCCTATGTGGTTCATGCTGAAGACAATCCGTCAGCCACTGCGATTCATGTTGACATTGTTGAAAATTCTACCCGTTCAAAACAGAAGACCAAGTTTCCTTGTAATATTTATGAGGGAGACCACATTACTTATAAATTCCCTTCTATCACGGAAGTACGAAGAGTTTGGTTTCATGGTCATCCCATTTTTGAACATTCTGAAGTTTTTCAACAACCAGCCTCTTAATCAAGGTGGTCCCAGTCACCTAGCCTATGGCGGTCATGCTGGGGGCAAAATCTCAGCCTCTGTAGGTAATGCAGAGAGTAAACAGTCATCCACTTCTAGTGATGTTGACACCATTGAGAAAATTGGTCGTTTGAAGTGCAAACTTAAGTTCCCTTGTAAGCTATGTGAGGGAGATCATCTTACTCACCAGTGCCCTGCTATCGCAGAGGTGCGAAGAGTGTGGTCTGATACTCAAGAATTTCCTTCTCTTGAACAACCTATAGTTTCTTAAAAACTTACTCAACCTTTGGTTGATCAAGTGGTCGAACTAATCTCAGCTTTGGTCGATCCCACTCTTCTTTCAGAGAGTGATCATGTTATGATTGAACCAATGTCATCTTTGGTCATTTCCACTCTCCCTTCATAGAGTGACTCTCATGAAGCGGTTGAATCGATTCCATTATCGATCAATCCCATTCTTCCTTTGGAGAGTAAAGTGTCTGCTAGTCACATTTTCTTCAATACCAGTTCAGAACTTACTGAACAAGGGGGCACTGGACTCACTTTGGATGAACCCCCACCAAGCTCTTGGACTGCTTCCTTTGATTGGGATAGCCTAGTTGAGCCGCGCCTTCCTTCTGATGTACCTTTCCAAATAAAGGTCAAATTTGAACCATACACGATTGCTCGTTGTATTGTTGATGAAGGAGCCTCAGTTAGTATCTTGTTTGCTCGTGCTTGGTGAGGCATGGGATCTCCCATCCTTGTGTCTACTACTAGTCAGTTACTGGTGTTTGATAGAAGAACTTGTATAGCCTTGGCAATTCTTGCTCAAACACCTGTTACTTTGGGTGGGAAGACCGTCTTAGTTGACTTCATGGTGATAGAAGACCCCTTGGACTTTAATATGATCCTTGGACGTGATTATGTCTATGCCATGCAAGCTGTGGTGTCAACATTCTTTCATGTGATGTACTTTAATCATGGAAAAGAAATTGCCACTATCGATCAATTGGATTTTCTTAATCTGTCTCTTGACCCAACTAGAGACCAGGTCTTTCCTTTATTAATTCCCAGTGTTTCTATAGACACTACCCCACCACAGGTGAGCTATGTGGCCTCATGTCCTTTGCGTTCAATTGCTACTGAGAAGTAGCCTCTATTTTCATGCTTACCTTCTCGGGACTTGGTCCTAGCATCTGACCAGGTGAGTCATCCTATACAAACTGTGGAGCCTTCTCTCCACTTTGTCGATCCATTTGAAAGTTTAGACATGTTTCCTATCTCAGATGATCTCCTTCCTTCAGATGAATTCTTCCTAGAGTCTTTGATACAGTCTGACCTTCTATTGGATGATGGTTCAATTGTGACTAAGTCTAACCTCGATTTTCATAGTAAGCCTGACCTTTATTTTTATGTTGGTCTTGTTGAGTCTTTTGACTCTTCCTTTGAACAGCAAGGTAGTGATCCTGATGAGTTTAATTTTTATTATGAATTTTTCAACTCCCGTGATATTGATTTTTTTCTTGCAGACTCTATCTCCCTTGTTGATTTTTGCTCTCCTTCTGAGGTTGATCTTACTGATTATAAACCCTCGAGCCTTGGTGCTATAGAATCTTCTTCAGTCATTTCTGCCTTGACTTTCCCCTTTGTAGAAGATAGCAAAGTCACATGTGTTTCTGCCAAAGTGACCTGGATCAGAATTTTTCTTCTGAATATGATATTGATGCTATTGTTTCTTGGAGATATGATTCTTACTCGGATTCACAACTGTTTATTGGCCTTCTCTTGTTTTTCAAGATGTAACTGCATTTGCATGTGCCCTACTCGTGCTTATGAGCCTGATGTCGGCTTCCATGCTTTTAACTCATTGTATAATCCCTCATCTTTGTTCTCATCGTCACTAAGCCTTGTATCATTTTTCCTTTGCAACTTGACACCTTTTACCTTGAGGAGATGTTCCCTGAGTGTCCTTATCTTTCTCGCTTTCCTTGCATTATGTATAGGTTTTTTCCTTGCGCTTGGAACTAGTTTCACCTGCCTATGACACTTGTCTCCTCGCATTTAGAGCATTCTTTCTGCTCTCCTTCGAGCTCGTTAAAAACAGTAAGGAGGTCGCGAGTTGACTTTTTCGGACTCGTTAAAACTTCACGAGAAAGATATTGAGTTTATTTAGGCCTAGGTATGACTCCTCAAAATAGACTTGACTGCTGAGTAAACTTGTCCATTCAGGCTCGTTAAGAATATGTGAATGGGCATCCACATTGATGGTAGGTTATCACTTTCTCGGACCATGTGGAATAATATGAGAAAGGAACACTCTCTTTTATTCGGAATTGAGAAGAGTATTCTCAGGCATAGGTTTATCACTTTTCTGGACCCGAGGGACTAAATTTATGAAAAAGGAACCCCCGGTATGAGCTTAGTTTTCTCTTTTTCATGCTCTGCACCAAAAGATTCCGAGTGTACTTTATGTCTTTGTCATGCTCGTTAAACAATAAAGAACAAAGCATTGAGTTTATTGTTGTAAGCCCCATTTCTCGTAATCAAATGGATGTTTTCGAGTGATCTTTCCTTCCTTCACACTCATAAAACTTAGGCTATATGCTACTTTTGAAGGAGCATTGGATAGGTGGTAATTTAACCTTTTTCGGACCTCCCTGGCTAAGTATGAAAAAGGTGCGCCTTACTTCTTCGAAAGCTAAGAGAGTTCTTCTGTGGTTTATTTTATACTTTTCCGGCCTTAGGAGACTAAATTGGATGAAAAATTTCCCCCCTGGAGTCTTCTTTGGAGTTTTCAAACTCTCTAAACTATGAAAACACCATCGACCATGTACTAGTTCGGGCTCGTAAAATCCATGAATCAGTGCTTTATTAAGCATTCTTTTGTCTCTTCTTCGAGCTTTCCAAAAATGAAGATGGTCCCAAGTTTGCTTTCTTGGACTCATTAAACCTTTACAAGAAAGAGGGGAAGAGAAGTTCATTCACATGTTTTTTACGTCATGGCAGCAAGTCTTGTTTCCTTGAACAAAGCACCAGTTTTGAGTCTATCAACAGTTGGGTCCTAGTATTTTGACCTTATCTCGATTTAGAGTTTCTTACTCCTCCAGTTGGTCTCTTTTCCAATTATATGAGGAATATGTCAATGTATCCTACATTGTAGATTTGTGTCATCGGTCCTTTTGTGTCAAAAGTTGCCTAAGTCACTTTTGTGTTGTACTCACTGTTCAAGGATTAAACCTTTGTCAGCCATTCTGTAGTTGCCTTGACCTTTTGTGTCGGTCATTCCATGGTATCAGTTCTTTACATCATGTCTTTGGTGGTCTTTCTCATGAAATTCAGTACCAATACCAGATCCAATTAGTCTTTGACTTACCTCGTGTTGGATGATGAAGAATGCCTTAATGCCTTCCTTCCAACGGATATCTTCCTATTGACTGCAACAAGTCTTGTTCTAGGGATGAGATTTAGAGTTTTATGATAGTACCTTAGGGATTGCAGTCATCAGTGGCAATTTCCCTCGCTATTGGGTAGTGGGAATACCTCAATGTCTCTCCTACTTAATGGATTCTGCAAGTGTACAACTTCAAGTCCTTGTACTCACACTTGTTAGAATGTACTAGGTACCTTGGTGACCATTTTAATTAATGGTGGTTTCACTCGCATTTGTTAACAGTTTTCATCATTGACTAGTAATCAAACGGTTTCCTCCATGTTTGACCTCAACTCCTTTATTCGCGTGGTTAGGATTTGTACCTTATGGGAAGTTTGGATTGAAGACCTTGGGCCATAGCATCATCATTTTTCTATTGCCCAAGTAGCGCAAGACCTTGTCACACTTTATATGACATTTTGCTGAGACATAGATCCACCTTGTATTTTTGTGGCTATGATCGATTATCGAGCATGGATCCACCTTGTTCATTTGTGGCCATGACTCCTTTAGATTTGATATGGCACCTTTTCGCATATTGAGCAACCATGATAGTTTCATTGGTTATACATGTGTTGGATCCTCCTGTATCTTTATGGAAATCAATTGTATATGGACTTGTATGTCCTAGAGATCAGTTTTGTCTGACATTTATCTCTCTTTCAGGTACCTTTGTTCGAGCCTTTCGATCTTGGATTCTCTGCTCTCTCCATACTCAGCTATTTCCTTTATAATTTATTTCAGCTATCATCTTCCCCTCTAACCTCATACATTAGGGGGCATCTGTTATAGATGAAAATGACACATCTCTGTCTGTGACCACTTTCCTATGATTTCGTTGCATGTCGACACTTCATGAAAGTCACTGAAAAAACACCTAACTTGTAGGACCCATATCTTGAGTTTTGTAACTCCGTTTGACCTCATCTCTACACCATTGGAAGCACATTTCAGTTAGCTAAAAATTTCCAAAAGACACCAAAGTCTGAAAATGCCTAGAAGTAACCTAAACATGAGATTTTTGTATGTGTACATGGGTTTCTTTAAGGAAACCCACATATGTACGCGAGTTGATATATATAATACTCGTGTACGCATTAAATACATGAATTTTTGCATTACAACCCACGTATACCTCCTACATATAAAACCTTTACTTGTGTAAATACCGATGGAGAAATCGTAAACGTGAAAGCGATCCCCAAGAAAACAACTATAAGACAAATCTTTGCTTTGCAACTTAAGCGAGCTGTTCAGAAGGGCTGTAAAGCCTTTGATGTAACAGTAATTAATGAAGAAGATACTAATAACAAAAATAAATTCAAACTGAAAAATATTCCGATCCCGAGGGAGTATTCAGATGTATTTCCTGAAGAAATTTCAGGACTGCCTCCGAAGCAAGATTTAGACTTTACTATTGAGCTGGTACTTGGTGCAGTGCCCAGCTCAAAAGCCCCTTAACAGATGAATATATTGGAATTAAATGAACTAAATTCATAGTTAAAAGAACTTATTGATAAGAATTATATTAGACCCAGTGTGTCTCCCTGGGGAGCACCTGTTACTTTTGTTAAGAAGAAGGATGAAACTTTACTATTATGTATAGATTGCCGTCAACTAAATAAAATGAATACCAAAAACAGATATCCGTTACCCCGCATAGATGATCTGTTTGAGCAGCTACGTGGAGCAACTATATTCTCGAAGATTGATTTACGATTTGGTTACCACTAGGTCCAAATCAAAGATGAAGACATCTTTAAAACAACTTTTAGGACTAGGTATGGTCATTACGAGTTTGTCGTTATGCCGTTTGGGATTACTAATGCCCCAACTATTTTCATGTGTTTGATGAATAATGTAATGCATAAATACCTTGATAAGTTTGTGGTCATATTCATTGACGACATCTTAATTTACTAAAATTTTGAAGAAGAACATAAAGAACATTTAAAAATTGTCTTACAAGAGTTACGAGAACATCAACTCTATGGAAAATTTAGTAAATGTGATTTCTTTAAGGATAAAATACAGTATTTGGGTCATGTAGTGACTAAAGAAGGAATTTTTGTTGATCCTGAAAAGATAAAGGCAATTGAATAATGTCCAGTCCCAAAAGATGTAACTGACGTATGATCATTCATGGGGATTACTGGCTATTATTGAAGATTTATCGAAGGGTTTTCAAGAATTGCAAATCCCATCACTTCTTTACAGAAGAAAGGGAAGAAATTCGAGTGAAGTCAAAAGTGTGAAGATAGTTTTAAAAAGTTAAAAACATTATTAACCACCGCACCAATCTTAAGAATTGCTGACCCTAATAAATATTTTATAGTATGTACTGACGCATGCAATGATAATTTAGGTGGTTTTTTAACTCAGGAAGGACATGTCATTGCTTATGAGTCTAGGAAGCTGAAGATTCATGAGAAAAATTATGCGACCTATGACTTAGAATTGGCTACTGTCATACATGCCTTGAAAATGTGGCGCCATCATTTAATCAGAAGAAAGTTTATATTAATGACAGATAATAAAGGGTTAAAATATCTGTTGGATCAACCTAGCATAAACGCTAGGCAAGCTAGGTGGCTAGCTTTCCTCAGCTAGTACGATTTTGAAATCCAACATATTAAAGGAAAGAAAATAAGGTTATTGATGCTTTAAGCATAAATGCAAAACTGAATTTTACAGTAGCTATCAACACCTATAAAACAGATTTAGAAGAACAGCTAGAGGAAGGAATAGGACAAGATGAAAATTAACGAAAATTACAAGCAAGGGTAAGAGAAAATTTTATTGAAAGTTTAAGTACAGGGTATAGTTTAAAAGAAAAAAGGATTATTATTATATAAATATAGACTATACATACCTAATCTACCTAAGATTATGTTGCTGATTTAAACAAAATTCATAAGACTCCTTATTCATGGCATCCTGGTTATCAGAAAACTATAACTATGCTAAGAAAGGATTATTTCTGGCCAAACATGGAAAATGAATTGTCAGAATACATAGGTAAGTGCTTTGAATGTCAGCAAGTAAATACTAAACATCAGCATCCAACTAGGTTACTTCAGCCATTACCTATTCCTAGCTGGAAGTGGGAGATAATCAACCTTGATTTGATCACAGGACTACCTAGAAATCAAAACTTGAATGACTCAATTATGGTAGTTGTCGATAAATTAAGCAAGGCAACTCATTTTATACCTGCAAAAACTACTTATAATGCTGCGAATATTGTTGATATTTTTCTAAAACAAATTTTTTCGTTTACATGGAATACTGAAAGTAATAATTTCAGACAGAGACCCTAAGTTTATGGGCAAATTTTGGAAGTCTTTGTTTAAGGGATTAAACACTACATTAAACTTCAGTACCTCTTTCCATCCTCAAACAGATGGATAGACTGAAAGAGTAAATCAGGTATTAGAAGATCTGCTAAGAATGTATGTAGAAGAATAGCCAGGTAAATGGGAAGATTGCTTACACTTGGTAGAGTTTGCTTATAATAATCATTACCAAGCCTCGACAAGATATAGTCTTTTTGAAATTTTGTATGGCAGGAAGTGCAATACCCCCATCTCATGGAGTAATATAGTTGACAGGCTAGTATTAGGACCTACATTATTAAAAGAGATGGAGTTAATTGTAAAACAGGTGCAAGGTAACTTGAAAGTTGCGCAAGATCAACAAAAAAGTCAAGCATATCTTAAACGAACTCAAAAGGAGTTCCAGGTAGGTGAACATGTCTTTATTAAGCTGAGACCTAAAAAGAGTTCTGTGAGGTTAGGAAGTTGTGCTAATTTAGCACCCTGTTATTGCGGACCTTTTGAAATATTGTCCATAATAGGACGGGTAGCATATCAGTTAGCTTTACCACCAAACTTAAAGGTTCACAATGTTTTTCATATTTATGTGTTAAAAAAATATGTACATGATGCTACTCATGTTATTAATTGGAATGATGTGCAGGTGGAGCCCGAAGGATATTTTTTGGTGGAACCGTATTGTATCCTCGAAAGGAGGGAGATCTCGCTTCAAAATCGCACCATTGGTCAGGATAAGGTGCAAGGGAAGCACCTTAGTCCAGAAGAAGCCACCTAGGAATTGAAAAGTCATATGTGGGAAATTCTGAGGACAAGTGTTGAATACCTGAACTAGTGCAGCTATTCTAAGCTGCATTCATACTGTTGTAAGCAGAACTGAGTTACTATTGAACACTCAGTGGAGTTGCAGATGATTTCTAGACTACATCTCTCAACCAATACTTCTACCAGGTGGACCAGGAGACAAGCTCAGGGGTCCTGAGAATTGCATTCCAGCTCTTCTCCAGTAGTTGGTTGGGAGGAACAGTTTCCTTAAGTTGTTATCACCTCATCTATACTTCCAGGTTTTGTTTAGTTCAGTCATTTAAATTATTTACTGTATCTGGAAAGTTTAAGAGTTTTCAATAATATAGTATATTTTCTATTTTATTTCTGTTAGGGATAAATAGGAGAATTATATGCTGTGAAAGTTAGTAACTAGCTAGATTAGGGTAAATTAATAGAGAAATGTCTGAGTTAATTGATAGATAGAAATAAAATACCTAAACTATATTTTTCCACACCTTTTGCAAGGTAGTACTCTAGTATAGTAGGTTTGTTTATATTCAAACAGTGTATTCAATATAATATGTATGCAGATGCAAATGGTTATTTTCGACAGGATTTTGTATAAATTGTTTATAGAACTTCAGTTGCATTTGTAATACTTACTTAAAGCATTTAAACTAAACAAATAAAGACAGAAGGAAAGCCTAAGTAATACACACTAGTATGTGTAATATTTTACACAGTAAAACCAACAAAATTACATATTATAAACCTAGTATGTAATCCTAAATAGATATTATAGAAACAATAAATTATCTAGACTAAGTTTAATTTAGCAAAATAGTAAACTAGGTTAAATAATTACCTAGTTAGCTCACCTATGTAAACAAAAATGTAAACTAGGGTTAACTGAAATAAATTACTAGCTCTGTAAATTTTAAATAAGAGTTAGGGTTTGTAAAAGATCTGTTCTTTCACAATGAAATAAATTCACAATTTATAATATCAAAACCTAGCAGTATATTCTAGAAAGTACAGAAAATAAGTACATTTAATTAAATTAAGTTTGTTTCTCTATTCTCTTTCCAGAATTCATTTCTCAATTAATAATAAGTTACTATCGAAGCATTCCATTGTCTAAAGATTCTTAGTTCATAATTATTTTAAGGAGAAAAACAAAATTAATTAACAATCTACTTAACCCTAAACCATTGAAAGGTAAATAACAACAAAAATAGCTAACATAAAAACAATATATAAATATAAACCAAATAGAGATACTATCAATTCAGGTTTAAGCTGTAATAATTTTTATAAATATAAAAAACGAAACTGAACAGACTTAGTCTCAGCTCACATCCTTTTACATCACCTGTCAAACAGAGTAAAAGTATTTGCATACAAACAGAGTTCTCATAAAAGCCAAACATTTGTTTCGGCTACAAAATCCCTTTAAAAAGGGAGAAGTGCTATAAGAACAGGCATTAACTTTTTTTTTTAAACCCTAAACTAATCCTCATAAAATGACCCAATGGCATGTCAATAAAAATCACGGCTTAAATCCAGTACCAAACAACTTCATTAAAATTCAACCATGGCCGAAATGGCTCAAAAACTAATTCATTAAGTCTCAGCTACGAGAGCCCGAATTCTTCCATTACAAAACAACCACCAGGGCTTGAAGACAAACACATCATCTAATTAACCACGGTCGAACCAGTAACCGTCATTCACGTGGCAAAACCTTCCTAAAAATAGCATACATCTAGAGCATGAGAACCTCAGGTGAAACCGAGGCTTACCAGTTTGAATGCCTTCCCGGAAGCTCTACTGGTGGAGTTTAATAAAGTCAAGCTATCGTTGGAGATCGTGCATGAAATCAAAACCATGATTGTTAATTATACATTTTTTTACAAATTATAAACTTAATATTGTGCAGAAGAGGTTTAAATAATTCATTTTCTTTCCAAAAGAAGTGTAGTAGCTATTTGGAAGTCGTGAGATAACCCTAGCTTCCTTATTCAGCAACCCGAGCTGAAAAGGAGCACTGCCCAAAAATAAAATGCAGTTTGCAGTATTCGGGAATGAAGTTCCAAGCCATGACGAGGTAAGGACCATACCCACAGAAAGAAACAAGCAGTAAAACAAAGTATCCAAGTCACTCTTCCAACGAAACCCTTGCACACCGGTTATGGTCATAAACACTCACAGAGTACAACTCACACAGTAAAAACAAAGGCAAAGACAACACAACCTTCAATAATCTTTTCAACTGTCAAAACCACCTCACGATAGCAACAAGCTTCATGCTCACTTCTACTACACCAGTTCATGAAAAAAATCTTACAAAGGAGCTCAATATGGCTCATGAAGGCATGTGTGCAAACTATGGAAGGATTGGCGATAAGCCTGGTAGCCATGAGCTCGCAGCTCGACCACTCACAACAAAGACAAAACAATAATGCAAATTTAGGGTTAGGACAAGGCTTTTCTTTGCCTCCAAAGTCAACACAAAACCTAATCATCAACCAGCAACCACGTGTCCAAATTATTTGCAAGTGGTGGGTTTCATGCTATAGTTCAAACTTGTCAATCCTGCACAATCATTGTTTACAAGTCAAAACCTTATGCTATCATTGCATAGTATCAATATTATCCTCAGTTTGATTTCTTGTTTTTGTAACCAAAGACTTTGTGTTTGAGAGGTGTTTATTTACACTAAGGTCTTATGTATAACTTAAAAATATCAATGTTCTCCTTATTTTTTTAATAATATTTACTTTTGGTAATAGTAGGATACCAACGATGGAGGTGAACTAACTTTCTATAGGAATACTTAACCATAAGAGATCTTTCTGCTAGGTTTTAGTCTAAGCATAGTTTTTAAATTTCAAATATATGCTTTGTTAACAAAAACTCATATAAAATGAGATTTCTAACACAAGGAAATCAAATATAAATACTTGGTTAAGGAAGATTGTTAGAATATAATAATTAAAGTCTTGCAAAGAGCTTGAGTAGATATAAATAGTACTTAAACCCAACACTAATGATAAATGTGAAGTTTGGTCACAAGTAGATTTAACATATCCTCTAACTTTTATACCTCTTCGGTTATTGTGCTCTTTTTGACAGTATTAGACCTGTTTATGAAATGCCCGTTTAGAATTAAATACAAGTCTATAGCTGAAAACACAAGGAGGAAGGTTAATGGAACAAGTACTATGACAGTAAGCATAACTGAACTAAACCCATTCTTTTACAATAGTTTTATTACAAACATTTATCCAGGTTTCTAACAATAGAAATACCAGCAATACCTCTTACGGGGTCAAGATGCAAAACAAACAATTTATCTATCATTTTTCCTATGCTAGTTGAGTGTTATTCTCGATCTGGAATTTACTGGTAACAAAACTGCTTACATGTTTAGAACCTGTAAAAGAAGCATCACTTCACTGTGTTAGTTGTAAGCTATGTAAGCCTCGATCTCATCTAAGGTTCTTTACTACTTGACAGAAAACAATAATAACACAATTAGCATCAGGTTAGATATAGTTTTCCTTCCTATCCATGTTTAAAAAAAAAACATAAACAGCTGAATTTTAACATCCGTGAAATAATACTTCAAAGATAAACAAATAGATTACATAGAAATAAAGAATTAAAATACTTAATTCTAATTACTACCGTTTGAGTAACCGCTAGCAGTTATTTGTTCATACGTAGTTATTGGAACCAAATCCTCTTCACTTCTTCCCAAATATGCCACTAACTATGTAGTACATAAAGAAGCAGTGAGACAACTCTTCTTAGATGGCTTCAGGAGTTATTTGTTTGATATAAAGAAGGATGTGTTACCACCGATTCCATTTTATGTTGGTAGTTCTAAGTTTTCCAAGGTAAAAAATGCACCAGAGTTCATGAAAGAGCTGGAAATATTTCATTTTGGTGAAAAGAGTTTTCAAAGGGCTGATTCTCAAGGAAAAGTTGCAGCACACCGTGCACTCTTGAAAGTGAAATTCATGTACATTGATCATTTGGATAAAGATGAAGAATTATACCGAAATTATTGCAATATGAAAACTACGATCAAGTGTCTCAGGAGGAATATCACAGTGTCTAGAGGTAAAGGCAACTCCTGTTCGATATGACTCCTTTTCCTTTTCTAACTCTGTCAACTCAGAGGCCTGAATTAACTGAGTGACTGGTATTTTTAATTTCTTTTTCAACAGCTGGATAGTGTTCTTTTTCTCATCCAAAACATTCTTAGTTGCATGTCCTTTATCCACCTCACTATCCATAGCCAAAAGATCACCTTGAAGCTTTTTAGTCTACTGCTTATGTGCTTTGTTTTCCAACTTCTGTTGTTTTTAACTAACCCTCTATCATGGATACTGTAGATTGCAACTTTGAGACTTTCAATGTAGCTTTCATTAGATTAATGTAAATAAATTCCCCAGTTTATTTGTGTAGATGAATTTTTTTAGACACTGGGATCTTCTTCAAATTCAACCTCATTTCAACAACTCTCTTTTGAGTAGCTACTACCATATTTAATGTATTTTTTGCATGGTCTTTCACGGTGACCAATGAGACCTCCTTGTCTGAAATGTTTCTAACTTTTGAATAAAGTTTCAAGGCCTTCTCTAAAGAAATTGTCTTGTCTTGTCCATATTTTGCATACAAATCATCCCTGGACTTGAATTTATCACTTGATCGCCCTCCTATATCTCTTTAAAACTATACTCTTGCACCTCAAAAGATGGGCCTTGGATTTTCTCTTTCATTTTATTATTTCCAACCTCAAACAACTCCATCTCTGACTTTGTTTTTTGTTTATTTGATGCTTCTAATACTTCCTCTTCAACCTCCATAGCCTTTGAGAAACTTCTCTTACCAGTTATTTCAATTTTACTTGGAGTTAAAACAATACTTCTTGTTTCCTTCACTGTTATAGATGGATTTGCTTGTGAATTCCCTGAATCCTCCATGTCTAATTTGCAGTCCATCAAATTAGATCTATATGCTAATCCTTATATCTTCTGGTGCTCAAATGCTTTATTTTTATTCTGCTTCCACCTCTGAGAGATGATATGATGTGGATCATAATTGATTTTAGTGTCCTTCATGAAATTCATATCTCGCAATAGGTTTTCAATCATTGGGAGAGAAGCCTTATTTTTTATGATGAATGGACCTACCTTCAAAGGAAACTTGATTTCAAACGCCTTTCTAAAGTTTAGAAAATGCTCATTTTCTATAATTAATTTATGTCTGATGAATTAGAGAGAAAATATTCAGGGTGTTAAAACTACTAGTAAAATATATGGTTCATGAAGAACACCATACACTCTGATAATTGTATGTTCTTTAAGAAAAAATTAATCCCCAACTCTTCTATTTGGATCAAACTGTAACATTTCTTCCATTTCTAGTAGAACTCTAGGAAACATATCATGAAACATTACTCTGTAAATTTCTTTCAATATAAGGTTCATATAATTGAAAGTGTTGTTCCTGATTTATGAGGTATACAATATTTTTGGGAATTGCAGGTTTTCTTCATTGAAAAATAGGAACTTACTAACCAAGTAGGATTGGAATATGAAGTGTCTCATAGTGTGTAAATTCACCCGCTGAGAATGAATGTTCTCAGCCAGGAATTCATCAAATTTAAGACAAGACAACTGACTTGACTTAGACTCAGACTGACAATTGCTCATCTTAAACAAACGACTCAATTAAATCTATGGAACAAACCTATTAGTGTCTAGCCCTAAAAATTAACTCAGCAAGGAAATGACCAATTGAGACTCTTCATTAAACAAATTGATATCAAAAGGGAAAGGTTCATCTGCAATCGACACATTGGGTTGAAAACTTTTAGAGTAAAAGAATTGCTTTTCCTCATCAACAACATGTCAAAACTGTTCAATTAGGTTTTCTTTGATGAATTATTCATGGTTCAAGGTGAATGACACAGGTACTTCAAGCAACTCTTTGATAACCAGAGCATTAGTTATGAAAAGTATCTTAGACCTAGTTGAATCCATGATAACATGCTCATAATGGGAGTAATTAGATGTGCACCAGGCTACAAAATATGGAAAATTTAGGCTTTAGTCTGAAAAAAAATGGTGGAATATAGACTTGTAGACATCGTGCAGGTTGATTCCTTGTTATTTTAAAGTTTGTAATTTGTTTTTTAGCTCGTGAACTGGACCTATTATCACCAACCTTGTAGTTTCCTATGTGAGGTGGATCTAGGATGGATGGTAGAGGGACAAACAACTAAGAAGGTGGAACCAAGATTGCATTGACTACCAAATGGATGGTTTTCACGCCAATCGAGGTAATCTTCATTGTATGTTATCTTATCCCAAGACAACAATGGGGAAGAACCAGATCTACTCCCAATAGGAGAGATCAAACCTAGACACCAGATCATATAAAATGGACTTGAGGTACGTAAGTTGTAAGGTAAGTGGAAACCTTAGATATATGGATGATGTCACTAGGTGAACCAAAGCTTTGGATTAGGGGTTGAGGAAGTATGAGGTTAGATCCAAGTTGGTACACAGGTGACCTATGAGGTAAATACTAGATCTGGGGTTGAGGTACTAGCAACAGCTGAAGATATCCATTTCCTTTGGAAACGTGACCAATGCAAGGAGGGCCAGGACATGATTGGGGCTATCTAGTACCGACGGATAGAATCGAAGGAAGATATGAAAATGTCAAAGTACCTGAGTCACCAAGAAAAATAAGATTACAAGAAAAAGAGGCCAAAGAGGGGGGTAGCGCTAGGGTTGGAGATCAGTGCCTGTCAGATCCTGGGTAATGGAGTCAATATGTGTCCAGCGTTGGAGGAGACCTACCTGGGATTTTTCCCGATCTATAAACCCAAGATAGCAATTTTTCAAAAAATTCAGATCCCAGGAGAAATAATCCATTGGAGGATAGCGCCAGGGTTTGGGAAACCAGTTTTTCAGATCTGGGGCCACCTGGAAACTTCCAGATTAGAAATTTACAGATGCAGGCTTGGAGGATTTAACCCTCTATGAAAATATATTAATATCAGGAGTCACAAAAGTGTCCACAAGACCAGAGCTATTCCCTTGCTTTGAGGTCATTGGATGGATTATGTCTAAGTCTGACACAAAGGGGGTGATCATGTACAATGTTGAAGATAAAGGATTTGCCTCTTTCACCCCTGGGTTCATAGCTAAAGCTTACAGTTTCGCAACCTCAGAATTCAGCATGACAACTGATTAGATAAAAAATATGACCATTTATTACATTGGAGTTACGAAGATGATGACAACTGAAGGAAATTCCTTCGGGCAAAAGGAATCCGGGGAATATGAAACTTCCAGTCTCTGCACCCCATACAGGATGGTAGCCCTAATGATAAATAGGATCTTTGATAGAGCTGATGGAAGGTTTTATAAGATTGGGTGGATACTAGTAATGTACCATGTAACCATGATGGGGATTGTGTTCAATTGGGAAGATATCATAGCAAACAGTTTGTCCTCCTGCATGATTGCAGCAAAGAAAGGATTACACCAACGAAAATTATAGTTTTATATGGGATCCTTTCTGATTGACTGTATACTCTACTTCCACCCATTTGAAAACTTAAACTGTAGTTGGAAGGAAGGATAAGCTCCCATCTATGCAACATACCAGATCTTGTGGGCTCACAAATATCACAGTTATTACAAGTTGATTTGTGAGGAGTTCTTAATGCCACTGTACCAGTTAATTTTCCTTTAGGAATGTAAATGCCCATCTGAAGGTGCTTTGGAGTCCATAAGGGAGTTTGGAGACTACTTCTTTTCTGAAGAGGGCACCTACTTAAGGATGTATGGGGGAACCAAATCCCCTTCACTTCTTCCCAAATATGCCACTAACTATGTAGTACATAAAGAAGCAGCGAGACAACTCTTCTTGGATGGATTCGGGAGTTATTTGTTTGATATAAAGAAGGATGTGTTCCCGTCAATTCCATTTTATGTTGGTAGTTCTAAATTTTCCAAGGTGAAAAGTGCACCAGAGTTCATGAAAGAGCTGGAAATATTTGATTTTGGTGAAAAGAGTTTTCAAAGGAATGATTCTCAAGGAAAAGTTGTAGCACACCGTGCACTCCTGAAAGTGAACTTCGAGTATGCTGATAATTTGGATAAAGACGAAGAAGTATACCGAAATGATTGCAATATGACTGCTCTAAACAAGCGTCTCAAGAGGAATATCACAATGTCTGGAGTCAAAGGCAATAGCAGTAGTAATCCCAAATAAAAGGACAGGACGAAGAAGCTACATGAAAAGAAAAGGAAGAAACAACACGAAGATTAGCAGAAGGTGCAAAGAAAATCTTGGAAGAAGAGGCCAAGAGAGAAAAGGAAGAGGAAGAGCAAAGAAGGAAAGAAGAGGAGCAAAAGTAGAATTAGCCAGAAGAAAGAATAAAAAGGGAATTAGTAGACAAAGCAAAAGAGGAAGTTGAGAAGATAGCAAAAGAACTCAGATAGAAAGAGCAAGAGGATCTAGATAGGGAAACTTAGGAGCAGAATACTACTCAGGATAATCCAGAAAGTCTCCCTTCCACCTCAGGAGATATACTAACAGGAGGTCACCTCCCTATTGTTGAGTTGGGGTTGGTACCTTTCACTCCGTTGAAGCAGCATGAAGTTGCAAATTTGGAAAATGTATTCTTTGACCCCAAGCGGAAATCAATTGTATGGAGATACGTGAAGACATTGAAAATGGGTACTCATCCCAAAGTTACCATAGTGACCAAGAAAATGGTTGTAAAGAATATAGATGAGGATCCAAAACATATGGCCTCATTTGGTATTGCAACTCCATAGGTGAATGCCTATAATGTTGGTAAGCTGAAAGGAGAATTTGACCAATATAAATATAAAATGGCACAAATGAAGGAAACCTTAAGGAAGTAGGACAGAGTAGATCGAGAAATAAAGAGGAAGTATGATGCCACCCTTTCGGACCTAGAGAAATTTCAGCAGGATTACCAGATTTTTGAGGCAGAAAAGGATGCTTTGAAATTGTCAAATACTATCCTTGGTGGAAAAAAGAAGGATCTATAAAGCAAGATGGCAGATATGGAAATACAAAGGTCCGCATCTGACAAGAAAGCATAGGAGTCTAAAATTCGAATTGCAGAACTAGAAGCACAAAATAGTCCCTCAGAGGTACTATTGAAAGCAGCTAATGAATGAAAAATGGACATAGAACCTCTTAGAGAGCACGCTTTCTTGCTCAGAGGTAATATATATCAAGTTCAAGTGAAGCTAGCAGAGGAAGTTTACAGAATTAAGCAAGTAGAATCTAGGTTGCAGGAGATCTCAGTGATATCTATTGAATTCAAAACAAGGACTCAGGAAATTGCAGAAACTATAAAAGGTCAATTGACATGGTTGGAAACTAATAAAGAAATTCTGGAAAACGCACCTATGAAGAGTCCAGAAAGGTTGTAGGTTGAGTATGATATCATGAATTTTAGTAGCAAGGATGCTGAGAGACTGATATTGATGGTTGAGAATACTATGGATAGATGCATGGAATTCTACAAAAAAGTGCTTACAACCTAGTATAGATGCCATACATCTTCAACATAGAGGTTGTAGGAGTTTTCGGATCAGGAGGATCATTTGAAATACCTGCATGACAGGCTGCAGGAGGATGAACTCATATACAGCTGGTTAAAGGTCTGAATGAAAAGGTGGTAAAAGGTTTGGTGGATCAATATGTAGTCAGTAATTGTCTGCTGGAGGACCAGCTTAGAGTAACTCCACAAAGGGTTGCAGAGATAAAATCCCAGTTGTCCAAGCACGAGGTCACAATTAGATTTTTGGAACCAACAGACTTTGAGACCATAGTTGTAGATTGCTGTTGCGTGGAAACAGTTCTTGAATGGATCGACGGGGCCCACTTGATTTGTCTTGTCTTAATGATATGTGGATATTTTTTATGTAATATTTTTGTTTTTATTCCATTTCCTAGTAAGCACACTAGAGGACAAGAAATTTTGTAATTGAAGAGTTGGGGAAGCCCAAAGGGTATGGATAACCAAAAATCATTTTGTAAACGTATAAGTATAGGTAGATTAGAATAGAGGAGGGAATTTTTCTATCTCTCATATGCTGCAACTTTTTTGTAAGGAGAACTATTTCTTTTTATAATAAAGAGGACTAAAATTTCACTGGAGAGAGGACTGCATGAGTTTCAAACTATGTTGTGTAGATTGTTGAATGGTGAATTATTTCTGTTTTAGCATGTTGTACAATTTGTGAGATCGTTCTAACCCGCTGAAATATTCCTGTGTTATGAATGATTTCATTTTATGTTATGAATCTTATGCAATGAATGAGTAATGAATGCTTTAACTTCACAGAGCTATCTTTGTGTTATTTCTCTGCTGGATTTATGTATTCATAATTTGTCAGTTATCTGTAGAATTCTTTGTGAAAACAATGTAGTACATTAATCATATTAGTATTAATATTGCTCCGTGCAAATAGTTTAGATTATATTAGAGTAAATTACTTGTTCTTTGCTTTTGGTGATTGAGGGACAATTGATTCATGTAAGGCGAGAGGTAAGACCCTGCACAACTCACTACGTGGATAACTGCTTGTGAGGTTCTTGTTTTGGAAATCACCTACATTTAGTTTAGGCACTTGCATATCATTCATAAACATAAAAAAATACATAAACGGTGGACCAGGCCGCAACTGGTAAAATAGACTTAAACTTTCCTTTAATTCTACGGTAGCCGGGCCGCTGACCGGACTAATTCGCCATACCAAATGATAAACGATCTAACTGGGAACAATTATTGGCTAGAATCCCTACTGCCAGTACCTAGAATTTTCCAGGCATCAATAAGGTCGCAGCAACAAGGCTATGGTCACCCTTTACAATGTTTGTGTTCAGAAAGGTGAGGAAAGAGGCAAAACCACATGGGGAAAATCCTCCCTCAAGAAAGGACAAGGCACACAACTTGAACATGTCTTCAAGATATCTTCTTACTCACTTGAGTGAGTTGGTTGAACCAATTCTGGTGGAATAACATGATGAATAAGTCGTGAACTCCATGATCATGCGCTAGAGTGTAGTATCTGCAAGAAGGAAGAGGAGAGACTCACTGTATCTCATCATCAGATGGTGGAGGATCATTATCTAAGTGCTTATTGTTGATAACATACTATGATATGCAAACATAATCTAAAAAGGAAAAGAGATATGTGCATACTCCTTCCCAAAGAGTAGAAAAATTAACACAATTAGATCCTTGTCTAGCTACGAAATGGTGAAATGGGTCATGTATATTATTTTAAAAATGCTGTAGGACCTTCCCAAAGCTGAAATGAGGTTGAAACGAATATGATTCAAAAAAAAATAATCATATGGAGAAGCAAAGATCAAATATATAATGTGTCCATGAGGGTATGGGGCTAGAGTAGGAAAATTATGCGGAACTGGTGAAAACTGATAGATGTAAAAATATGAATGATGGATGGAATTGAGATCTAAACCATAGATTCTTAGAACAAATCCAAACATGTGAAATATAATTCCAAGGACAACTAATGTCAAGGATAACCAACTAGTGAAAAATAGACAAGACTTGAAACCATTAGATATAAGTAACTCTTAGAGCATAATCCACCTTAGTACCATGGTCATATACCTTAGGCACATTTCATTTGCTTCCATGCAATGATTCTATGGTCTAGACTTAGGGAAATTTATCACTTACTGATAGTTCAGGCATTCCTAGTTGATCATTCTGACAGTTTAGGTGCTCCAGGTTGATCATTCTGACAACCCAGGAACCCTCATTACTGAAATTCAACTAGCATGTGCTCTCCCATCCCTAGTTTTAGGGATTATGTTTGACTTGAGGCGCTAGTGCATGATTTAGGTGGGTTTTTTCCTTTCTTGGGAATTTATTTCCTCCTTGTGCCACTCCCACTTACCCATGTGCTCATCCACACCTGCCATACCTCCATTTATGTTCCAACATGCCTCACCCATGTTCACACATGCATTTGTGACCGTTTGGGATGATTCAGAAGCTCATTGGTTGACCTAGGGACGTTTGAGGGTCAAATATTGAGTAGACACTTGTATGCATCCAAATGGCCTCCAAGGCCTCATGATTTTTCCCTATCATAATATGTATCTGATCCAGACATAGTTACATGCTGGAAATTCATAATAATATCTATTATTGACCTCATGTGTGTATGTAATTTTCACTCTTTCAGCTATTTTGTGCATGTTTTGTGAGAAATATCGAATTGTGAGAATTTACTTGGATCCTAGATCCTACCATGAATCAATTTTCCCATGGTATCATATCTCTTTGGAGCTGGAAATAAAATCCATAGTGTTTGAGTTGTTGTTTGAGGGATTTTCTAGATAGATTCGAGTGTTTTCATTGCAGGTACAATCAACAATTTGCCACCAAGAGCACAAGCAAAAATGGAGAAAACCCATGTTTTGTTGACCCCATTCAACTATTTCAAATGGAAGGAAAAAATGGTGATCCATCTAAGTTCGAAAGGCTTGTACAAGTTCACCATTGGGACAGAGGTCGAACCAAACTTTGTTGTTGAGAAATCAAATTTCTTCAACATGATTGATGAAGCATTTGGAATGATTTGTCTCAGCATTTTGAGGGACTTTCTCTTCCATGTAGATAGTATAGATACTCCCAACGAAGTATGGATCAATATTGAGACATTGTTTGAGAATATTTATTAGACGAGAGGTCACCAGCTCAAAAATGAGCTAATCTCATTGAGTCTAGCTCAGTTTGAGACAATCCATGACTTCTTCACCAAGCTCAAATCATTGGTGCTTCAAATAAAGCAATGTGGCATATAGAAGAAGGAGGAACAACTCATATTGTCCATAATTTGAAAGCTAAGGCTAGAGTACTTAGTGTTTGTATCAACATTCCACTCTAGAGAAAAACTGGCGCATGCCTGCTGTTATCCCTAAAGTTGGACCTAGACTACAAGGGATCCAAGCTTAAGGAAATCTTAAGTCTGATAAAGACTAAATCAAAATAAAATCAAATCACAAGATAGACTAAAACAAATCCTAAGGCTAAGATACTTTACAGTTTTACAAAGTACTAGCTGAGTTTCATATGTTACAGAGCTTTCATAGGTTAAACATGACTCACTTTACACTGAACAAATCTGGTATAGACAGCTGAATACAT
>LPNX010867707.1:0-11625 GCA_001517045.1 Pseudotsuga menziesii
AGCACCCTAAAGGAGATACCGCTAAGAGGGGTACAGGGTATCGTCCTTGTGTTGGGTGGCTTGAATGAAGAATAATGACAAGCACCCTGAATAGCACAGAGGATATACACGAAGGGTTTGTATCGTCCTTGTGTTGGGTGACTTGGATTGGTACTTGAAGTACTGTTTGCACTTGATGTGCTAGGATGGAGGACATCCAAGAAATGAACAATGCAGAAAAAGGTATGTGCATTGCAGGTAAACAAGTACCGATGAGGTAATATGCTGAATGATTGACATTATTGATATAATGAGATTTCAATGCTTGTAGACATGTTTTTTTTTAATGTATAAATTCCATTATGGAAAATAATTGGGTAATATGACACCCATGAACACTAGAAAAATTGCAGATTGCAAGAGAATCTATGACTTTTGTTTAAGTTGAATTGTAATTTGGACATGGATTATTGGAAAGGACTGAATGGTAGTTATGATGCTGCAAATGACCTGCTAATTATGTTTCATGATGAATTGACTCTTACCTATGAAAAATTTGGGTAGACGTGATTTTATGTTACAGGAAAAATGCAAGTCCTACAAAACCTACAAATATCAGAAAATAAAATCAAATAGATCCGAGCAAGGCGAAGCAAGACGAGATGACTCCAGAGAAGAATAAAAGTTTTGTCGAAGAAACACCGAGGATGGTGTTCTTTCTTTTAGGGGGGAAGGATGTAATATCCCTCTCCTATGCCCTTAAATATCTTGTAACTTTGAAAGATCAGTGTACTTATTCTCTGGTGAGGAGGTCAAGGCCAAGGCCCATGTAATATCCCTCTCCTATGCCCTGGAATATTTTGTAATTTTGCATATTATTGTACTCGTCTCGGTGAGGAGCTCAAGGCCAAGGCCCCACCCAAGACAACACCTTGTGGCTTATAAAAGTTAACTATCTAAGTGAAAATACTTAAAAGATGAAATGCAATGACAAAACCTAACAAAGGGCTAACTAATGGATAAAAAAACTTATCCCAACTCAAGACGCCTAGTAACCTTGACGAGAGCGTTGGGGAGGTTAAAGAAAATAACCAAGGATATTGGAAGGAAAATGTCGATAAGAGTATTATATATATATTAGCAGATGGCCTAGAGTGAAAGGAAAACTACAGGATTAATAATTATGAAAGAACATTAAATATATAAGAGGACAATTATTCCACACATGTGTTTAGTATACATATATATAACGGTATTATATATAATATCACACCTCTTATATTGAAATGAATGG
Organism: Pseudotsuga menziesii; assembly: GCA_001517045.1. Taxonomy (NCBI): domain Eukaryota; kingdom Viridiplantae; phylum Streptophyta; class Pinopsida; order Pinales; family Pinaceae; genus Pseudotsuga; species Pseudotsuga menziesii. The sequence continues at coordinate 1,274 of LPNX010867707.1, forward strand.
TGTAAAGGACATTATATATAATAGTGGATAGTCGTCTTATACATAAGAAAATGTATTATATATATATAATGGTGGTAAAGGGCATTATAGTGGATAATCATTACATACGTGTGTAAAGGTATTATATATAATGGTGGACCGCCTATAGTGATAGGAACTCGAGGTATATATTATATATATATTATAACGGAGAATTATTTTATACATGTACTACATGAAGTAGTAGAGCGCATATAAGAAATTCTTGTATAATCAGAACTTTTTATAAGATGGGGAAGCATCATAACTAGAGTTTTTGTGGAGACAGAAAACACTTATATATTCAGATTTATCCTACTATTAAATTTCCATTAGAGATGCGCGAAGATTTTGGAATCACTTGGATTATGGCCACTAAATTACGGAGCTGTCATTTACTTCCTCAGCTGACATCAATGGTGGAAAGACGTTGATTATGATGTTTTTATTTGACCCTGTCTTACAGTCGCAGAGTGGGGAGCGGTTACATTATTTTTCGAAACCGCTAATTATGGGGGGCAGAATTTATCGACGCACCTTTTTGGGAATCCAAGAGAGTCAATTTTGATATACGTCCCCAGTGAGAGCTAAATAAAAGGGGGGGAAATGGAAAATCTCAGGGGGAAGAGGAGCGGGGTGATAAAAAAAAAAAAAAAACCTCTGCACAATTGATTGAGGGAAAACAGTTGAGAAACCCTGCGTTCTCTTCCTGAAATCCGTTGAAGCATATTCGCCTTCGCCTGCTGCAATTCGGTCTGCTCTATCATCGTGGGAAAATATGTTTTGATTTGATTTTTCGCATATCGTTTTTCTACGACAACAACTTAGAGCAATTGGATCGTATGCGCTTGCTATTTAGCTCATGGCAAGTGATGTTATACAAGGGTTGAAGGCTTGTTAGGGTTTGTGTATCCCGTTGTGTTTTCGGTGAGAAGATTTTGGTTCTCCTTGTAAATAATATTTATTGAAGTATGGTTAGATTGGGAGCCTCGGTCGGCGAAGCCTGTTCGCTTGAGGTTGCTAGGTAATATGGGATTTCGAAGCCTCTTTAGTCATCAGGTCCTTCAGGATCAGATCTTCAGAGAAGCCGAGAGTTGGATAAGTTTTAGTTAAGTGCTGGGCTTTATGAGACCGAAGAGGAGTCTGCCCAAATTTATGAGATAGCGAAACAAAGGGGTCCAACAATTGACTCAGGGTAAAGGTTACACTGAACAGAGGGTAGAAGAATCAAATGCAAATGGCAACGATCCCATTATATTATTTTTTGTGCATGTCTCCCCCATAATCGATCCTTGATCAGGACAAGTCGAGGTGACGTTGAGACTGCCCGTTTAATGAAAATAGTTTGGGGGTCAGCCATGTCATCCGAGGGGCTAACGATCGAGCTGGAAACAACAAAAATAAAGACAGCAAGAAGAGGATCGCACTGCCTGCCATACAATGGACCTACGAAGGAGCGCCACTACGCGGTGCGCCCTGGGGTCGAAGGTTTCTTTATTACCTGTGACGGTGGAAAGGAGAGCCAGGCCAGAAGCGAGGCCATCTACTTGTTTGTCAAGGTATGAGCTTTGCTCCACAGTACAGTAATCTACATTTTTAGGTCTTAAGAATATTATTTAGAGTTTATGGTATGCATGCGGCTTTTAGTTTGCTCGCATTATTTGCGCCTGGAAAACAACCATTGTCCCGAGCTTAGAATAAGATGGTTGGTAGTTTAAGGAGAAAACTTTCTCACTATGATGAAAACATCGATTCTCGTTGAACCGAACTGTGTGATTTTCTTATAATTATAATTATTATTTCAGGTTTTGGGATGGTTATCTTAAGAGCATTCTATTCCCACGGGGGCCAATTGAACTCCGGCTCCTATTAGCCTTTTATGATACTAGTGACCACAATTAATCCCAATAAAAACAGTAAGATGATATAAACTATCATAAGGGTATGAAGTGGGTTGTCCTACGGGAGTAGGAAGAAGGGTAAGAATGTTGATTAAATATTATATGGCCATTTAATGCTAATTAAAATAAGTACGGCTATTTACTATGTGTATAAAACGTTATATTGTGTAGATATGGATGGTGTAACCTGAACCATACTTGTATTTAAATTTAAGGCAATCATGTCTTATGAAGTCTTAGTTGGTTGATAGTGGGGCTAACTGATTCGTTTGATAAAGATGCTTAAAAGTGAAGGTAAAATAGTTTTACAAGCTGCCGCAAGAGGTATGTCTAAGTGTTAAAGGACCTCTAAATCAGTTTGGATATTTTTTTTATAGCTTAACAAGTTTCCCGAGAACGACAAGTTAAAAACATAATAAAACTGAAGGTTGGAGTCATTGCAACCTGTCTACTTCTAGAGTTTCCTCTATACTTATTCGAGGAAGTATTTTGTACATTTTTGTGCCTGAAAGACTTGAAGTAAGAAAAAGCCTTTAACAGGGAATTTGATATTCTGAAAATGTCTCTCTGCGAAGAGACTTGAGGTAAGGAAAAAGGGGCAAAGAATGTGCCAGAGCAATGTAAAATTATTCCTTTCGATAGATCAAATAAAAAGAAACAAATAAATTGGTGGATGTAGCCTCGTGGACGAGGTGAACCACGTGAATATGGTTGTCTCCTTTTCTATTATTATGTTGTGCAGGCGTATTTCTTTTACATGATGATGCTGTTATGAATGCAAAATATAAATGCTTTAATTGGTAAAAGGATTACTAAATTTTTTTACTTTACAGACCTCTTGAGTGCTTTATAGCTTTCAGATAGCAGGGTAATTTACATATGGTATCAGAGAGAGGTTGAAACGCTCGGGCCTATTGAGCTCAAAACGCTCCAGCAGGGGAAGTCGGCGGAAGGGAGAACCTATGTATTTTGTTAGAAAGGTAATCTCTGTGTTTTGGAGGAGGAACAAGTATGCCGGATCAGTATCTAAGTCTGATTTCAATTTTATTCACTGGTAATGTAAAATATAGGTATGCAACTAGTATTAGTATGTTGAACGCTGAATTGCAATAGATACATTGTTTGTGTATTTACAAGTTTTCGGTTCCTGCATTACCCTTTTGATTTATTAGATCTGCATTATTTCATTGGGAAATAACAGACCGGATATGGTCCATCAAATGTTATGTGTTTAGCCTCTCCACCGTTTCAGCTCGACCTATGCACTTTAACTATGATATTCAGTCTGGTAGAGAGAATGCATTTTTACTTTTCGAGTATGTATGCCAATAATTGGGTCACTCATGCCTCACCACCACACTTTTTGCAGCTTAAAATGTCCAGAAAAGTATTCAAAGAAATTAAAAAAAAATAAAATAAAATAAAATAAAATTCGTTGTTAGTTAATCATAATTTAAAGGCTGATGTGGGAATGGTTGACTTATTGTTGTGAAACAAAAATTATTGTATTAAAATTTAAATTTAGATATCGTTGAGTTTGTTAAAGTTTATCTTTGGAATATGTCTCACGGGACTTGAAAGCCGAAACCTAAATTTCTTAGCTAAACATCTCTAGGTATTAAGTATTTATTTAAAATAACTTATCCTCTTAACCAGAGGTCCCTCATAATGAAGAGTTCGTTAATTTCTTTTGAGTGGAATTATTATAAATTCTGTGTTGGTGTATATTTATTACCGAATCCTTGTGAAGTGTATTTATTTAAAAATTAGGGCATGCACATAAGTCTTATTTTGTTCATCTACATGTTGGAGTTCTGTGGCATTCCTTTAAAAGTAGTGAACACGATTAGATGCTGCAAGAACTTCAATCCTTGAATTTTGAATTAGGATATGCTCAAATCTGTAAGCGAGCGTTATGTATAATTATATATTCTTAGATATTGGAATTTTTTTTAGTGGGGATATGCTCAGATATACAAAATGATAGTTATGCATAGATATATATATCCTTACATTTGTGGATTGATTTGGGGGTACGATGACAAATGAAAAACAATAGTTATATATATATGTATGCTAGTTCTGTAAAAGGTTAACGCTTCTTGCATGCAAAAGGTTAACGCGTGGATATGAAGATGGCTTTTATTGTTTATGTTTAGATCGCAGGCTTTTTGTTCTAAGATCGCGTTCCTGCATTTTATAAGTTGTCTTCCTGTATTCTAGATAGATCCGTTTGCATATACATATTCATCATAAAACCAAGATATGGTATGCAATGGATTTGATGAATAGATCTGTACAAATTGTATGCTTGTTCCTTCATTTTACAAATCGCTTGTATGAATTCTTAAGTTATGAATATATTCGTCAGCATATAGAGCATGACATGCACACAAGATACGGTATGCATTGATTTTTATACTGCTATTATGAATGTTGAATTAACGTGGTTTTCAAGTTATGGTTGCACAAAAGGATTTCCATTAGTCGAATGGAATTAGGGGATAATATGGGGAATCATTCTACAGACTTACATACCTTTTTGTAAGTTAGGTCACTTTTTTCAGAAGTATTGAAGGTAACTGATCTATGTTGTTTCCTTAATGGACTACTCAGTATACTGAAACCGCGGTTGCTACCACTGCACTTAGGAAGTGATCATTACATTCTCAGGTGCCTATCATATTGTTCGTCTTGACTATGTGTAATTTAATAAGTGTTAGGAGTTACTTCTTGGACGAAGAATCTTTGGATGTATCTGTGTGGGATGATATTAATAAGGTTCAATTGAGGTCAGGTATATGTATGCCTTCCTACTCATGTAAGAATATGTGGGATGTTTTTTTTTTTCAAACTTGTAACCTTCTGTTTTATCATAAGTTCAAAATCCTATGCGGCTAACGAGCTTGGGTACTTGAATGTTTCATTAAATGAAAAAAATTTACACCACGTGCTCCAAGGATCTATTGGTGATATTTTGGTTTTGTTACATATTATGCGAAAGGATTTATATTTGAAAATCTGTTCCCTATATGCATATATGTTTTTGACAGAGGGTTTTGGGAGATGTTACATATGGTTATATAAAGTTGCGGCAAAGTTAGTATATAAATATATAATCATTCAAGAATCAATACTATATGTATAAACATTGCAAAGAGTATTATTTGAATAATATAGCCTCTGTGGTGCAAGCTGATTTTTGTTGATTTGAGTGGTTTAGGGTATTCAGTATTGCCCTCTAATTTTCTCGTAGTTGAAGAAGGTTTGAACAACTGAGCACGCTAGCCATTAGGATGGCACGGTAGGAAATGTCCAATAGCATTTCCAGAGATAAACTTCATTGGGGACAGCTCTACTGTTGAGTTGTCTTGCAGCTCGTGATGACCACGACTATCTCAGGTTGTGTTTTTGATTATTTATCCGCACGATGCCCATCTCGGTGGTTGAATTATTTTAATTATGGATATTGTAGAAAGGACAGTTTAACTAAGATAGTTCTTTAATTGGCCTTTTCGATTGGGATTTTCTGACCTTATTGACGAGGCTAATTGCAGGCAATTTATGTTGTTTAAGAATTGCTAACAGATTCTGGATGTTGGTCTTATGGCATTGACAAAGCACTTAAAGGTTCAAATGTAGTATATATAAAATTGCTGATGTGAATGAATTTTTTCTGTTTTAATAAATTGAAGCTAATGAGTAATTGCATTGTCAAAATTCCCAAATTTTATGTGTTTCTTGCATGTGGTGTTAGTATAAGAAAATGAAAAGATTTTGTGGCTTCTTGTAAATGCCTACTTGTCAGTTCTGGTGATAAAAGGCTCTTATCGGATGAATGAAAAATGAAGTAAGGCAGGACTTGTGCAAAATTTTGATGTTCTTTGAATTAATAAGATGATAAACTAACACCCATATAGTGCTTGCAGGCATGGGGATTTATGGCCATGAAAAAGGCTAAAGCTCCAGGACTATGATGAGTTAAATCTCATGAGTATAAAGTTATCACTAGAAGAGGGAGTGGTGATGGAGGTAGTGGTTAAAATCTACCTTGTTTCCCCTGGGCCAGCGAGGGACCATTATGCATTCTGGGGACGCCCAGATGTAAGACATTTGGTTAAGACTCGTCCGCACACATTAGAGGACTCTCACATGAGTTGGGGGACTCTGTGAAGAGAATAACCTCTAGGCACTGTGGAGGTGTGCGAGAACGGAGTGCCTCAGCTTGCTGAAGCACCCTAAAGGAGATACCGCTAAGAGGGGTATAGGGTATCGTCCTTGTGTTGGGCGGCTTGAATGAAGAATAATGACAAGCACCCTGAATAGCACAGAGGAGATACACGAAGGGTTGGTATCGTCCTTGTGTTGGGTGGCTTGAATTGGTGCTTGAAGTACTGTTGGCACTTGATGTGCTGGGATGGAGGACATCCAAGAAAGGAACAATGTGGAAAAAGGTATGTGCATTGCAGGTAAACAAGTACCGATGAGGTAATATGTTGATTGATTGACATTATTGATATAATGGGATTTCAATGCTTGAAGTCATGTTTTTGTAATGTATCAATTGCATTATGGAAAATAAATGGGCATATGACACCCATGAACATTAGAAAATTGTAGATTGCAAGAGAATATATGACTTTTGTTTAAGTTGAATAGTAATTTGGACATGGATTATTGGAAAGGACTGAAAAGTAGTTATGATGCTGCAAATGACCTGCTAATTATGTTGCATGATGAATTGAATCTTACCTATGAAAATTTGGGTAGACCTCATTTTATGTTACAGGAAAAATGCAGGTCGTACAACCTACAAAGATCAGAAAATAAAATCAAATAGATTCGAGCAAGGCAAAGCAAGAAGAGATGACTCCAGAGAAGAATAAAAGTTTTGTCGAAGAAACAAGAAACACCGAGGATGGTGTTCTTTCTTTTAGGGGGGGAGGATGTAATATCCCTCTCCTATGCCCTGGAATATTTTGTAATTTTGCATATTATTGTACTCGTCTCGGTGAGGAGCTCAAGGCCAAGGCCCCACCCAAGACAACACCTTGTGGCTTATAAAAGTTAACTATCTAAGTGAAAATACTTAAAAGATGAAATGCAATGACAAAACCTAACAAAGGGCTAACTAATGGATAAAAAAACTTATCCCAACTCAAGACGCCTAGTAACCTTGACGAGAACGTTGGGGAGGTTAAAGAAAATAACCAAGGATATTGGAAGGAAAATGTCGATAAGAGTATTATATATATATTAGCAGACGGCCTAGAGTGAAAGGAAAACTACAGGATTAATAATTATGAAAGAACATTAAATATATAAGAGGACAATTATTCCACACATGTGTTTAGTATACATATATATAACGGTATTATATATAATATCACACCTCTTGTATTGAAAGGAATGGTGTAAAGGACATTATATATAATAGTGGATAGTCGTCTTATACATAAGAAAATGTATTATATATATATAATGGTGGTAAAGGGCATTATAGTGGATAATCATTACATACGTGTGTAAAGGTATTATATATAATGGTGGACCGCCTATAGTGATAGGAACTCGAGGTATATATTATATATATATTATAACGGAGAATTATTTTATACATGTACTACATGAAGTAGTAGAGCGCATATAAGAAATTCTTGTATAATCAGAACTTTTTATAAGATGGGGAAGAATCATAACTAGAGTTTTTGTGGAGACAGAAAACACTTATATATTCAGATTTATCCTACTATTAAATTTCCATTAGAGATGCGCGAAGATTTTGGAATCACTTGGATTACGGCCACTAAATTACGGAGCTGTCATTTACTTCCTCAGCTGACATCAATGGTGGAAAGACGTTGATTATGGTGTTTTTATTTGACCCTGTCTTACAGTCGCAGAGTGGGGAGCGGTTACATTATTTTTCGAAACCGCTAATTATGGGGGGCAGAATTTATCGACGCACCTTTTTGGGAATCCAAGAGAGTCAATTTTGATATACGTCCCCAGTGAGAGCTAAATAAAAGGGGGGGAAATGGAAAATCTCAGGGGGAAGAGGAGCGGGGTGATAAAAAAAAAAAAAAAACCTCTGCACAATTGATTGAGGGAAAACAGTTGAGAAACCCTGCGTTCTCTTCCTGAAATCCGTTGAAGCATATTCGCCTCCGCCTGCTGCAATTCGGTCGGCTCTATCATCGTGGGAAAATATGTTTTGATTTGATTTTTCGCATATCGTTTTTCTACGACAACAACTTAGAGCAATTGGATCGTATGCGCTTGCTATTTAGCTCATGGCAAGTGATGTTATACAAGGGCTGAAGGCTTGTTAGGGTTTGTGTATCCCGCTGTGTTTTCGGTGAGAAGATTTTGGTTCTCCTTGTAAATAATATTTATTGAAGTATGGTTAGATTGGGAGCCTCGGTCGGCGAAGCCTGTTCGCCTGAGGTTGCTAGGTAATATGGGATTTCGAAGCCTCTTTAGTCATCAGGTCCTTCAGGATCAGATCTTCAGAGAAGCCGAGAGTTGGAGAAGTTTTAGTTAAGTGCTAGGCTTTATGAGACCGAAGAGGAGTCTGCCCAAATTTATGAGATAGCGAAACAAAGGGGTCCAACAATTGACTCAGGGTAAAGGTTACACTGAACAGAGGGTCGAAGAATCAAATGCAAATGGAAACGATCCCATTATATTATTTTTTGTGCATGTCTCCCCCATAATCGATCCTTGATCAGGACAAGTCGAGGTGACGTTGAGACTGCCCGTTTAATGAAAATAGTTTGGGGGTCAGCCATGTCATCCGAGGGGCTAACGATCGAGCTGGAAACAACAAAAATAAAGACAGCAAGAAGAGGATCGCACTGCCTGCCATACAATGGACCTACGAAGGAGTGCCACTACGCGGTGCGCCCTGGGGTCGAAGGTTTCTTTATTACCTGTGACGGTGGAAAGGAGAGCCAGGCCAGAAGCGAGGCCATCTACTTGTTTGTCAAGGTATGAACTTTGCTCCACAGTACAGTAATGTACATTTTTAGGTCTTAAGAAGATTATTTAGAGTTTATGGTATGCATGCGGCTTTTAGTTTGCTCGCATTATTTGCGCCTGGAAAACAACCATTGTCCCGAGCTTAGAATAAGATGGTTGGTAGTTTAAGGAGAAAACTTTCTCACTATGATGAAAACATCGATTCTCGTTGAACCGAACTGTGTGATTTTCTTATAATTATAATTATTATTTCAGGTTTTGGGATGGTTGTCTTAAGAGCATTCTATTCCCACGGGGGCTAATTGAACTCCGGCTCCTATTAGCCTTTTATGATACTAGTGACCACAATTAATCCCAATAAAAACAGTAAGATGATATAAACTATCATAAGGGTATGAAGTGGGTTGGCCTACGGGAGTAGGAAGAAGGGTAAGAATGTTGATTAAATATTATATGGCCATTTAATGCTAATTAAAATAAGTACGGCTATTTACTATGTGTATAAAACGTTATATTGTGTAGATATGGATGGTGTAACCTGAACCATACTTGTATTTAAATTTAAGGCAATCATGTCTTATGAATTCTTAGTTGGTTGATAGTGGGGCTAACTGATTCGTTTGATAAAGATGCTTAAAAGTGAAGGTAAAATAGTTTTACAAGCTGCCGCAAGAGGTATGTCTAAGTGTTAAAGGACCTCTAAATCAGTTTGGATATTTTTTTTATAGCTTAACAAGTTTCCCGAGAACGACAAGTTAAAAACATAATAAAACTGAAGGTTGGATTCATTGCAACCTGTCTACTTCTAGAGTTTCCTCTATACTTATTCGAGGAAGTATTTTGTACATTTTTGTGCCTGAAAGACTTGAAGTAAGAAAAAGCCTTTAACAGGGAATTTGATATTCTGAAAATGTCTCTCTGCGAAGAGACTTGAGGTAAGGAAAAAGGGGCAAAGAATGTGCCAGAGCAATGTAAAATTATTCCTTTCGATAGATCAAATAAAAAGAAACAAATAAATTGGTGGATGTAGCCTCGTGGACGAGGTGAACCACGTGAATATGGTTGTCTCCTTTTCTATTATTATGTTGTGCAGGCGTATTTCTTTTACATGATGATGCTGTTATGAATGCAAAATATAAATGCTTTAATTGGTAAAAGGATTACTAAATTTTTTTACTTTACAGACCTCTTGAGTGCTTTATAGCTTTCAGATAGCAGGGTAATTTACAGCCCCACCAGCAGAACCTTATTTGTTAGGTAAAGAAATTTCCTAAATACTGGGACTTAAGACACGAACGCGACATTATTTATAGAAGTCGAGCCTACTAGGAGGAGGTATTGGATAAATTTCGACCTAGTATCCTTACAACCCTTATGAGCTAGCAGAGATAAGCTATCTACCATAAGAAAAATGATGATAGTAGGGGTAAAACTATGGTAAGAACGGTATAT
>LPNX010867708.1:0-90633 GCA_001517045.1 Pseudotsuga menziesii
TATCCCTGGTTTTTTCTTTGTAGTTCAGGCGGCCATACGAGGATTCTAACTGCCCAAGGATTCGCACTACGAAAATATTATATAGATACCGCTATGAGGGGGAATATATGAATATATTAAATCATGTTGGTTTACAGATAGAAATTAGCGTAGCATGTTAATTAAATTATGCTAGAGCCTGAATCAAGACAGCCATGCACTATGCCTTAAGAATAACCAACCCCTTTCCTTCACACTATGCTCTTTGTATAATGTTTGAAGCTGAGAGAGTATATCTAGAATGATATTTGCAAGCTGTGATAGCTCCCCTGTATGGCCAAAATGAACATTATGGCGCAGAATTCTGCTAAAACTTATGAAGTATTCAATTTCAAGCAACTTGTCTCTGCCCAATTCAGGACTCCATGGAAAAGCACCAGCAAATGAAAAAATGGATTTACAAGGCAGCTGATACAGTTCAACACATGATTTCTGCCATTTTGCTGTCAGTGTTCTTCAGCTGCCATATTCCTTGGGGCAGAGCCAGATCTTGCAATTGATGATCTAATGTTGTCTCCACTGAAGGTAGATAAGATAAGATAGTTCAACCCTAGATAGGTCAAAGGAATGTGAGTGCAACTCCTATAAGAGAATATCTAACATGTAAGGTCAAATATCAACAAATTCAGTCCACTCATGGATATGGTGCTTGACATTCATTCAAAGCCTATTGAATTGTAGTTCTGAAGGGAAATCTACAACCTTATATTGTTTGTGCCTAAATTTCTCATCTCTAGATGTATATGACAGAATTATTGTTAACAAGTTGGTGGTCATTAGGAGGATATTTTAGAATAATATGGTGCAGTACTATGAAATTCCTTGATCACATATTCCATAAATTAGGAGCTTGAACAAGGAAAAAAATAAAGCCTCTCGGTGAGGGACATATACTAAGCATAATGGTGGGGCAGTTCATTATGGATGCATTTCATTATGGATGCAGTCCATCAGAGATCCAGATGTGGAGGCTGTAGCTGAGCAGATGGGTTCATTAACTGTTACCACAGAGGTTTCTGTTTCTGCCTATTCAGAACAGACAAATCCCAAGAGAATGGATCTGGATAAACGTATTCAAGCATTGAAGAAAAAGGTACATACATTTGTAGAAGTGACCTTTATAGTGATCTTATAAAGGTGATTACGAGGATTCTGTTTGTGGCATTGTGTTTCTACTAACCTCTCAGATGTAATGTGTATATGGCTTCTTGGTAACATTATTATGTAAAATGTCACACAGGTGTAATTAGGCACAAGTTGTTTGTGGCAAGCTAGCTACACTGGGGAAGCTACCAGAAATTTATAATTATCTTTTGTATTCTCATACAGGGAACACTGAATCGTTTCTAATGTCTATGAATGTATGGAAAGATGATTTGTTCATGCACTAAAACTAATCTTATTTTGTGAACAGATTCGTCTGACAGAGTCACAACAAGCATCTATGGCTGGTGAAGGAACACTGAATCCTGAGCAAAGAGAAAAGCTGGCTAAATTGGATACGTGGCGAAAGGAATTGAAGGACCTCGAGGAGAAAAGAATGGTGTTGAGGTCTTAAGAATTGGATTTGTCTACAATGTACATTATTTTTTATACTTGTTACATGTTTGATTATTCCTATTGGCATAAATTTATGGCATTCACTTGTTTGGATTTGGTTTTCATCACACGAGTACAGCTAAATTATGTAATACTTTGTTCTGTTACAATTTCTATTGGATTTAATAACTTAGGTACAACTAAATTATGTAATACTCTATTCCTTTACAAGTTTCTTGCTCAACCTATATGGAATTTGAGGACTCCATCATTACTCTTCTCTTTAGCATTCTTTGCTTTTGAGTCCTACATTAGGACACGAAATGTGGTCAAAGTGCAACGTCATCTACTATTGATATCATTTGTTCTGATTCTTAAAACAAAATCATCAACAAAGTTTGGCTGGTAGCCTAGTACTGCCATTTGTTCTACATTATGGCAGCTAGACCAGTAATGATCATTTGGAAAAAAAGGAACAGAGTGCTTGAAGGCATTTTTATGTTGACTTACACCTGTACATATATAATATAAGGATATAGGGAATGCAATATACTTTTTTTGGTGTCTATGCCCCACTAATGAGTTCTAATAGGACCTGGTTCTAGCCTAAAGTGTCATCAGCATCTCTACCATCGGAATCACCATAATCAACATGTTCATCTTCCAGTTCTTCCCCTGTATCTTCTTTAACCCAAGTATGAAGCCCTGTTTCTCTGTATTCTCCTTCTTCAACTTGATGCTCATTTTCAGCATGTTCAACAATCTCCTTTCCAGTATTCGAAATATTATCAGTATCCGAAACAAGTTCGTATTCATCATCATAACCATCAAACTCAGAGTCACCACCATAGGCAATTTCTGTGGCATCCTCTGCAGATTGCTTGTCCAATCCAAGCTCGGGGCTTCTAGGATTTTCCCTAGTGGTGTTAATATCCTCTACACAAGCATTAACAGCACAGATAGTCACAGCATTTGCATCATCAACAATGTTGTCCTCATTGACAGTTTTGATATGTTGTTGATCCCTGGATGGAGAAGATGGGAAGTTTATTTGCACAAGATCAGGATTTTCATTAGTTGTTTCAGGACCACTTGAGTTGCCCTCGTAACTAGTGCCATCAGTAGCTTCAAAATTATCTTTTGCAGGTTCTTTATCTTGCTTACAATTAGCAGAAGACTCATTTTTATCAAACATATCTACATTGTCATCAATCGGAGTATTATCTAACTGACTGTCACTTTGCAAGCACTGGTCTGTTGCCAAAAGACAATCTGAAGGTTTCTCTACAAAATGTCTATCATCTTGGGCATCAACACCGGAAACATTAATAACTGATTCACAAGCTTCTCCTGAAGGTGCTATGGAGAGGTTTAGTTCCCTTTCAGCAACTGATTCCTCTGATAGTGAAACACTCTGATACATATATGCAAGGTTCATCTCACACTGGTTGTGAATGGCATCGGGCCGAAGTCTTAGAGACGTATCAAGTTCTGAATCCTTTCCAGAAGCTGAGCTTTCTGAGAAATTCAGTGCATTATTATCTTGGTCTGCCTGTAAAACCTTGCTCAGCATATCCTGCTCAGACTTTCCAGTATCATGCTTAGCTTCTGAAGCTAATATGTGTACCTGAATCCCATCCAAATGTTTTGAGTTCTTATTGTTTGCAGTGTCTGCAGGTAAAAATTCAGATTTAGAATCTGTATTTACAACTTCTAGTTGATTTTCCCAAGAATCCATAGGGGTATTCAAGTCCCAATGGGACCTATCATCATTGAAATAGCCAGAATCCAACCTCAAAAGAATTCCTTTCTCTTGTTTCTCTCCATCTTCCTGTAAACCTGCAGCAGAGCACTCCCCAGCTACAGAAGACCTTTTACTACAGCCAGTTGTCTCTAAATGAGTTCTAGATCCTGGAGCAATAGAGTTACAGCATAGGGCTAACTCCATTGATTCCTCTGTCTCCATGCATGTAATGTTATCTGTTCTGCTCAGATTATTACAATCTGATATACCCTTGATTACATGGATTTCATTCTCTGCAGTAAGTAACAGATCACTTTGTAGCACATGGTCTTGTCTCCTAAAATATTCTTCCTGTTTCATAGTGTCCATGCATGAATAACGCATTTGTGATTTATGACACTCAATTTGCCGTTTCCAAATTCCAATCAAAACTCACCCGAAAAGGAGGGTAGATTACCGGTGAAGGCACGGCCATGCCCAATGGTAGGCTATAAAACATTCCAGACTATGGGAACACAGTAATAAGAAATAATAGAAGTGATTTTCTTTGCATAAAAGGGAATTTTTCTGTTCGAATTCGAAAATTTTAATTTAGTTGCTTCAGTGTTGGTACGCTGCTGCCTAGATCCACGCTTTTATAAAATGGATCTATTTATCAATTTGATTCAGAAAAGAAGTCTATTTATCAGTTGGATTCAGATGTATTCCCTGTTGCTTCAGTGTTGGTACGCTGCTGCCTAGATCCACGCTTTTATAAAATGGATCTATTTATCAATTTGATTCAGAAAAGAAGTCTATTTATCAGTTGGATTCAGATGTATTCACAGGGCTTGAGCCTTTTGATCTTCGTTGGAAAAAACCGTATGCCTCTTCTGTAAAAGGCAACTGTCTTGTTAACCTGGTGTGCGTCCTGTACCAATTGAGATCCACATTCAATTTTCCACCTGGTGTGCGTCCTGTACCAATTTTGAAATTTTTTTTTTTTTTTTAAATTCCCTGCCGTCGCTTAAGCGACAGTTCTTGATGTCGCTTATCCGACGGTTGCTCTCTATAACCGTCGCTTAAGCGACGGAAACTCCATCTTTTTTGCAATATTTTTTTTTTTAAAATTGACTAACCGTCGCTTATCCAACAGACCTTCTGTCGCTTAACCGACGGCATGAAGGTTATTTTTTTTTAAAAATTTCACTACCGTCGAAGATATCTTGTTGCTTAATCGACGCTTTAAATTTAACCGACGGTTACTGAAGTGTCACTTAACTGACGGTTACTTACGTGTCGGATAACCGACGACAAGTTTCTGACGCTTAAAAAAAAATCAAAGTGTCGTACATGCGACAGGAAAGTGTCGAAAATCCGACGTGACGGCCGTCGGATTTTTGGTCGAAATGTAGTAGTGAATCAACTACTTCTGCTAAGCACTTGATTCGAGATGCACTATGACTCATTTGGTACCTCCGAAGTGCTCATTTCATGCATGAACCTACACCATCATGTTCACCCTTTTCGTGCCCTATTTCAAAAAAGCTCCAGGTGTGTCGAATTCTTGTCTCTTTGTGAAGACGACTCAACCAATAAAATGAGCGTGCCGATTTGAACTGCCCCGCACAACCATCTAACCAAATCCAATGTTCTGTAAATGACACCCCATTCTTTTTTAATGAATCATAAATCAACCCAAAGCAGTGTTGAACAAACAATGTGTCATGCTCACGATCATCACTGACATAAAAATGGTATTCCTTGATCACATCGTGTGACTGAGGAGTGCTATCCCTACCATCAATGCTCACCTGAGCATGTCTATACAATAGAAGTACAAATATGGACACATGGTCGGAGTGATAATACTCACTTTGTATCTCTCTCTGAGGAGCAAATGTGTAATTCTCAGCAAAGTCTACCACCGATAGGATTGTGCCTGGCTCAAAAACCTCACAAGAATGCTTAAATTCTAAAGCTTTCCACCTAGACCTATGGGAGTGTTTAATGTATTTGTAAATTTTACTTTGAAACAATAGAGGAAATTTCACCTCAAAATGGGCCTCCTCAAAAAAATTAATAAAATAATAGTTAAAATAATAAAATAATATTTATTAATTTTGGAGGAAGAAAAGAAAAAAATTATTTTTTTGTTTGTATTTTCGACATATCTCCTCGTGTTTTTACTTAAATTTCGATCAGGAGAGCTCGTTGGATGCGAAATTAAATTCCGCATCCAACGAGTACCCACTCGGCATACTTTTGATGGACCAAGCTACCCAAAAAACAAGAAATACCTGAAAAAATGTGGGGTAGCGGGGTCCGTCAAAAGTATGCCGAGTGGGTACTTGTTGGATGCGGAATTTAATTCTGCATCCAATGAACTCTCTCGATCGAAATTTGAGTAAAAACACAAGGAGATATGTCAAAAGTACAAACAAAAAAAGTAGTTTTTTTTATGATACCTATCCCCAAATTTATATTAAAAAAGTGTTTAAGACCTATACGGTATTTCAAATTTAAATCAATTTCATTGGCTAACACATGATGACATGGAATTTGAGTTAAAGTTAAAAGCCCCATTTTGAGTTGAAATTTCCTCTAATGCTTGTCCATGAATTCTGAAATAGGAATATCATCCTTGAGCAAGTCGATCCTCTTAGATGGAACATGTGAAGAAGATGATAGATTCATGGAGACATACTCATATCACGGGGGTGTCACCTAGGGACCAATATGATATCACGTCCATTCATATTGGGGTGGTTAAAAATTAAAAAATTAAAAGTCAATATATTGGTGGTATATTAGGGCTAATAAGGGTTTTTTTTAAGTATATAAATATCCAATATGTTTAGGGTTATTTTATTCCAAATTTCTGCCCGCTCCCTTCACCAGTGCTCCACCATTGTGCACCCTGCGTATGCTGCTGAGTTTTTCTGGTGCATAGCGTTTTCTCTCACACTGTCTTTGCTGCTGCTGCGGTCACGGGTTCCACCCCAGCCGCCTCCATCATTTCTTTTGTTCTTTTCCTCTACAATTTATGTGTTCTGACTTGAAATGCTTGCTATGGAGGGGAGAGTAGAGCTCAGGTCGTGGACAGTCTCTACTAACTTTCTCTGCATAAGTGCAGTAGAGGTCCCCCTGAGTGCTTGAATCACATGAACAACCCCGAGTTCTTGAATCACACGAACAAGAACTCGAACTCGAGCTGTTTGAATCCCTTTGATAACATTGTTTTGTGGTGTTTATAGTAATGGAGGTTCTTTGTTCTTAGTTCTTAGTTCCTAGTTCTAGAATCCAAGATTTCCTTACCGGAATCCAATAAAAGAGGTGGGGTATTTCCTAACCGTAGATTCAGTAGAGAATCTAATATTCATCAGAAAGGAAATAAGGCTGTTTGCCTCTGCAGCTGGTGGAACAGAGAATTTAGCATAAAATTGCTATTGGTACTAGCTTGGTGTGAAATGGTTAAATAGATCCCCATGGGCAGTAGGTAACATAATGAATTTGGGAACAGGTAGGCTCCGCATAAAGTCAAGGATTCCTGCCTGAGTAACAGAAAATCAAGTCCTAAGACATTGGATTCCCCGTTGCAACTCTAGTGATTCCCTGGTTGTCTCCATAGATGGTTGCCTGTCTCCGAAAATAACATTCCAAGGTTTCATTCAGTGTAGGAGAGCCTTTCAAAGGGCATTAGCATCTTTTCTATCCATAACAATAGTTTGCAACAAGAGTAAGATCTGCCAGAAGAAATACCAAACATAAAATGATGCTCAACCCTATTCAAATCTGCATTTTTAGGGTTTTATTGAGTCTTGTAGAGGGTAACTGGTTTTTTGGTTTCCAGTTAGATTTGTTTAAACATTGTGCTGATTTTTGTTCTGTGATATGTTTTTCTTGTGTCTTCTAGCTCATAGATATTTGATGTTAGTGCTGTCGTTAAATTTGAGCCCATTTGATAATCCTTCTGGGGTTTGGTTTTGTTCTCCAAGCATGATGCAGGAAAGAGGGATTAGGCCAAGTGGTGAAGACCTGCTTTCATGTTCACATCCATTGCTTGAGAGAAGGTTGAAACCTCATCCTGAACAAGCCCTAGATGCGAGTCCACCAAAACCAAGTTCTGCTACTACAACAACTATAGTTTATCACAACCTCGTCATTTTTGCAAGGCCTGTAGAAGGTACTGGACCAAAGGAGGAACTCTGAGGACTGTACCTGTTGGTGGGGGTTGCAGAAAGAATAACAGGGCCAAGAGAACTGTAGCTGCAGAACAGCCCGTCTTCAACACACAAAATGAGCCAACCACGTCTGCTACACCCTCTACAAATGCCCTACCGATTGCCTTGGATCACCATCAAAATGACCTTAATCCTGCTACTAATTCAAGCTCTTATTTCAATCTTTCTGCACATAGTACTGCTGGGTCCACTGAAGCTAGTCTAGCATTTTCCAGAATCCAAGAAGCTGCAAGGAATGGGGATTGGTCTATTCTACACAACTGCGACAACTCTGATTAATTGGGCCTCTCCTATGGCAGCAGTGGGCAATCCTCTTTTGGTCCCCAGAGTAGCCTAAATAGCCTTAACTGCTACCAATGGATAGGCCTAAAGGTGTTGAGCTTCAATATTGTTGGTACAATAGAATAAAGGGGCAACGCATGTACAAGTAAGTATACATTGACATTTTGATTTTGGTTTCCTGGTGCTTTATTTGTGGTTTCTGCAATGAAGTGACATTAGCATTTGGTTTTGTCTAAAAATGACTATTGTGTGATGCTTTTTATCATCACTGTAGTTATTAGACATGTCAATCATATGCAACATGCCCTGGCGATCATAGCACTCAGACATGTTCACTACTCTTCACTAACAAATGCCTTCAGTGATGAGATTCTCGAGGCTGCATTCAATGTAAGCGTCCAAATCCACTTATGTTTATGCCATCCGCTTTGTTGTGCTATTAATGGGATTAACCCTATGTACATGCAGTAATTGGATTAATGTTTATACATCCATATGTACATGCAGACGAATGTAGAGCAGCTTGAACGTATTTTCGGTGGACAAAAAAGGGGTGTAATAGTCCACGCAATAGGAGAATAGATTAGAGAAATGATGAGGAGACATGAATTTTCCACAGAATCATATTGTGTTTGGTAGGCTCCAATGTTGGCATTGATGATACTATTTGATCCAAAGTACTTGAACGAAATAGTAAGTAGCTTCTTTTGGCATGCCATTACAGACATTTGTGTTTTTCGGCCTCAAAGGATGTCACAAGTTGATCATCATGGGATGCATGTATTCTCTTTATATCACTATGTCTGTTATCCTAAGCTAATTAAAAAAAAGTTGTGATAACCCTAGTGGGTCTTAGGTATCAAATCGAATGCTATGTAAATCCAGGTAAAAAAAATTCCAGGAGTAGAGGTCGCAACGTCTGCCATAAATCCTTAGATCCAGACATTCATTATTTGCAGTTTGATGCAGTTCACTTTCTTTCATAATTGTTTATTGAGTTGATTAGGAGCTAATTAATTGATTGACTCGGTTTATGTTTTCATTTCCTAATGGATTTTGCAATAGGAAATGTAATTTCTAGTGGTATTAAGATACAAGCTTAATATGATTGTGAGAGCATATTGAGGCTCCAAGTTTTGGATAAGTATTGACAGATTACAATCAACATATTGTTTGTCTTTTCAGGGAAAATCTGTGGGGGGTAGTTCACTGGAAACACCTGGAGAGATAAAAGCTCAAAAAATAAAATAAAAATAGTTTGAAGGGTAGAGATGAAATGAAATTCCAACCCTGATTCCAGCTAGGTTTGAAGGGTGTATTTCTCATTGTTTCTACATGCTGAGTATTCTATATATGATATGAAATTTTCAGAAAATAATATCAGCTAGTTGGGGGCATAGAGGGTCTTCAAAGTTTATCATCAAGAGGGTTGATACAGTCATCACTTGCAGACATGCTGCATTGAATTCAACTGACAAGAGTTCATAAACATTCTAAATCAAAGAACTTGGCTTTTAGTTTACTATATGTGCATAAGCATCCATTGTGGGAAAGATGTTAAAGATCTTGGACATCACCTACAGGACGAGAATCAACACACAATATATGTTGGAGAAAAACTACCTCAAAAAATTGAAGGAGCACTTCCAAGCATGTAAAACAGTGAATTAATTTACCTACATCAGTTGTATTTCTATTATTGAATTCCTTGTCTTGGTTGTATGTTGTGACTGGGCTGATTTTATATGGACTGTTCATTGTTACTAATTCCAATTGCATATCTATAATTTGTTCAACGGAAGTGGTATGATATTTGTAAACCTGAGAGTATTAAGTCAATATACATTTTAAACTCACTTGAAATATGAGCACAATAAACTAGCAATAGCACCTACAAGATCCTTTAAAAGAAAATAGTGTTTTATGTCACGATATCAAATTTTTTCTAAGTGTCTCCAGCTTGCTTTGTGCAATACATAACTACTTGGAGGATTTCTAAAGGAGCTAAGGTATATGGGTATGTACTATTCTCTTCTCTTGGAAATAGGAGGTATGCACTAGGAGTAGTTTTATTTCCCTTTCTCATGGTTGATTCAATATAACTCCTACCTTAGTAATTTCTTTGGATGTCTTGCGATTAAGTATAAGTAATTGTGCTAAATGCATGTAGTAATAGGAGGTTTTTTTTGGAGAAGACTTGCTTCACTATTTTGTGTAGGTTGTTCAACTCAAGGAGACCACTATATGATTGGTTTGAATCCATGTCCCTATTATGCCATATACAGTATATGCATATTACTACATTTTTTCACTTTGAGCTCATGTAGTTTGTAGCCTATCTTTGCTGCTCTTAGGCTATCATATGATGATGCATTACCATGGATGAGATGATATTGATATACATGTGCCATTTTATTTTGCTATTGGATATATATACTGTGCTATTAGATCCAATATGTGTTGCTCAATGGATCTATGATGGATATGACTAGTGCGGTGCTTATTTATTGTCTACATGTGTTGCATATTTTTTCTTATAGATGAGTATTATCCTTTGTACTTTAATGAATTTCATATATAAAATGGAACTTGATCTTACAGGACATCATGCATTAATAACTCCTACCTGTTATGAGTAGTAGATCATTTACTTGAGAACTATCCCCTTTATCTTGCAAAACCATCTTTCGGTTTTGGTTATAACTTTGGTACAATTTCATCAATGCTTCCTATTAGCCTGCATTATGTAGTCTAGAAAAGTGGAGTCTTTTAAGTTTTTACTTTTGTACTGCCATCACTTTTACATATGCTTCTCGATGGAGAGCTTGATTTTAGATTCCAAGATCAGTCCGGGACAGTGAATGGTACTGTATAAGGCTACTAATGTACTTCATCTCTACTTTCATTCTGATATATGGTGATGTGCTAGGGTAATAAGTTACCTTTATTATATTAGGGGCATTAGTCTTCCCATTTTATTATGGTACTGGGCTGACAATTGTATGTGAACGAGGCAAGATATAACAGGGAAGTTTTAGAAAAACATTATGAAAGTTTGAACCCAATTCCATGTAA
Organism: Pseudotsuga menziesii; assembly: GCA_001517045.1. Lineage (NCBI taxonomy): Eukaryota > Viridiplantae > Streptophyta > Pinopsida > Pinales > Pinaceae > Pseudotsuga > Pseudotsuga menziesii. Next base: position 10,903 of record LPNX010867708.1, read on the forward strand.
GAAAGGCAGTAGTTTGATAATTTAAAAGATATCTTGAAATGTAATGTGAATTGAGCTTAATTAAAAGTATTTACTCATTTGTTGGGCCTTTGTTCATAGGTCAAGTCTATGGAATACTGAGTCACCAGGGTTCCATTCTTGCATGTGCTCTTCTTCACCTTAAAGGAAAGTGTAAAAAACGAATGAGGTTGGGTACATGTATGATGTTCCAAACAATTTTAGTAGAATATTTTCCCTTTGGACCTGGCTCCTATGATATGAGCACGGGTATTTACACCATGATTTCTCACACATAAGAGATAGTAAGAGAGTAAGTATGGGCATGTTAGAAGAGATTTGGGGAATTATACTTTTGTTGTACGCTCATTTGTATTACTATACATAGAGTACAAAATTGGTCTTGATTAAGATTAACCATTTCTCCAATAAACTAGGTAAGTGATCAATTTAGGATAATTGAAACAAAAGATAGAAGGATAAATTGAAACAAAAGATAGAAGGATAAATTACAAAATAGAGGCAATATATTTCGTTTAGAGATTATAATTTATTTCCAACTTATGATTCAAAACTAGAGGGTAGGCCCAACAAATAACAAAAAATCACAACCAAAGCCAGAAGCTCTATTTTACAAAATTGGTGGAGAGATTAAGATTAACCATTTTTCTAATAAAATACAATAAAGTGGGTGAATGATAAATTTAGGATAATTTTACAAAATTGGTGGAGAGATTAAGATTAACCATTTCTAGAATAAAATACAATAAAGTAGGTGAATGATAAATTTAGGCTAATTCAGACAAAAGATATAAGGATAAATTACGTAATAGAGTTTACATATCTTGATTGGAGGCTATAATTTATTTGTAACTTATGAATCAAGGCAATAATTTATTTATAACTTTACTGTCTACACTTGCATAATGCAACTCAGAAAATCCATAAGGTGTTTGTGCAGGTGCCGTCTGAAATTTGTGCTCATGAAAGTGAGGAAATAGGAATGCTATCTAGTTCTTTCATATGTCGTATGAAATTTGTGCTCATGAAGTTGAGGAAATAGGAATTCTATCTAGTTCTTTCTTCTTTGATATTGATGCCACATTTTCCTTCTGGAATTAATAATGATGACTTCTCATTGGAAGGGCCAATTACCAACACTTTACCTCACATGGAATATGGCAGTTCTAGTTGATGTAGAATTGGGGCTTTATTAGCAATGTATATAAAATATGGTGTGCGTAGTATGCTATCTGATTTGTTGGTAGTTCCAGTTCATTAATGCTTTTGTAAGGATGTTTAGGCTTAGACATTTTGTGGATATTAGGACATTATTTTAGCATGGATTTATATGTAATACTGTGAGTAAACCATGATTTGTTGAAGAGATTGTTGTCTTGTCCTTACAGTTGTTATTAAGTATTGATCCTATTGAAATCCGGTATTGGTTATGGTATATCATGACCTTCTATGATTGTAGGTATATTGTAATGACCATGATATATTCATTGTTATATGCTACATTGGTTATTCAACTTTTGTGTAACCCAGAGAATCAAGTCCTGAAATCCATCTCTGTCCACTATGGCAGTCACCTAGTTGTATAGTGGAGAGATGGTGGTACCTCAAAAGCACCTCAAAAGTAAATTAAGGTGCAGTTGTATAGATTTTTTGCATCCATGGCCGTTGGCTTTTCTTCTTCAGGAATGTTTGTGGGTTTAATTCATTTTGAATAAGCACTGAATACTAATGATTGAATTTGGTACAACAGGGAATGTCGTAGCTATGGGGTTTGTGCAACAAAAACATGCTCTGGTCTGTAGGAGATCTCCAAGGCCTAACAATGGAGGTAGCTGTATATTCCTCATCATGAGCTATTTTGTAAGTGATCATGCCTTTGGGATGGAAACATGGTGAGAACAAGTCTGAACAGAAACCCACATTTAATAAACGTTTGCATGATTGAAATGGACTTGACATTTTTTGGAAAACACATGATTGCATTTCTATACTGGAAAAGTACTCTTTGAAACAGGAAGACCGATTCTCATCTTTGCTCTCTAGGTTCTTCATTTGGCAGAAATGATGATGTGGTGACAGGAGCATAGCAATTATCTATTCCTCGCCATATTACCTGCAGTGTGCTACAGGAACTATTGGAGCTACATGCAACTACATTTAAATGAAATTAAATAGTAAATGGTAGTACTGCAATACTATGATCGATGGTCTGTTACACAAAACAAGTCATGCCTCATAATAGATAATCAATTTTATTTTAATAAGATTGTTTTTTATGGTATCGATCATTCCTCATGGCCAGAGTGGAAGAAGAGTGTAGTGGGACTTCCATGATATGCTGAAATTCCATCCCAATTGAAGGAGAAGGCTCCAAGACCCAAGCCCTTGTATCTTGGACCAATTTGATTAGTTGTGATATTATGTGGCCATATCCAACAAACCCATGAGAAAAATGTCGGAATTGTGAATATGTATCCAGGGAGTGTGTAGTATAAAAAGCTGGCCACTGCAAATATAGCAAAGAATTGCATTCGTGACAGTCTCTTCCTAGAATGGTCTTTTTCATGAAGAGCCCTGATTCACATTCAAATAAGTACTCGTACCAGAACAAATGAAGCAGAAATCATATGCAAGAATGGTCTAGTACCTATGCCTTGCTCACTAATGTTCTAATACCTATGCCTTGCTCAGTAAATTACATGAAAAAATGTAGATCAATCCAAGGTGCATGCATTGCATGGTTTTCTAACCTTTCAAGTTTTGTTGAATCTCAGGTAGCTGTGGTAATTCCCTTGGTTATTAACATGTTTTTTTACAGTTTGAGTGGTGTATATTCTTGTGTCTCGTTGTAAGGCAATTTCTTTGCTTAGATAGTGAAAATAATATTATAACTATATAGACATTTGAGCCTCAAACATGATCCCCATGGAGAAATTAACTGAACATGTTCCAAAGGGCCCTTGGCTACAATTAACTTCAAATTTTATCAATGCTTTCAGTTGAAGAACTTCATTATACCATGAAAGAGCAAGTCAGGTGATAAAATGGTAAGGATGTCAATTTTGGAATCCTGAGTTTGGATTTTAAACTTATCAGCCTATATTTACTTAAAACAGTGGAGAATTCCATGTGAACACAATGCAATACCATATTGGAACTTGAAAAGCTATCAATTTCAACAAGGTTTCCTACTTGATTCTACGTGAGTAGTGTTGTGGTGTATCCCATGGGTGTTTTGACTGCAGAACCGAAAATATAGCTTCAAGAATACTTCATCCTGAACAAAACAGCTTCAAGAATACTTTGAACAGATTGGATTTAGGAAAGGTTATTTTATTCTGAATAGCCTTCTCACTTAAAAAAGTATTAAGTGGGCAAAGGAAACTAGGAAAAAAAAAATTCTCAAAATAAACTTTGACATGGTTTATAACATGATTGAATGAGACTTCATTTTTAATATTCTTTAGTGGCTAGGATTGGGAGACTTCTTCACTTGAGCAGTTTGAACCCTGTTCTCACATGCATCAACCAGAGTGTATGTTAAGGATAGAATTTTCCAAGCAATACTTCTTCAAATATCTCTTTCCCACTCCACACTTTATGCCCCTTAGCTCCATAACTCCAAAAGGATGCCCCTTACCTCCATAATTCTATGTCATTGTAGCAAATGCCTTCGATTATCTTCTAGGGGTGGGTAACTGTTTAGTGACCAGGGAAGATCCAAGATATCCCTAGTACCTGTTGGTGGTGGGAAACTCTTTAGTGACCACTTCATAGATGATTCAACTCTCACTTCATAACTCAACAAAACGTTGGTTGAGGGTACCATTTAGTGCCTAGATATTTTCCAACATGTAGTACCTGGACTTTTTTTTCCAAAGCCACAGAGCAGTGATCACTAATAAGTGAAAAATAGAGACAAAGGAATTTTTTTTAGTCCCTTCCATAGGAAGATGGTCGTCTTGGATTGGTCGACGTTAAACCCCAAGGAGCAATTCTGGAAATTAAATGGGTTGGAAGAGCCACGACTGTCGACGCCCCTTAGCAAATTCTCCTCGACCATCACAATCAAACTGCTTCTCATATTTGCGACATATAAGGCATTTGGGATTTATCTAGTATGGTTGGATTCTTTGATATATGACTGTTATTGAAATCCTTGTACAAGACTTATAATGGAACCATGATTATTTAAGGGACTGGTTCTTAAGTTAGTGGATGTCAAACCATAACCAGAGAATAAGGATCTTATCTCTATATCCTTAATCATTTGTCCCACTATTTCAAAGTTCTTTTAAGAATCTCTAGTCTATCAGGAAGAGTTGACCCTTGGACATTTGATGAACTAGGAGGGCTACTTGTGTAGGAGCATCCCTCAAATGGACTCTAAGACAATTTTGACTATCCTCTTGTAGAATAGCATAAGGAAATGAGACATAGATTTGTCTATGCGATAGAAGAGGAGAGGAAAGGAGATATAGATTTGTGTGATAGAAGAAGAGAGGAGATAGAGATTTGTGTGAGAGGAAATAAAAGAAAAGGCTAAACCATGCATGAAGATTTAGAATGACAATTTTAATTTAAATAAAAAAAGAAGTATTTAAAATGAGGATGACAATTTTTGTCATCCTCTTGAAGCAAAGCATAAGGAAAGGAGATAGAGATTCATCTATGTGACATAAGAGGAAATCAAAGACAAGGCAAACTATATATGAAGATTCAAATGGTAATTTTAATTCAAAGAAAGAAAGGAAGTGTATTTAGTGTGATAAATATGGACTTTATTTTGAAAAAAGATGGTTAAAAATTGTGTTTAATAAATTGGAATATTTTTTCCAAAGAAAGAATGTTTCTTAATATTCATTTGGAATAAAAAAAAATATACAAACCACCAATTCTTCCTAAGCAGACAATTACTTTTAAAAAACACTTTTAGAACAAACTGCTTTAGACTTAGTTGTCTAAGAAGTTAACCCCAAACTTGAAACTTAAACAAACATCAATTATGTTTTTCTCCATAAGGGTTGGGGCATTATATCTAAAATCAGAGAAGAGTACCCGAATCGGATAATGTTTACATTCTCAGTTTTTGCATCACCTAAGGTGTATGACACAGTTGTAGAGCTAATTGCCCTTGGTTGAACTTCTCTGAGCAACACTGCCCATGATCTTTCTCAAGGCCATTGCTATTTTCCGTTATTGGGGTCAATATACTAGGTAGGAATATAAAGGGTATAAAAAATGTAAATGTAAAAATGGATACATGCAATATATAGTGAAAATAGGGGTTTTTTTAAATTGGGAAGGCATATTGGGAGGGGGTTAAAAAAACGATTTTTGGAGGTATTTTCCAATATTTTTTGAAAATAGGGGTATTGTTTCATATGCCACGAACGAACGTGCTATGGCATAGTTTCACTAAGTGAAGACCCTGTGACTCATATCTCTTCCACTTAACTGTGATACCTAACAATCGAGGGTGTGTCGGATCGATAGGAAACTTCCTATGGAACAATGCTAAATCACCACATTCATTGCATCTTCTCCCACCTACACACCTTTTATTGAAAAAAACATTTTAAGGATTCCTATTACATAGTATCATAGAAATAAAATCCTGCACTGTGTGAGGAGCTAGTTCACCATCCCAATGTTTTTTGCAAAAATACACAAATGTGTCGTAGTATAACTGAAATTCAACGTGGTATCGACAATAACAAGTGTCTCAAATCATATTCGGCCTAATATACCACGGTTTCAACTTACTGAACATGGTAAATGAGATCTAGACACCAGGATTTGATTCTTTGAATTCCTTGAACAAAGCAACTCCTGTCATCTCCATAACATGCTTGCAATGATCCTTATAAATGCTTCTGCCAGAACGTTGTCGCAGGACATGTTTTCGATCTGGTATAGCACGAGAATGGTTGTACCAATACTCTATCACCTTCTCTCTGACGCCCTCTTCCATCCTGTCTTTATATGCTTCTCTGCATATAAGATCCCAACAAGCAGCTTCATCGTTTTCATTTATATTTACCTTGAATTTAGTGTATTTGTGCAGTGTTTTTCTTGAAACGTGGAGCAGCTTTGACATTGTTGTGACCATTCAATTTCTTGAGGTGCTTCGTGCTACAATAGCAGTTGTAATTGCCCTACAAGAAGCATTGATATCATTTTTATTGACTTTCCAAATGCAGATAGTGCAGTTGTTACATTTTTTGTTACATTCTCACATGCATTTTCATTTTTAACATCCTTAAAACCCAACAACTTTGTGGCACGTTTCAATTTTTTTTTTTTATCAATCCATGTAGGATTTGAGCTTGTGTAATCATTGATTGTTGTTCAAAGTACAACTTGATTATATTACTAACATGCTCTCTGATTGTCCGATCAGGGGTCGGGTTCCCGAACTCTTCTTGAGTGACATCATCCAACCCTCTTAAACAATTAGCAGCCAATCCAACATCATTGAAGCTCCCAATTACTCTTGAGAAATCAGAGGGTGCAAGATTTTGTGATGGTTGGACAGGATCTAGCAATAAACAAATACAAACTCAAAACTAAATTTACAAGCTCAAGAATAAATACAAATAAATGCAAGCTCAATAATAACATTTTATTTTACTTATCATATTGCCATTGTTAGTTAAAAAATTAGCAAATAAATTATACAAGCTTGAATAACATTTTATTTTAAGTTTATCATATATTGTCATTGTTTGTTAACAAATTAACAAATAAATGCAAACAATGGTGGTTGTAGTAGTAACTGGAGATGAATATGGACCCCGGTTTAAATCGGCTTCCTAATGGTTAAAAGATAGTCACTTGACCACCAAGGCTGTCTCAGGCTTGAGTATTGGGGCAGTACCCCTCACTTCAGAGCGCAGGTAAAATTGCTAACCGCTTGGCCACAAATGACAGCTCTTTGGTTTTCCTCACAAGTGGGAATATAGTCAATCTAGTAGGGGTCATTGCCATTTTCGCTTGGCAGGTCCTCTCATTGGCCAGCTACTTCGGGGTTCTTGTGGTACTCCTCATAATGAGTTTTAGGGAAAATCCCAAGTACTTCCCACAGTTGTTGCAGATGAGAATTATGTCCCAATCTGGATGTTATTAAGTAAATTAGGTTATTAAGTATGATTCCTAGTCATTTGTACAATATTGCAATGTAATGTAATTGTAATTATAAAATTGTAATGTAATTGTAATTGTAATGTTATTGTAATTGTAATTGTAATGTAATTATCATCATTATCATATACTAGAACATGGTAATTGTAATGTAATTATCATCATTATTGACATGGTCTATGCGTTTCTTTGAGAACATTGTTAAATCATCCATGCATATTATTGTGCTTCTATGAGATTGTATTGTGAAGTAGAATCCAATAGAGCATCAACCTTGGTCTTCATGATATGGATGTTGATATGGAAGAGTTGTGTCATCTCCTTCTCTTCCTTCTGATGAAGGCTACTTAGATTCACCTCCTTCTGCACTGGAGTACAACAAATACTCTTATATACATGTCTAATATTATATCTACCTCTTTGCTTGAATAACGGTTATGTAATGTAAGTTGTAAAATTGTAATTTGAACGCTATGAAAATGTTCATATACATGTGAATATGAAATTAATATTGTACACGTTTAAAATTAAAGATGTAATTGTTTAATGTAATTAGAGATCATCATTATTATTTAATGTAACATGCAAAATTGTAATTTGAACACTATGAAAATGTTCATATACATGACTATGAAATTAAATCAATATTAAAATTGTAATGTAATTGTAAAATTGTAATGTAATGTAATGATGTAATTATTGTAATGTAATGTAATTGTAAATGTAATGTAATAATGTAATTATTGTAATTTAATGTAATTGTAAAATTGTAATTGTAATTGTAATTGTAATTATCATCATTATCATAGTGTAATGTAAAATTGTAATTTGAACACTATGAAAATGTTCATATACATGAATATGAAATTAAATCAATATTAAAATTGTAATGTAATGTAATGATGTAATTATTGTAATGTAATGTACAATTGTAAATGTAATGTAATAATGTAATGATTGTAATTTAATGTAATTGTAAAATTGTAATTGTAATTGTAATGTGATCTTGTAATTGTAATTGTAATGTAATTATCATCATTATCATAGTGTATTGTAAAATTGTAATTTGAACACTATGAAAATGTCCATATACATGAATATGAAATTAAATCAATAATAAAATTGTAATGTAATTGTAAAATTGTAATGTAATGTAATGATGTAATTATTGTAATGTAATGTAATTGTAAATGTAATGTAATAATGTAATGATTGTAATTTAATGTAATTGTGAAATTGTAGTTGTAATTGTAATGTGATCTTGTAATTGTAATTGTAATGTAATTATCATCATTATCATAGTGTAATGTAAAATTGTAATTTGAACACTATGAAAATGTTCATATACATGAATATGAAATTAAAATTGAATATTAAAATCGATGATGACTAGTGCAATCAACTCCCATTGAGAACAATATTTGTAATTTTTTACATAAAAATTATATATATGTGAGTCTATATTATGCAATATGAAATTATAGGAAAACTATATCACTAGGGAAAAAAAATTATAGTTATGAATATGAAATTGCATAACTTTTAAATTAAATACCAATATTGTTAGCAATGGCATTTGATTCTCCCATCATAGCTTGATTTGCTACTTCTTCTCGTCTCAAGATTGATCTTTTTTTCCTCTTTCTTTCTCTATCTTTCTCTCTTATTTCTTCGGTGTTGATTTGATTCCTACTAGATATTTTATTTCGACGCTTTTTGCTTCCCATTCTGACCAAAATTAACAATCCAAATTTACACCTACAACAATATGTAAACACAATACACAATACACAAAGCTAAATTTGCATTAAAACACAAGCATTGTTTCAAATTGGTAAGCCAATTGTGAATGATAAAATTAGTAAGATGTTTATGTCTTATGTTTATATATAATTTTTTAGAAATTCGGGTGGAAAATGGTGTTAGGAAGGTTGTTGAAATGACATTAATGCCATCAATGCTTAACTTCATTCTCGACCACTTTTTTAATATTTTTTAACAAAGACAAGACCTCGATTGAGGAATTAGCTCGATCGAGCTATTTATAATTTGCTCAACCGAGGGTTTCACAAACCCTCGATCGAGATTTGGTTAAAACCTCGATCGAGGTATTTAAAAACCTCGATCGAGGGCCTGAAAAATAGAAATTCATCCCTCTTACAGGAAAATCAATGTTTCTCTGTGTCTTCTAGGGGTGTAAACGTTGACGTTCATGGAACACAATGAAGCGGAGTTCATACCAATAGATTCATCACCGAATCCTCTATCCATTGAGGTATCATGCATGCGTTTTGACATTCATATGGTTTTTGTTTAAATTAGTTCTAAAACTTACACTTAGAAAACCTGACAACAACTTCGAAGCAGCTCAAAGAAAAATCCGCAGGGTAAAAAATACACATCCAAAAATTTCAGAAAAATACATAGCCCACACATTGACGCATCGTCTTCAAAAGGGTATTTTTGGTTTTCAATTTTCTAAAAGAGTGAAAAAAAAAGCTGGGATGGACACACATGTGTATAAAATGATGCTGAAATCAGATGTGGTCACTTTCGAAAAATAATAAATAATTGTATATTGTGAAATAAATTAACAAAAAAATATGCAGACCACAATACATTTTGTGTAGATCATGCTCGTATATGTTTTTTTTAACTATTAATGTAATATTAAATTATTGGGTATGGACACAAGCCACTTATTAACTTCTTCAAATTTTAAAGGTCACACAATTCATTAAATGCAAAATTTCACACATTAAATGACATCGGAATATTTTTTTTAAAATATCGTTGGGGAGGAAACATAATATTCTACAATTTGTTTTTTTACTGCAAGTCGAAATTCACATGGTATATATGCGTTTCGAGGGATTCTATCTAGCACATGAGTAAAAAATCGGGTTTTCATCGCCAAATTTGGCCAAAAAGTGTTACCCATCTTCATGGAATCAGCCAGGAAGCAATTTGGAAATAGGATTTATATTATTATGTATAACTAAGTTTGATGGTTCCTTTGTTAATCAACTTCCTTATTTGTTACATATAAATGGTTCCCAATTGACTATGACTACACCTTATAAGTTAAATGTCCCAATCCAAGTATACTTATAGAAGTTTTAAGGAAAGGTATCTACACTTTGGGCTTTTCAATCAACAATGAATTAAAACTCTCTAGGGAGCTCACTCAAATTTGAGGTTTATCATTAGATAGAATATGGAAAAATTTAAGCTAATGTTGAAAGGTTGTTTGGTTGTTACGCATTTGAAGTGAAATGCAATCAAGATTCTTTGATAGAATTTGGGTAATGTCTTAAATAGGGGATGATGGATCGTTTTACTTGGTGCTGCAAAAGGTTATGGGACACAACCACCAGATTTATACTTGATTTTATCAAAATTTCCTGCAACTTTTGTTTCCCTCTCATTTTACAAGGTATATTTTCAAGTTATTTTATTATATTTGATATATTATTTGAATTATGTGTATTTATTTCACTTTCAAATTTAATTTCACTATTTATATGGATACCTTTACTTTTTTTCCATGTTGGATGCTTCTACTCTTCATCAACAATTTAATGTTTTTTGCTTTATAACTATACCTCCATTTTTCTTCCAGATTTTTGGTTATCCCACTGGACTTGGAGCACTTTTAGTTTGAATTGTTACTCCTCATCCACTAATTTTCTAACTAATAAAATAATTGGTTATAGTATGCATCAAAATGTATATAATTTTTTTTCATCAACTAAACTATAAGGAAGATAAGATTAAATAAGATAGTTTTATTAATGTCCAAAAAATGAACAAAAAAGTAGGCCAATGGGGCTTAAATAATACCATTAATGAAATAAAATGTAGGAGTGCAAAACAAATCCTAAATATAAGCTAATGGAAATCTGAAAAACATGTAATATGTAAGAATAAGTTGTAGAAAGTTAAGAAAACACACATACAAGAATAAGACTATTTGTATTTGAAGCATGGCAGTATGCCACTTATAGTGCACTTGATGGGCCATTAGTATTATGATTCACAGTATATTGTTTCATCTATTAAGAAAATACGTGGGAGTAGTATATGGTATCCCCATAATTTTTCTTACCATCATTGGATTATGGAATAATTATTTCATTTTGGTATCGAAAACATGTGGTATGGTATCTTAGTTTTATTAGTTGATTGTAAAATCTATCGTTTTTAATTTTCCATTTAAAATCATTTCATCCAAAAGTAAGAAGAAAGGTAGAAGAAAGTGTAATGATCCTTACCATAGAAATTGAATCACAACAATGATATTATTTCTCCTTCATTGGTTTGTTTTACCCTGTTGCAGCACATGCATATATCTTATTACATATGGAAATGTTTGATACTATTTGTCTTCATAGAGATGGATTTAGGTTAACTTGGACTGAAAGATTATTGTAACACAACTGCATCATAGATTGTTGGAGGTTCAACTTCGTAGAATAAAATGGGACAAACTATTAGATCCTAGTTCAAAAAAGGGCACTAGTGACATATATGAGAAATAGAGACAACTAGAAAATATAGTCTGGATGATATTGTTGATGTGATTTATTCTTGCACATATTTTTTGGAATTCATGTTGAAAACTACCATGCCTTAGATAGCATAGATAATTGAAGGATATTTGTGTTGTTCTAGAGGTAAATCTTACATCACCAAGCATTGTTTGCTTTGGAAATTTTCGGTTACCAAAGTTTCTATTATCAAAGGTTTTCCAGGAATTAAAGTCCTTCAAGGATTTGAATATAAATGTAGATTATGATTTCTTACAAATCCATACTGTTGATTATGGGAAAATCCTTGAAATAGTTTAGGCCCGCCTTGTTAATTATCAAGATGGCTATACCACTTAAAACTCCAAGTTGGGATAAAGAAAAAATGATCTCTTGAACTACTTCTCCATATAGAAATGAGAAATGGAAACTGAATAGAGTGAGAAACTAGGCCAAAGGGTGTCAGGACATAAGGAACATGAACCCTCATCTGCATATGTTATGCATATAAAATCAATTAGTAATGTATTAATGTAGTGTCAAGATAGGAACAGAAACAAGATTAGGAATTGAAACAAAAAGAAGAACAAACCTCTTTGTCATATTTTTGGTAACATACATCACACTGACAAATAAACATCTAACATGAATGCATCCAATTGATGGATTCTAGGCATTCCTTTGTAAGTCTTCATTTTTTAGCACCACATTTTCATTTCAAGTCGGTTTGTCCTTCTGCGTAGAGTGCTTGCAGACTTTAATTTGGTTATGTATAAGATTCATTTGCTGCTTGTATTCAATTACAGGATTTTCCATTGAGGTTATGGTTTAATCGTGAGGGCAGTGGATTCTCAATTCTCTCACTAAGGTTCCAATCCCCCTGAAGGCATGTGCTTGAGTGTCCTCTAGCTTGTCAAAGCATCACTTTCAAGAAAAAAAATAACTAGTATTTGGTTTTTTACATTCATGACATATTGGAATAGATAATAGGGTCTAAATTATATCACTTAGTTGCCATGATACTAGAATGCAGATATCAGTGGAATAAAGTCAACATCTGATACAACTTATCGGAGAGTTCTTCTGAATTCCTAAGGAGATTCATACTTCCCCAAAATGATACTCAAATTTAAAATCTTCTCTTCAAATATAACTCTTTCATAAATTAGTTGGTGACTGAAGCATAAAAATCAACTTGCAGTAATAACACCAACTATAGGAATTATGGATAATCTAAGACAGATAGGCAGCTTTCATCTTAGGAGATTTATAATAGCATGAGAGTATCCAACAATATAGAGGGCCGAGAGATATTTTAGTATCTGAGACACTTAAATTAGACTAAACTTACTATAACATATAGCTACATTCAGAAGGCATTTGATTCTCTTATTTGCATCCTATTTTTCCTTGATACTTTTTTCCATATCTTAGTACTTTCTGTGAATCTGGGCCGAGTAATTGAAAATCATATCCATACAAAAATTATTTTAATACAATGGGATCATTGTTTAGTGTTGATGTTATAGCTGCATTCAGATTTGATTCTCTTATTTGCATCCTATTTTTACTTGATACTTTTTTCCAATATGGGCTGAGTAATTGACAATCATATATATACAAAAAGTAATTTACTGCCAATGGGATCACTTTTCAGTGGTGAATATGGTGGAATGTTGGGCCACTCACCAATGGTATTTCTGTTGATACTCATTTTCTATTAAATAGAAGAAACCCTTTTGACCTGGTACAAGTATCGGGTGATTCCAGCCAAAAAATACACTATGTCATGGTAGCTTTGCCTAAAGAAAGTAATTTACTATCAACGGGATTACTGTTCAGTGGTGAAGATGGTTGTAAGTTGGGCCACTCCCATCGATGTTCATTTTTCTATTAAATATGAAAAAACCCTTTTGGCCTAGTACAAGTCCTGGGTGATTCTAAAAAAAAACATGGTTTCATGGTAGCTTTTCCTAGAGAAAACACTTGTAATTTTCTAATTAGTGGTTCATTCTCTGAGGGCAGTTTCACCCATGAAAAATGATTGCTTTTGTAATCTCATGTATTCAAGTCAATTCTAACACTGCTTTTGTAATCTCACATATTTAAAAGAAAAGTTGTTTTAACTACTATATTATGATCTTCAGGTCATTAGAAGTACTCATATTTGGAATTGAATGCTTGTATATATATTATCAGTTGAAATGCTTAAATTTGGATTTCCTTTGAGTGATGTACTAGGGAAGCAGACAAGGGGAGGGTTAAGTCTAAGTTTCATGATTGTCACAATGCTTTATCTGTCATCTAGGGTGATATGCATTAGTATCAAGGCTGACAAGTAACATCCCACTCTTCCATTGATGTGGATTTTTCTTGAAACTAGTCACTTTGTGCTACTAAACAAGTATATGAATACAATCTCTTGCAAAAAAATGAAAATCCACTCAATGGAACCCAAGATAATCACTTTTTGCAATGTGTAGAATTCAGGACTGAACAAACATTTGCTATGACATCTGAGAAGAAAGAAAAATTGAGGGGAGATCTGTGTGTTTGTTACTCTTTTGAATCCATTTCTTGGCCCAAGTAAGCTTCATACTTGGATATTTTTCCTGCTTGGTCTACTAACTTTGAATGAACAATATTAATTTACTTTGGCAGTATGATTACCTAAAGGTTACATTTTTATTTGTTGTTATGTAGGTTGGACGTCAAGAGATCTTGGTTGTTGGTGGAGACGAAGATGATCCATCCATCCAGAGTAGTGTTGAAGAAGCAAGCTGGGAAACAATAGATTCTAATTTAGCTGAAGAAGCAAGCTCAGAAACAGTGGATTCTGATTTAGCTGAGTTGATAGATAGTAAAATTGATATAAAACATACAAAATAAGATATGGTGCATAGCTTACCTATTTCTAGTATTCACGTGTCATGTTAATTCAAATATTTTGACAGTGTAAAGGACGCAGTTGATCACTACTATCAGAATGAAACATGTCAGGTACATTTATGGAAAGGAATTCTTTTCTTATCCCTTTTAAGGAGGGTCGTGGTTGTCGGAGCAACTGGGACTCCATATCAGAATGGGATTTTCTTCTTTGATATTCATTTTCCATTCTAGTATCCTAATGGACCACCTGTAAGCACATTATTACAACTGTATGATTTGAAACTGAAATTTTTATCTAAGTTTTGTTTTGATATTCAATATGGAAATATCTAATGGGTTTATATTGGTTTTTAATTAATTTGCATTTGTTATACTACCATTCTGGTGGACTAAGGTTGAATCCAAATCTGTATGAGAGTGGGAAAGTCTGCCTCAGTATTTTAAACACCTGGACAGGAAAATGAAATGAATTCTAGAACCCAACATCATCAAACATTCTACAAATCTATGTTTCCATTCAAGGACTAATACTAAATGCTAAGCCTTACTTTAATGAACCTGAATCTGAAAAGCAGAATGGTTCTGTTGAAGGGGAGAAGAACGCAAGAAAACTCTAAAAATATTTACCTGTGTTCAAAAGGGAGGTTAGCTACAACATCATTAACTCCATATTTGTGGTCATCTTTACGCCAGACTTTAATGTTGTATATTAGATCTTTAAAATATTATTTTTGTTGTTAGTAAATTGAACTCATTGATATTGTGATATATATAGATATTATATTTTGTGGTTTGGATTTATGAGTACAAGTTATAAGTTTGATTCTACCATATACTTGGCACATGTAAATCACATATGAACCTGAGATTCAACTCGTAAACTAAATTTTGAAATGTTATGGAACTCATGAAATAAGTGTTCATGTAGAATCACTCAAAGTGTTTAGAAAATATCCCATGCTAAAGGATATGCAGTGGCTGAAAGGTTGACTTAGATCTAGACCCATAGTGGGATAAGAGTTCAATCAAATTTTGTTTGGGATCTTACAGTGCTATCAGAGTTGTGCATTTTTCTAACCCAATGGGTTGTCGGTGATAAGTGCTTTCAGACTACTTGTTGAGTGACCAACATAAGTACTTTCAGACTACTTATTGAGAGACCAACACTTAATAATTCCAGTCTCAAGAGTTGTTCATTGGAAAAGATGAAGTCTAATCAATAACTCATGGAAAAAATGTTGCAAGTCTTACATGCATATCAAAATAATCTAACATCATTGTTAGAGATTCGAAATTTGTTGGAACCTTGTGCATCGATTAGGAAGGAGGAAGTGGGATTCTAGTTTGAAGTGGTTGGTGGTCTAAATGTCGTGCCGGTGATTTTTTAACTGAAAATTTTGTTAAATCATCTACTCATATTATGGATGTGTGCCATGAATTTGACAAAACTATAGCCGTTGATCCACCATTAGACTTGTTCTATGAGGATAATGACGCCAACACACATGATTAAAACAAATTAGAAAAATTGGTTGAGGAGGATTGTTCCCATGAGCCACATCTATTGATAGAGGCACAACCTCTGAAAAAGAAAAAAAGTATCTATACAATTTCCCGTCGGATTTTCAACACCATGTGGCCATGTCTGACGAGGTTGCCAAATATCCGACGAGAGAAACCGTCGGACCACCGACGAGTACTCGTCACAAATTCGACCACTTCCCGTTGATTTTTTCGACAAGGTGGCCATACGTCCAATAAGAGATCCCGTCAAAGAACTAACAAGACAGCGTCGAAAAATTGATAACCCATTCCTCTAATTGCACGGCACATTCCCAAATTTTTACTGAAGAACCATCTGACATTCGACAAGGAATAGTCAGATTTTTTACGACGATAAGTCATATTTTTGATGAGCTGACGTCAGACATAAGTCAGATATTCGACCAGGAGAAGTTAGATTTTTGACGACCTGAAGTCAGACACTCGACGACTTAGTGGTGAAATATTTCGGCTTAGTCTGTTGGAAAATTGACGGGTATTGGCATGTCATCGAATATCCGATGAACCACAAGGAAAACCACAGCTAACGAACCACGGGGAAAACCACAGCAATCTACGGAAAATACCACATTGTAAAGGAAAACATAGTCGACAATGTGTGGAGGAAACACAATTCAATAATGTCCAGGGGAAATTCGATTCTCTACATGAATAGAATGAAGAACATAACCACCAGTCAGCAAATTGGTGTGTGAGAGGAAAGGGCCAACCCCCACATAATGGATCCTGGATCCTTTTAGCTCAGCCTGCGTGAGGAAATTGAATTGTCCGCGAGGGAGGGAGTGCCGTCGTGGGAGAGTGGGATCGTGGGCATAGTGGTCTTTCTGTTAGCGTGAAGGGTCAGCCTGGTGGAGTGTGCATGTGGGCAAGGCATGGCAGTCCTGCCACACTCCACTACCAGCATTAATGGCTCCAACCACCAGCAGAACAATTAAGATGGCCATTTGATGAGACAAGGGAGGGTGAGCAAAAAGAGTGGTGACACATGGCCTTTCCCCCATGGCTCAAGATTCAGCATTCCCCCTCCTTATACTTAGGAATCATGCCCCTTCTCAATTTGGTTGTAGTGAACATAGATAGTTGGGGTTATTTAATTAAAATGCATAGCTACATGATGCCACAACTTTAATATATGTCGTATGTCCCGATATACCATCGGTGATGATTTCTATCTGAAACATAACATAACCAAATCGATGGTGGGGCATTTTCCTTTGGCTCTGCACCATGATTATTTACAATATATGTATCATGTATATTTAATGCAAACAGGGCCAAAACTGAGGTGTTACATTCCCCTCCCCCTTCAATAGCACTGTCCTTAGTGCTTTACAAAATTTGAACAAAATGCTACACTAGTACCGCCTCAGTGTTCAGCATAATTGAACAAAAATGGATGTGCCAATCGCATGGCATCCTCCAGCTCCCACGTAGCCTCTTCAGGTTCGTAGAGCTCCCATTGCACCTTTACCTGCCCTATGGCCCAGTTCCGGAGCATTGTGACCTTCTTGTCGAGGATGTGCATTGGTTCGATTTGGAACTCTCCCTCGGGTTCCACCTGAATCACATCCCAATTTATCACATGGTTAGGATCATGTACATATTTCGTAAGAAAAGAAACATGAAAAACATTATGAGCTCTAGTACTAGCAGGCAATGCAAGTCTATATGCAACAGACCCTATTCTTTCAAGCACTTCAAACAGCCCACAATATCTAGGTGACAACTTGGCACAAATTCCAAGCTTCAAGGAACTCTTCTTTGCTTTCACTTTGAGGTAAACATGATCCCCAACACTGAACTCTCTGTACATCCTTTGCTTGTCAGCATAGCTTTTCTGTCTGTCCTGTGTTGCTTTCAGATTCTGCCTGATCTTTACAACCTCTTGCTCCATTTCCTTGAGTAACTCTGTTCCAAGCACAACTCTGTTCACTGGGTTATCCCAATTCGTTGGTGTTCTACATCATCTTCCATAGAAAGCTTCATATAGACTCATCCCCAAGGATGCATGTTGTCCATTATTATAAACAAACTCTAACAAGTGTAAGTAATCTTCCCATTTGGTTGGTTTGTCCATCACATACATGTGAAGCATATCTTCAAGAACCTGATTCACTCTTTCTGTCTTCCCATCTGTCTGAGGATGGTAGGAAGTGCTGAAGTTTAGCTTTGTACCCAAATCTACAAACAATCCCTTCAAAAAATTGGAAGTGAACTTGATATCTCTATCAGAGACTATTGCCTTCGGAAATCCATGCAATTTGAAAATCTCCTTCATGAAGATCTTTGCAATGTCATTAGTCTTATGCGTATACTTTACCGGTATAAAATGTGTTGCCTTTGTCAAATTGTCTACCACAACCATGATGGAATCATGTTGTCTCCAAGTCATCAGCAATCCTGTAATAAAATCCATGGAAATAATTTCCCATTTCCATTCTGGAACTGGAAAAGGCTGCAACAAACCTGCGGGATGTTGATGCTCAACCTTTACCTGTTGACATTTCATGCACCTTGAAATGTATTCAGCTATGTCCTTTTTCATTCCTGGCCAAAAGTACTGCTTTCTAGCTATAGCAATTGTCTTCTGATATCCTGGGTGACCAGAATACGGAGTTTGATGGATTTCATCCATAACAACCCTCCTCAAATATGCTACATCTGGAATATAAATTATGCCTTTATAAGTAAGAAGTCCATCTTCTTCCAATTTATATCCCTCATACCTCTTCTCAATACCTTGCTGCTGCAATTTGTATTTTACCTGCTCATACAATTCATCTCTGGCAACATGATTAACAATATGTTGCCTTAAATATGATTGGGAAATACTAAGAGATGCCACATGCATTTCCTGTACCTTCCTTCTGAGAGCATTAGCTACCTTTTTTTTATTTTACCTTTATGTGCTTGATTTTGAAATCAAACTCACATAAAACTTCCAGCCATCTCGCTTGCCTAGCATTTAGAGTAGGCTGATCAAATAAATACTTCAAAACACAATGGTCTGTCCTGAGCTCAAATCTTCTACCCATCAAATAATGTCTCCACATCTTGAGAGCATGTACTATGGTTGTAATATATACATCATGAGTGGCATAGTTCTTCTCATGCTCTTCCATCTTTCTTGACTCATAACATATCACGTGGTTGTTTTGCATAAGGAATCCTCCAAGTCCTTGTCTACATGCATCGGTACACACCACAAAATATTTCTATGGATCTGCAACATTCAATATTGGTGCACTGGTGAGAAGATTCTTCAACTGCTGGAAGATTTCTTCACACTTTGAATGCCATTCAAAATTTGTCCCTATCTTTTGCAAAGAAGTGATAGCATGTGCAACCTTGGAGAATCCTTTAGTGAATCTCCTGTAGTATCCTGCAAGTCCCATAAAAGATCTTACATCCGTCACATTTCTTGGAGTAGTCCAGTTCATAATGGCTTCAATCTTCTCAGGGTCCACTGATATACCCTCTTCTGAGATAATGTGACCCAAATACTGAATTCTATCTCTGTAGAAGTCACACTTTCTTAGTTTTGCATACAGCTAATGCTCCCTAATCAATTGCAATGTCAACCTCAAATGCTCTGCATGCTCTTCCTCATTCTTGGAATAAACAAGAATGTCATCAAGGAAAACAAGAACAAAATTGTAAAAATACTTACTGATGACACTGTTCATAAGGCACATAAATGTAGCTGATGCATTTGTGAGACCAAATGGTACCACTGCAAACTCATAATGCTCATACCTTGTCCTGAAGGTTGTCTTATGAATGTCTTCGTCCTTGATTCTCACCTAATGGTAACCAAACCTCAAGTCAATCTTGGAAAATACCTTTGCTCCTCTCATTTGATCAAAGAGGTCATCAATACTAGGCAAAGGATATTTATTCTTCACAGTAACGTTGTTCAATTGTCTGTAATCAATACATAACCTGAGTGTACTATCTTTCTTCTTTACAAATAGAACCGATGCTCCCTAAGGAGACACACTCGGTCGGATATACTTCTTTTCCAACAACTCTTGCAGTTGCATCTTCAACTCTAGCATCTCTAGTGTACTCATCTTGTAGGTTGTTTTAGACACTGGTGCCACTCCTGGCACTAGTTCAATGGTGAAATCAATGTCCCTCTTTGGAGGAATCCCTGGAATCTCATCGGGGAATACATCCTTGAATTCCTGTAACACCTGATAGTCTTCCAACCTAGGATTTTCATCTCATGTTGGTTCCAAAATATGATCTGCATACAACTGGCAACCTTTCCTACAGAACTTCTTCAACTACATTGCTGAAATCTGTCTTACTGAAATTACCTTCAGAATACCTTTCACAACTACTGGGTTTCCTTCTTCATCCATGCATTCAAAATTCTTGTTGTAACAGTCAAGCTTTACTCTGTGAGCTTCTAACCAATCCATTCCAATGAGAACATCATAGGAACCAAGAGGTAGAACATTCAAATCCACACAAGTGATCAATCCATTCATAATCAATGGACATTTCTCTACCACTTCACTGACCTTTCTCTTAGTCCCAGTGGCTAGCTGAACTAACCAAGATTTTATATGCTTGACCTTATTAAAAGCACACCTCTCTACTACTCTAGGAGTAATGTAACTGTGAGTAGAACCAGGGTCAATCAAAATAGAAACAAATTGTTCAACAATCTTACCTGCAACTTCAACCACAGTTGACTGGTGATCTTCCTGGCGGTCCTCCAGTGCTGCATAAATTCTAGGGACTGCCCTTGCTACTTGACCCACTGTTTCTGCTTCCTGAATGTTATAAGCTGGCCTTGAAATTTCATTCTCAAGTGGACGATATCTACACAAGTGGGGTCCTTCACATTTCTAACATTTAAGTGGACCTTTATTCTGTGGTGGATCTTTGGGCTTTCCACCTGTCACTCCAACTGGATTACTCGTAGCTTGGGATGGTTGCTTCTGTTGGTTCCTGAATCTAGAAGGTTTGAAACCTTTCCTTCTTTGGTCAAATTTCACATTCTTCTTGTCCTTCCATGCCTTATGGTAATCAAGTTTACCTTTGCTTTGCTCATAGCAATACTTAGCCTTCCTTATCGCTTCTTCAAGAGTTCTTGGTTCATAAAACTCAATTCTATCTTTGTAAGACTGAGGCAATCCACTCAGAAACTGATGGACCTTCACTTTTTCATCTCTGATGTACCAGATGTACCTCAACAATTCCAAGAACTTGTTTGCATATTCATCCATGGTCTGTTGTTCCAATCTCAGCTGATGGAACTCTTTAATCTTGTCATCATAATACCTGTCAGAGACGCATTTCTGCCTGAAATACTTCTTGAACTATTTCCACTTCAGTTTCCTTTCACTAATCCTCTTTACTTGCTTGAATTGTTCCCACCAAATGGATGATCTTCCATTCAGGTTGAATATGGAAACTATTGCTGTCATGTTTCCCGAATAATCCTGCACTTGAAAGTACTTCTTTATCCCAAGAAGCCAAGATTCAGCCTCTTGTCCAATCTTTATTTCACCATCAAATGTAGGAGGTTTAGCTTTCTTAAATTCATCCTAAGAGCGATCCCTATGGTGTCTTCTTCTTTTCCTTTTTCGAGAAGATGAACTTGTATCTTTGCTAGGTTCTTCAGAGTCAGATGAACCACTAGAAGTCCTTCTCCTCCTCCTAGTGCTGCTCTTACTGCCTTCTGGTCTTGATGTACCTCATCCAGAATCTATCTTTCTCTGCAAATATGTCAAACTCTGCAACATGGCAGCATTCAATTGATGCTGCTCTTCCTGGGATTTAATCAAGCTTCTCATGGTGGCTGCAACATCTGACGGTGTCTCTTGGAATCTCCTTCCATTAGACTCTATGTCATCATTTCCATTCCGGACATTTTCTCCCATGGCATCTCCTGCATGCTCGTAAGAATCCCGAGCATCATACCCATCATGGGTTCTCATGACTAAACCACCTCTTGCTCTATCACACTGTTCTACCTGGAATACTGCTCTTGGAGGTGTCTATAATTCTGCAAATGTGTTAGTAGCAAACCGTTAGATGCATGTCATTGAAAGAAATCATAATTACTTACCTTCCTCTTCTGGAAATTTCATAAAACAACAATTTTGCTAAAACACAAAAAAAATTCTCTTCAACCCTGTAATCCACTGACATTATGCTGAAAATTTCCCTGAAAAACAATTGAAATTTGCTGAGAAGATACCTTTGAAAAACCCCAAAATTTCCTTCTCCCTATCAGGTCTCATCCCAACTAACATTCCGTGGTTTCGGCAGTTAGGACCACTAATTTTCTCCATTGCATTTCAGCGATATGTTCATCTATCTTCCTCCAGTGTATCGGACCTATAGTGGTCTAGGCTTCCATATTTCATCAGTGGTGCCAAGGGTTGTCCATCGGCGGTCAAACAGCTAATGTTTTTCATTGTTTCAGACCTTCACCCTTCATTGGTGATCGGGTGCACTGTGCATCGTCCAGCTAGTTCTCTAGGCTTCTGCAATGGTGGCCAACAAACTTTCTGAGTCTTCCGCAGCCATAGTCCTATCAATGGTCAGAGCAATTAGCGTCTGCGGTGTCGATCGGTTTAACCACTATGGATCCGCTGTGTCGGTGGTTTCAACCCTTAATATTTTTCGATGATAGCATATCGAAAATCGGAACGCTAATTGTTACGGCATCGGGTGGTTATTTCCATGGGCAGCCGCAATGGCATCCCACCATCCATTAATCCTTTCCAATCGGCGGTTGGAGCGACTAGCAGCTACGGCATCGGGTGGCTAGTGGTCAGGGCTTTCGCAACGGCGGCCAACGATCCCCTTAAAACTTCCATGGATCACATCTTTGTCGGCGGTCGGGGAGACTAATCTTTGTGGCATCGGTGAGTGGAAAGACTAATGCATCAGCGAGATAGTTCACTAACCAGCCGCAACGGTGGATGCTTGAACAACTAATTTCCATCGATCGACGCTTTGATCATCTATCTTTCACGGATTGCCGATGGTTTTCCACACTTAAACAAAATTTTGAAAATTTTCTTCTTCCTTTCATGTCGGCGAAAGCTTCCCCTACACGTCGTCGATTAACTAACAACTTATGATTGGCGACTGAAACATAACCATCACGGCATCGACAAACAGAACCTATATCCATCGGAGGATTAGTGCACTAGGCTTCCTCAACGGTGGGCGCACGAACCACTACCTTCTTTCGATGGCCGATGATCTCATGCCTTAGAGAAATTTTTGAATATTTGTTTTCTTCTTCCATCGGCTTTTCCTTCCACTATTCATGGACGATGTCATCAACTATTCTTTTCCAATCGTCGATGATTTCATTCCTTAGAAATATTTTTGAAAATATTTCACTGCATCGGCTGTCGGAACATCTTTCCTCTGCAGCATCGGTGATCAGAGGCTCTATCCGTTGGAAGGATAGTCCTCTAGCCTTCCGCAACGGTGGTGCACAATCAACTAAGCATCGGCAATACGATCAACTAATCATCGCCGATCGCTGATGATTTCATTACTTCATCAAATTTTTGAAATTTCTCCTACTACGAGTGAGCTTCATACTAACACTTCCACAGTGTCGAAGAACCTTCTCGCTTAGTCCTCCAATGTGCCGACGGCTGACGAACACAACCTTTCCTCAATTTCCTTCCAATTACCATCCATCGAGTGGCCTTCCCACTATGTTCTTCGCTGCATCAGAAGAACTTGTCACTAAGTTTTCTGATGAGCCGACAATTCTAGCACTTAGAAAGTTTTTTGTGAATTTTCTTGTCATCACCCATTTCTCCTGGTTTCTTCTAGCAGTAGGCAATCCTGCCTCTATTGACTGTTTCTCATGGCCCTCTGAGAACCAAATGCTGCAACATAAGCTCTGTCACTGCATCTTCACGGCCCATTTAGGCCCATGCTACAACCAGAGCTCTGATACCACACTGTAACGTCCGCGACCCTCCGACAAAGCAAAGAGGACGCTATGATACATCAATCATCCGGGCATCTAGCCCCTTGAACATATACACACATATAATGATGAAGCAAAATGCTTAAAAACATGAAACATACCAAGATGCATGATCACACATATATTCAGCGGAAGGAAAACAACATTCATTCATATACATGTTCATCATAATTCATTAACCATAACATACTGTAGAAGTAAAATAGACAAGAATACTTATCTTATAGAGAACTTGCTCCGCAACCAGCTACGTTGCTGTAATGTTCCACCCAACCATAGGCCTGCATGCTCTTTAATCTCTCAGCAATGCTGCCACCCCTGAGTCGGGCATGATTCCCCAAGGAATAAGGAACTAACAGGCTTACACATAACCAAGGATAACAATACCGCAAGGGTACACAGTTCAGCCAAGCCAACATAGTTGGGTTTATCAGGCGAACAACAGATCAGCCAAGCCAATCAAGTTGGGTTTATCAGGCCATCCAGGAGCTGGGAAAGGTGATATGCTAAGCTGATGAGCTCATTGAAGAGCTATGGACACCGACACCAAAACCAGCCTGGCTTCTAGAACACCCACACACACCCAACACAAGGAAATTAGTCCTTTCTCTACAACGTAGTCCCTCAGACCCTGATCCCCCTTCCAGTGCTATTCAGGGATTATGGAGAAGAAAACCATCCCACTAGCTTTGTCTGTGTGGTTCCTAACCCACCCGGTTTATCAAGCACATTAGGCCCTCATTCACCACTCCAATGCAGTCCGAGGACAAAACCACTGCATGCATGCAGCAACCAGCTATTAAAGCTTTGACAGGGGATATGCAACTCCCTATATCATTCTTGGCCCTATCATGGCCAAAATGATCCCACGGCAACCTAAATCAGCCCCAAATCGCAAGGGAACTTAGCCAATAAGAGTGGGGAAACAACAGCTAATGAACCATAGGGAAAACCACAGCAATCTATGGAAAATACCACATTGTAAAGGAAAAACACAGTCAACAATGCATGGAGGAAACACAGTCCAATAATCTCCAGGGGGAATTCGATTCTCTACGTGAATAGAATGAAGAACATAACCACCATTCAGCAAATTGGTGTGTGAGAGGAAAGGTCCAACCCCCACACAATGGATCCTGGATCCTTTTAGCTCAGCCCGCATGAGGAAACTGAATCGTATGCAAGGGAGGGAGTGCAGTCATGGGAGAGTGGGATCGTGGGCGTAGTGGTCTTTCTGTTAACGCGAAGGGTCATCCTGGTGGCATGTGCATGTGGGAAAGGCATGGCAGTCCTGCCACACTCCACTGCCAGCATTAACGGCTCCAACCACCAGCAGAACAATTAATATGTCCGTTTGATGAGACAAGGGAAGGTGAGCAAAAAGAGTCTTGACACATGGCCTTTTCCCCATGGCTCAAGATTCAGCATTCCCCCTCCTTATCCTTAGGAATCATGCCCCTTCTCAATTTGGTTGCAGTGAACATAGCTGGTTGGCGTTATTTAATTAAAATGCATAGCTACATGATGCCACAACTTTAATATATGTCGTATGTCTCAATATACCATCGGTGATGATTTATATCCGAAACATAACATAACCAAATCGATGGTGGGGCCCTTTCCTTTGGCTCTGTACCATGATTATTTACAATATATGTATCATGTATATTTAATGCAAACGGGGCCAAAACCGGGGTGTTACAGATCCTAACAAAGAGGCCAACAAAATTAATATTGAAAAAAAGGGGGCTAAAATACTGTTTTATTTGTAGTGTATATTTTTCAAGGTTTTATTTGTAGTTTAAAGCATTTTGATTATTTGTACTATGTATGCTTCAAGTTTTTTATTTGCAATGTGTATGTTTCGAGGTTTTAAAAAGTAGGGTATTAAATCCAAGAATGGAAGAAAACATGTTATAATGCAACTTGTTATAAAAATTGAAAGCTATATTGGAAAAAAAACAAGTTAAATATTCATTTATTTATTTCATAAAGGATACATTAATTTCTTTAAAAAAAATAATATGCACTTAAAAAATAATCTGATTTTATTAGCATGCTCTCGTTAATGTTTGGATGTTTGGATTTACAAAGTTACCAAGTTGAGATAGTTTTTTGGAACCCTCACATTTTAAAGAGACATTCCATGTAAAATACAAAAACTTTATATTGTGTATTTACTTGGACGCATTTAAATTTTTTTTTACTATTTTAATGGTGAAATTTCTTTATTCAGGTTACATGAATTAATATATTCACTATAAGATTTTTTGAAAAAATACTTTTTATTTCTCAAAATATTTGTTTTTTTACTTTAACAAAGATTTTATATTGTGTCTTTGTTTGGATATAACTTTTTCACGTTGTTTTTTTATTCCAGAAGAAAAATAGTCGTTCCTTGGTATTCATTTGAATCAAAGGTAACTCTTACATCACATAAGTGGTCCTTATCAATACTTGGCATACCCAAGGGAGAATGGTTCAAATATCAATCTATCAGAGAGATCCTACCCACAAGATATATAGCTATATCAATGACTCATACAACAAGATACAAGGTAGTATCAACTAACAAATACAACTCGCATACAGTCATCAAAAAAACAGAAGCATAACCATCCCAACTCCTTCCAAACCTCCAATGATGTTTACTGGAGAATACAAAAAGAACCAAGAAGTGGCTTATCTAGGGAAGCAATCATGAGAATTTGTAGTAAATCAGAATCTATGAGGAGAACAAAGTCCACCTCTGACATCCAAAATGATGTAAAATACTCGTCCAACCATACTCAGGAAAGCATGCAAAGATGTATAAAGGAGTAGGTGTAAGCTCATAGTCTTAAACGAGCTGAATCGAACCATTCCCAATAATTTCATCTTCAAATAATTTAGTGAAATATAAGTGGCCAGTGGCCAAGGAGAGCGCTTCCTTGGATAAGCCATATGCCCTCTCATTTTATTATTTTTAGAAATGAAGGAAATATAGAGAGAGAGAAAGTATGGTTCAAGTTTTCTGATATTGTGACACCATCCATCCAAATTGAGAGCTGAGAGAGCAGCCCTCCCCTTGACCCAGTTAATAATGGCTAAAGAGTCTCCTACGACATGAAGAGAAGGAATGCCAAATTCCTTAGAAACAAGTAGTAGTGCCCAAAGAGCCAGTAGTTCAAATCCGGTGTTTGTACTATGACCACATTCCATCTTTATGCAAAAAAATGATCTTGACTGATTAACATATGTATACCAACACCTCCAGTCATATTAGTTGAAGCCCCATCGAAGAAACCAGATGGATACTCAACGACAGGTGCTAGACCAATACATCTCTATTTGGTATTTCTTTGAGAGACCACTAGATAGGTATGCAGCTGATCCACAATATTGCAGTAGAGGAAATTTATATCAGGAAGTTTATCCTCAAAAATAATTATGTTCTTGGTGAGCCACAGATTCCACGTAATGTAGAGAGGTAGGTAGAGAAATTTATTTTCTCTAATGAACCAATTTTCCATATTTTCCATAAAAGAGGACTCATTCCAGTCCATTGCCAAGTGAAGGATCTTGTAGAGGCGGATGATGATATACCGAGTGAAAGAACAATCTGAGAATATATGATTTACCAATTCCTCTTCATTTCTACACAGAATACATCTGTTGGGCCCAGCCCAGCCTCTCTTAATTAAATTATCCCAAGTATTTATGCGATTTTCCAAACACAACCAATTAAAACAGATCAATTTTAAAGGAATGTCACACCTCCAGATGCGAGAAAGAGCACTAACAGGATGTGAGCAGGAACGAAGTGATGAGTTCATATGCTAACTTAGAATTTACCATTCCTGTAGATTTTTAATACATCCAGAGTAGAGAATCCTTATTATCAGTGAGTCTGATACAGCCATGAGTTAATCCTTTTACATAGTCGGTCCACTGATCCTTGAAACAGCCACCCAAGTTCATATCCCTTTCTAATAGCCAATATTAATACGAGGAGGTATCATCCCCCAAGTTACGAGCTTGATTGAGTGTTATAATGCCAAAGTCTGCCAGGTAAATTCTAAGGTCATCTAGGAGAACAAATGAAGAGTTCAAACCTGCCACAGGATCAACTCCTAACCCAATTCTTTTTCCATCCCCAACCTGCCATCCCAAATTCCTGGTGATCCAGGAAAGAGATCAGATGAATCCATTCCAGATATAAGATTATCCTTGAAGTGGAAAATCATGAAGGTGAATCCAGTCATCCATGGACCAATCCTTTAGATATTTATGTTTTATAATGTGTCTCCATATTCCTTCACCATTAAGTGCCATCCAACAACTATTCATTATGAGAGACAAGCTGAACCAATCCAAGTTCTTAATATTCCATCCTCCATACACATAAGGTTTTGAGATGGAATGTCAGTGAAATAGGTGCATCTTGTGTTTCCCACCCACATTTCCCCAGAGAAAATTGAAAATGGAGTGTCTGAGACAATGCAAAATGGATTTGGGGATCTGAGCTAAGGTAAGCCAATAGACAAACAACCCCATAAGAACAGATCTGACTAAGATCAACCTTCCTCCCAATGATAACAATCTATAGGCCCCATTGCTAATCCTCTTTTCAAAACTTTTAATAATCTAGCGCCAATCATTAGAGCAGTAACCCAGAGGCTTGAGATGGTAACTGAGGTACTTGAAACCAATAGTTATAGGTTCCATTTTGTAAGGCGGTAAGGAGAGAATCTGATCTTCGGTTACCTCATCAACTTCACTATACAAAAAGGATGACTTCTCATTGCTGATCTCCATACATGTTGTTGAACATAAGAGGTACACGA
Source organism: Pseudotsuga menziesii (assembly GCA_001517045.1). NCBI lineage: Eukaryota > Viridiplantae > Streptophyta > Pinopsida > Pinales > Pinaceae > Pseudotsuga > Pseudotsuga menziesii. The sequence goes on from LPNX010867708.1 coordinate 39,855, forward strand.
TTTCCTTATAGCCTTGCCATTCTTCATGAGTTCCAAGCCCAAATAACATCATCCACAAAGAAGAGGTGTGTTAAAGACATGCTAGAAGAAACTTTGATCCCAAAACTAGTACAAAATGAGGAATTAGTGACTACGTGACTAAAAATTCTAGTCACCACAGGTTTTTCAAGTGATTTACTACTAAATATGAGCAATTTTGATTGACCCAACTATAAACGACTAAAATTAACGACTAATTTAGTCACCAGTTAACAAATATGACTAGATAATAAGTGACAGAGTTAAAAGAGACTAACATAAACGACTAATTTAGTCATGACATAAAAAAATGACTAGCTAAAAGAATATTAATTAGCCATTTATGTTAGTCATTTTTAATTGTCCAAGTTATATTTCATGTGTTGTCATGCCATGGTCAAGTTGAATTGGTAGCTTAAAGGTTTTTTCATTATGCATATTCATGTCTCCATTTTGGTATAACTCATTTTAGCTAATCTCATTGATCGTTCTCATATTTCGTTTTCCAAATTTTGAGTCTGTTTGACCCTCTCTCCAATCAGTTAAAATTTCAGCAGGTTAAAGTCTTTCGATCTTAACTGTGTAATCTATAAAATTTGTGTCCACCAATAAATCGTCCTTAACACCTACCCATCAGTGTCGTCATCACGCCTATTCTCAAAAAGTTGAAAAGTTTCCCCTTGATTCCCCTAGTTACGAAAATGACATTATCTTTTATTTTAATAAAAAAAATCCTCCCATTTTAATGATCTCTTGCCATTTTTAAATTTAAAATAATAATAATAATAATAATTTGTTTTTATCTAATTCAATAGGTTTTTAACATATAATAATTAATATAACATGATTTTCATATATAAATATATTATAGTTAAACATTATATAATATATTAATATTAAAAATTTAAATTTCTATTCATTTATTTTGATAGAAATATAAATTAATTAAAAATGTATGAAAAAAATTTGGGTAAAATAAAAATTAAGAGGATTGGATTCTAATTAAGATCTTTACGAAGAAAAGCTGAAGAGCATAGCTTCTATTTTAAATTCCATGGTTGCAATATCCTAATCTTCAATAGTTGGAGATAACGGTAAGACACACTACTACATAAAAGCTGAAGAGCATAGCTTCTATTTTAAATTCCATGGTTGAAATATCCTAATATTCAATAGTTGGAGATAACGGTAAGACACACTACTACATATCGCTCAAAATTCCCACAAAAGTTTGCCACAAAATTGTTAAAATCATTGCTTTCGTGGAAAAACAGTTTTAATTTTTTGAAAATTTTGAAAATTTGCTCGACATTCATCGCTATTGCGATGAACCTTCAATATTGTCACTACAGCGACAAAAAGGGGACGTCACTATTGCAACGAAAGGGTAACTTTGTTTCTCTTGCGACGAACTTTACAAATCATCGCTATTGCGACGAATGACACCATATTTGATTTTATATTTAAGACAATGTACCGTATTGAATGCATCTATGAAGAGGTATAGTAGTGAATTTTCTTTAGGTTCATACTCGAATGGGTATTTTAGGAGGGAGGGAACCTAACAGAAATAGTATTTATATGCTTACAATTTCTCCCAATGTCATTCACAATAAGTATCCCATTCATACCTTCACTAACTCAGATCTCATCTCCCATCAATTTCAGTGTTTGGAGAGCCCTTAATGTTTAGCTATTTACTCTTTCCCCAAGGTAGACCTTCTTTACCACTTATTGATGAGAACTTGGAATATGTTTTGTTTTATTCTTACATCACTTAAGAAACATAAAATCTGGGTTAGTGAGTCATTTTCCTTTAGGGTGATTTTGTTACATTATTTATTTACTTTATTGGAGCACATGACAGCCACTTTTTATTTTAGTTTAACTTAGTACTTTGTTAAATTAACATAATTTATTATTCACCTTTCACTAATCTTCTAGAGTTATTGCTTGGGTGAGAAAGTTTACAATACCTAGCCAATATTGTGCCCCCCATATCTCTTTGGAATTCTCATATTCTTAGGGGCCTTTATCCTTTTCTTGACATCCACTAACATGTCATTTCTCCTTCTTGACATGTGAGAATCAAACAAAACAAACCTTCATCACCTTTTTTTATCCTTCATGTTCATATGATTCAATCCCTTCGGAGTTAAGTTCACCCTCATCCATACATAGAGCACATATCTCTCGAGTAGCTCCATCTAACAATATGTTCTGAACCAATGTGAATCCCAATTCCAATCCTAATCCTAATCCAAATACCAATGCCAATATGAATGCAAATTCCAATGTGACTAGCACATGAATGCTTCCATTCATGACCATTTTAAGTATTTCTTATTTGAAAATGCTTATCAATTATCCCATTGAACATGATCCCACATGCCCCCCAATTCCCACTAAACATTCTTTAGATATCCTAAAATTTAAAGGATCGGTTGGCAAAGGTCTATATAACCACATCATACCTATGAGTTTTTCCAATAATATTGTTGGTGATTAATACTATTACACTTAAATGCACTCTCATTATAATTTTATTGAAGTGGTATATTGAACAACTCATATCCTTGAATCTCATTTTGATGTCTTTAGCAACAACTTTTTTAACTTTTTGTTTTCCCCTGTTACCCGTTAGAGATGAAAAGCAAATGTAGATCCTTTTATTATTTCATCAGAATAGGACCACCCATATCATATACCATATTGATGAATGAAAAAAATGTTATTATGCAATATTAGGATAGATGGTCTGATATTTCAACATTGGATCTTGAAATCCTTCCTTCCCATCATAGCTAAGGATGTTGCTTTGACAATTCCATAGACTAGGGCAGAATTTATCATGAAGGATTAACGATATGAACTTATGAATGCACAATCAATATATTTTTTTGTATACCCTTATCAATTATTGTCGATCAAACTTTATCCATTGAGCTCGATTAGGGGCATCTCATGCAGCAAATGGGGTGGTCGATTTAATCACATATACTTTTAAAATGTATAATAAAATGCCCTCCTCTAGTGGAATAATATGTATGAAAACCATTATGATGGAGATGTATGTCCTAACTTTAATGGGGGAAACCAGAATATCATAAATAAATATCCAAATGATAATTCAAATAAACCTCCTAAACAAGGTAAAAAAAATCATTTACAAGCAAACCATCCATTTTCTATTATTGATGTCCATGGACAATATATCATAATTGTTTAGATTTATCTTAAGCTTGACAAATATGGAAGAATAAGGCTGGCTTGATTCAAATAATGCCTATCTAGGTCAATTTAGAACTTATCCTACTCCTCCCTCCCCCTAAATAATTGATCGTGTTGTAGAATCCTTTCCCTCCACAAAGATTACTCTCAACTCAATCAATAACCCCTAAACCTCACCAACAATTTATGTATACTCCACGTGGCGACCCTTGTTCTTGAAACATATATATGACAATGACAAATATATATATATTATAATAAAACAAAACAAAAATAAATAAAATATTAAATATTAAATATAATATAATATAATAAAACAAAACAAAAATAAATAAAAAATAAAAAATAAAATAAATAAAAATGAAAAAAATAAAAATAAAACAAAGAACAAACACATTAGCCACATACAAACCCCGCGAGGCCAACATAGGACAACCGCATTGCAACCACATTGCATCTCCTTACATATGATTCTCCCCCATATACGTGCTATAGAGTCAAGCCATCCGCATAGCATTACTCAGGGGCTTGGATAACGGCTATGTTTTGTTGTATCAACAAGAGCAAGAGGACAGTGCCCAAGTCCATTAACCAGGCGAAGTTTGCAGCCCACCCTTTCCGAATTGAATCCATTTAAGGATTTGTGTCTTCTTCACTGTGGTCAGAGCTTTGCGGATTATGTGTTGCCAGAGGTCATGACAGTTGTTTCCGGAGGTCACATAGAAGAGGAGGCTTTGCACAGACAAAGGAGGGTTTGCAGCGGTCCAAGGGTTTTCAAAGGCAGAGGAGGGTTTGCAAAGATCACACCGACAGAATTCCCCCAAATCGGTGAGCACCCTAGAATGACTGAGCATGCTCCAGTTTTATTGATATTATACCCTTCATCTTGTTTATTTCCAAAGGAAACAAGATAAGAACCCACAAACTTAATAAAATAATAAAAATAATATATCTTTGCTCAAATAACTTTGATTTGGAATTATAAAAAACAAGTTCTCTATGCAGAAGAAATCGTTATTTATCATGGATTTATCCAGGATGGATCCTTTTTTGAGTTGAAAGGTTTCATTTAAATGATCTATAGTTTATCTTAGAGACTAACTAAATACGCATATGCTTCAGGATTGTTGACGCTGCTATTAAAACATCTCGAAGTGGATACTTACAGCGATGCCTCATAAAGAATCTTGAGTGTTTGAAGGTGTATTATTATTATACTGTAAGAGATTCAGATGGATCTGTTGTCCAGTTCAGTTATGGTGATGAAGGCCTGGATGTTATGAAAACTAGTTGCCTAATTGAATTTGAAGTTCTTGCAACTGTAAGTGTTTAATATGGATTCTGATCTGATTTTTTAATTAATTAGACATCTATTCATTTTGACATACTCAGTAATTACCTTTTTGTATTTCAGAATTAAAATCTTGTTAGACAGAGGCTTGGTACAGACCAACTCGATGAATTGGTTTCCCACCATTCAATGAAAGAGAAATTCAAAGATAAATCTCCAGCTGGAGACAACTATGCAAAATATTTACCCGAAGCTTTTGAAAATAAGGTACAGGAGTTCATTGGGGGACTTTCAAAGGAAAAGAGACAATCTCTTAAATTGAAGAATCAAAACAAATTTCTGAATTTGATGGGGCTCAAGTATGTCTCAATCCTTGCTCAATGAGGTGAGGCAGTGGGTGTTATGGCTAGTCAGTCTATTAGAGAGCCATCAACATAGATGACGTATGTATTCTGTCATCTCTCAATATTTTGCGGTTGTTTTTTATTGTATGTCTCTCATATAATGTGTTGTAACTCAAGTCAATTTAATGTACTTTCTCAAAAGTACCGAAAATAAATTAGTTCCTTAGATATGGATAAACAAAAATCCTTTTAATCAAAATTATGATTTTGTGAATGGGTGGAAAACATCTTTACAAGTGCTTTGGCGACATGAAAGTGACCCAATGTAGTTTGATACATATAATGCAAATAGTTGCACCACCAATCTTAATGTAAGGATGCTATGTAATAAGAGAACTATTTGCTTTGCTGGTTGTTACACGTTAACATTGCACGTGTGATTAACGCCCAAAAGAACAATGCTAGCCCAACCAAAATTTAAAGGCGTTACCCATTGTCACTTCAGTAACCACTTCTCTAAACTTTAGGTCGGCTCTTCTCCAACTCAAGGGGCGCTTCCCTAGGGTAGGATTGCAAAGGCTATGACAATGAAGGGTCAAGATGATTTTAAGAGAGAGCCTAGCAAAACAGTTTTGTTGTTATAGTATAGGAAATAAAAAAGGGTGATGGGAGGACCATAAAGGCTAGTGCCAATTCGCAGGGAAGATGGAGCCAAAGGAAAAGATCCATCATAGATACTTCAATAGGTGGAACGTTTTTTCTCTTCTTGATGCATTGAGGGCTTAGACTATGCCAAAACACCTCTCTTGGATGGAATGTATTAGGACTGTGTCCCCTTTCTCTCTTAAATAGTTCCTTGGATGCTTCCATTTCAAACTCTTTGACATTGTTTTTCAGACTTGTAATTGTCCTAGGATATTTTACAACTAGGATGCCCCTCATGTTCTGGAGGAACAGAGTGTAACTCCCCTAACTATTGGCTGATTGAAAGCAAAAGTAGCTCTAAAATTGTTCTGTAGCAGTTCCATTCCTATCACTTCCAATCTATCTCAGAACAGATCCAAATAGTATTAAATTATGCTAGGGTTGAGGTACCAAGTAAAAAAAACTGAAATTCCCCTAAAAGTCACATAAAGGGAGTGAGATAGTGCATCTCATATCTCTGCCATGTTCACTAATCCACATAAAGGCCTTACAACACATTAAATATGAGGGTAAAAATTGTTGGTACAAGCTGAAAACAAAACTCCTTCCCTGTTCAAAATGACAACAACTTTGGATCGAGTAAGACCCTTATGTTGCATGATTTCCACAGGTAGTTTATTAGAAGAGTTTTGGCGAATTTCTCAATCACACTTTAGCAAAAGATTCTGTAGAATTTCCTCTCGTTTATTCTCACCAGTGTTATGCATCAGATTCATCTTTCTATCTCTTAATCATTATGTGGTCTGACTCCAAGGCTGTAACCTCATGTTATCATGCAGATCTACACCCACAGATTTGCCCAATAAGTATAGGCTTGCTAGCTCTGTAACAGTGTGGTGCCTCTCCTTTTTGTACTGGTGCTTTTCCAATCCAAGGGGGGTGTCCCTTAATGTTGCATACTATAATTTGGTCTGCAAATCTGACTGAACTATAAAGAAAAACAGTGTGTTGATATCTCCCCTCAGACTATTCTAAATAGTTCAGAAGGGAGGGTAGATTGTGAATATCAAGTTTAGATAGGTTAAGACAATATATTAGGATTTTTTTTACTAGAACAAAAGGAATGGAAAGAAAAATAATGCATATATGAGTGATTGAAGAAATCAAAACAGAAAAGGAACCATCAAACATTTACTATAGATTAGATAATCAACATTCACCAAAACTAAAGCTAACACAAAGCATGATCAAAATCTTATTACTCATTACCAAAAGACTGTTTATACAATGATGATTGACATGGAACCCTTAGAGAGTAAATCAAAAGAAAACCCATTTCTTCAATCACGGTCATTTAAGGAAACAAATGGTTTTGGTTGGATATGATTACAAAACATCATCCATATGTTACTAAGATCCGCTATGGGTTCTGGGGTTTGGTTTCTAGGGTTTTGGGAATTAGGAGGCTCGTGGGGTGCAATCCTCTGGATAGTTCCAACGTCAAGGAAATGGTATTCGCCAAGGCCGAACCTTAGGGGTTTCGACCATTGGTATTCTTTGTTTGAAATGTGTGAATGAGAATGGTTCATTGTTTTCATTTCTTGTCAGTGTTGTATATTTGGCATGGAAGTGGTTTCTTGAATATTTGGGCATGTGGAGTTAACCAAGCAAATCAAAAGTTCCAAAACCCACTAAGATATTTAGCGGTCTGTGTGATCTGAATTTACATTGACGAAAAATCAGGTTTTAGATTCAATAATTCACCAGGGACATGCACTATCAGAAATAACAATAGAACTTTATCATCTCTTGGAGAAAAGTCTAGAGATACGGAAAAGAAAATAAAACTTCCCCAACAAACGTTAACCTACATGACCAGAAACTGACATAGGAACTTATTTTAGATATGCTTCGTCATTCATAATTTTGTGTTCCCAGTTTATCTAAATCTACTCTTTTAAACCCAGTTTTGAAAGAAACTCTGAAAAATTATACATTGCTTGCAACTTTCTATTATTACATATTCTTTGTTATATAATATGATGGGGATTATGTAGTATCTGAGGTTGAGGGACCAAAGTAAAATGAGGTTGAGTGACCAAAGGCAAAGGATAGTTGAGTGAATTGAGCTGGAGTGTATAGGGAGAAAGGAAAGGTTCACAATGAAGGGAATTTTTAACTGAGGAGCTTGTATTCGGCTCTCGCATTTACAGATTTTGTAATTGTAGATGCTAGATTGTCGAGTACAACAATATCATCTCCAAATGATCCCAGGTTTAACAATTAATCCATTTCCTTCTTTCTTTTTGTGGTTGGTAAGTTTAGATGATAAATGATCAGAGATGTAAGTCAAAACTCAGTATTTGTGGTTGGGAAAGAAACACACATGATAGATTCCCCTTGTATAATGCAATAGTTACCTTGTTACTACTTCATAAATTTCCCTTTTCATATCTAAAATTGAAAGAAATTGAGATATCCATGTGCATATATCCAATTTTAGAATTCTGAAATCATGGATTGAAGAGAAAGCAAGAATGTGAATGTGATTTCAATTAATGGAATCCCATCATAGGGATATATGCAATTAGTTTGTAATTACTGATATTGCATAGATGAGAGACGGTCAAGAAGGAATGACAACGAAATCTAGGAATAGTAGGTCTGGAGTGAGGAAGAATGATTTGACATCTACTTGGGACAAAAACAGTAAAATTTATTTTAGATAACTGGGACAAAATCAATAAAATTTATTTTATATGTTTGAATCTTTTATTGAAGAATGCATATAGCATTTGTATTTGATTGATTTTTTGAATCATAGTTGAAAATATGGAGTCTTCCCATTACTCCTGAGTCAAAATCTACTTGGCTCTGCGGCTAAGGCGAATTAACTTGGTCCGAGTCTAATTTTCTGTTGGTGAATCAAATTCCCCAGGAATGAGTCAAACTGGGGAGTAATTTGCATGTTACTTGCTGCTCAGAGTTGCCAGCAATTAGCATGTTAGTCCATGTTTGGTGAATCCCACTTGTGGGTGGATGGAAGAACCAATTGGAGTTAAATATAAATGCCAAAAAGGCAAAGCAAAAACCCTCGTTTTGAATGATTTTTGCTTATGAGTCCCACTAAAAATTTCACACTACAGCATCACTGAATCATTTGCCAAGATACATTTTTCAACATTGGTTGGAATTGAGGTTGCATGTTTTCTTAACATTCAGTGAGTCTATTTCTATAGGATTTGTGAGTTATTGTGTTATGGTTCATTTCCATGGCATTTTGGCCTGTTTTGGTCTAACATTTGTTGGAGAATTTCTTGATTTTTTTTGTCTGTAGCTCTCCATTGAGGCTTGAGATCTTTATGTCATTTAGATGTTTGTTTCCCACATAGAATTTCAACCTGCAATTTATTTCTACTTTTTTCTAGAAAAATGTATTTCTATAGTAAGGTGCTCTTGAAGGAGAAAGTGCAATATTTTCAAAGACTGGGGCTATAAAGTTTCAGGTTGCCTCATTTTAGATTCAAAATTGGACTTGTCATTCTACTTCAAACTTGTAGAAGTTTCATACAAAATGGAAAGCATAATACTCCATCTAATATCTATTACATGTAGATCTATGTGCTTAATAGAGTTACTATAGAAATTATATTGGTACTTGCATACTTGATAGAACTAATTAGATCCTTAAACAAAAAGGTTGATAACTCAGTCCCATTTCCAGGAAGGGGAGGGAAACGCAGTAAGTTTACTTGAATTTGGGACTAGATTGACTAGTTAGTTCATTACTAGCTAGTGCAGCCACTTCCAAATGCAAGTGATCCTCGATCTTGTAACATTCCCCAAATGAATATATTTATATATTTATATTTTATTTAATTTAGTGATCTTCTTATTGAATCACTATGCCCATGTACTGATTATAACATTACCCTCTGTAATTTAACGTAGAGTTGAATAGTAAACTAGGGAGGAATGGCATCCTCAAAAGCACTAGGCAGCCCAACAACATCTAAAACATAATAACAAGTTGGGTTTTTGTGAATAAGGTCACTCAGGACTGTAGTTGCAAGTGAAAAGACTCCACTACCAATAAAAATGGAAAAGCATTCTCTTGACATCCATATAATCGTGTAGTATTTCCAAAAGCGTAGAAACTATTCACTACTATTGTTTTGCACATGTGCTGACGGTTGACATATATAATTGATGTCATGTCATCCACAACTTTCCCCAAGTATCGATGCTTTGAAGAAACTGATGATTCAAAATTGAATGAGCTATAATTCTCGTTCATTACAGCATCGATTGGGCACTACCTGTACCTTCATGAGAGTCACATAGAATGTTTGTATTGCATATGTAATATTATTCATAGTCTTAAAATCAAGGAGATCAGGTGTTTTCCTTTTAATTTATTGGGCTTGAGATGTTTCACCTACACTTACAAAGCCTCCAATTTAACCTCTAATGCATATGCATGTCGCCCAAGCCGACCAAGATGCATTCTTGAAATCCCTTTGATAGCATGGTCCCCCCTTCTATGGAAATGCAATAATGTTTGTATAATAGAAGTATATTTAGATTCGATGGATCAATGAACAGTGCTCCCATTCCTCATAGACATTGGGTTCACACACCAAATGACTGAAACTATGTTGGGTCATTGCCACCTTCTGTACCTGCTGCATTTGGTGCCAAATTTCAAGTTGCAGGTTGTTGTTTGTCACATGCCCTAGTTTTGCAAAAACAATTTTATATTATTTGAGGAACAATATGTTAAATTTTATGCTAAAGTTATAATTGATGACCCAATGGGTCAAGGATATTTAATGTAAATTTTGAATATTTTATTTATAAATAAATAAATGAGGAGACAACAGCTTAGGAGAGCAGTTAAAAGAGTGTTTACTGGTCAAATTGGTGGAGGAGACTGGGTGGAGAGAAAACTGACATGTGGCAGCATCCTCAAACCACTTCCAACTGCTGCAAGTGGCAACCTCCCTACATTTGTGGTCATGATTCCCCAAGAAAGTGGAATCAGAGCAGGTGGCTCAATTAATGAAAACTGACCCAAAAGACCTAGGCATCTTTATAAAAAATCCCATTGAAGAGAACTGAGGCTGCTCATTCTAGAGGAGTGATCATTTAGGGTGAATGAATGTACTTCAGATAAATTCAATGGAGGGGAAATCTGGAAATTGTTTGAGGGGATAACTACTGATTGATCTAGTTACAGCTTTTAAGCTGAAGATCATACTATTGAGAGCAGAGTGTTTTACTGAGGTATTGAACTAGTCAGTTGACAAGGGTTCTACTGTTTGCATTCTCCACCAGTTCTCAGCCAAGAAGACCAGGAACAGGCTCGAGGGTCCTCAGGAAGAATTGTTTGAGCGCTATCCAGGAGATTGGTAGGGAGGAACGGCCTCCTAAAGTTGTTGTCGTCTTGTCCTCAACAGGTTCTATGTTATTTTATTTTACTGTTTTAGTTAAATAAATATTAGTTTAACTGATATATGAATGTTAAAATGTCATAGTTTGTGAAATGTTAGATTTAGTATTCTTATTAGATTGTTATAGTAATGAAATTGGTTTATAGAATAGTGAAATGGAATGAAAATAAATTTCTAAACTGTGTTTTTCCACACCTGGAAACCAGGTCATACTCTAGCACAATTGGAATGTTTTAACTAGATGAAAGAATTCTTAAGAGAATGGAAATATTAGATAGGATTTTGTATCTGTAGATAGCAGAGTAAAATTTATTTCAATGTTTAAAATATTATGAAAAACAGTGTTATGGTTTATTTGTGTTTACTATTTTTACTTAGTATAACTAAATAAAAATACAGGAAAAGAAACAGTAACTACACTAGAGTTACAATAATAGTACACTGATACAATAAAGGTTTATAGGAGTTAATAGCTAAGTATATAAACGAGTTATTAACCCAGCAGTTTATCTTTTAAAACTATTAACAAGATCGTAAACTATTACTTAATAAAAACTATATTAGGGTTATATATATAAACCCTTATTTACGAAAAATAAACAGAGTTCCAGAGTTAACCTTCTATTCTTTACAGAGCTCTCAATAAATTCTAAGTTACAGAATAGTAAATAAAAAAAAATGTAAATGTAAACATTAAATAAAATATAATTAAGAATTACATATTTAGAAACTATTTTATATTTAACAACCAGGCTTATAACCTGTGCAAGAAAAACCTAAGGGTCGAAACCTTAACTTTTCATTTGTCCATTTATAAATTATTTTATATAAGTTTTAACCATTTACATTGATAACTATGTAAACAACTTTAACAAGATAATGAACAACATTGTACCTGTAATAGCGAAACAGAGGCAACAAGAAAACAATGCCCGAATAATAAATTATTTAAGAATACATTTTACATAAGGGTTTCATTTCCATTAAACCTTAACTATCAAATGCGGGACTGATAATGTAAAATTTATAAATTTACATTATGATTGTTCCACAGTCTTCGTATTAATACTATTTACTTATAAAAGATATCATTAACAGTAAATTACTTCACTGACAGTGGAAGAAGAAAAACCTATTTTACAGTTTTAACATTTAAAAGATCGATTTGAACAAACTAGAGAATCGAAACAGGAGTCATTTTAAACCATGAGCACAGGAAAACCCTCATATCTCAAAAATTAGAGTATGATATTATCAAGCCGTAAGGCTGTAATCATTTTTACAAAACAAAGAAACTACATACAAGTCACGACTTATAAGCCGAAGCTACCCAACAACATGCAAGGGTTTTAACAACAAAACTAAGTAATAACATAAACTAAGCATCTAAAAATTGGAGGAAATGAAGCCATGCTTCCCTTCAAACTGTAACTTCTCTCCATTAACCTCTGCAAGTAGGGAGATGCCACGACAAATCGGGGCTTACCGGTTATGGCCACGAAGTTCACCAACTCGAGAGAAGTATTCCTTCTTACTTGAAGCCGCAACTGTAACCTGTAAAACAAGACCAATGCGGTAATTAGAAGTTGTATCCCATGTCTTAAAAACTGAATAAGTACTTAGTGAGGAGATAAGAGCAGGGTAAGACTTTACCTGCGAATAAGGAGTCTGGAGCCGAGGAAGAGACTTGACCAGTTCGAGGAACAACACCTTGAAGAAATGAAACCCTCATGATAACCTGTGAAAGAGGTAGCGAGGTTCACATTCCATACTTTCACCGACGATGGAGCAAGTTACAAGCAAAGGCAAGGGTAACGCTTTGGCCAAAACTCTAAACTATTGACAGAGTAAAACCCACTCTCACGACATTACAATACTTTCAGAAAGAAACCAAGATACAAACTATGAAACCCACAACTCTTGCATAAACGTTACAGCACCATACTACACCCCAATTGGAGCTGTCAAACGTGAACCAGCGAGCCTCTCATGGCCTCGAAGAAACCCAAACAGCGCAAAGCCAAACCCTCGAAGGAGAATGAAGAAGATAGGGTTTCTTTGTGAGCTTTTAAATCAACCAAAGCATGGTGGAGACTCATCCACATGCCCATCAAGATTTTTAATCAGAAGTGGGTTGATTCATATAGTCAACCTGCACTGTCGGGTGAACACAAAATTATTGCCAATGATTTATATCATACCACGATGATAATGTTTGTTTTAAAATCAATTCATATCATTGCTTTTGGTAAACAATACAATCAAGCAATAGTAAAAGCATTTGTATATATCGTTAACTTTTGCAAATTTTTGAAAACCTCGAAATCAATCTTTTGTAAAAACATTTCTATAAAGAACAATAGTGGATTTTATGCCTTTGACTTTGAGTTGATAGCACTACTAATGGCTAATCAAACAAACCTTATGTTAAATGATTAATGCTATATTCTAGAAACTAGTATTATGTATACACAAGTTGGTAAAACAATTTGTTTATAGATTAATTGTATGTAAGTAAATGTTAAGTAGTAATTCCACCATAGTACCACTCTTACAAATGCATAAGTCGACAATATTATGGTTGGAAGACTTCTTGGAAGTTATTGTTCTTTTGGTTTCTATTAAAAACCAAACTCTTAATAAATCAAACCAATATTTAAACTACACCTTGGTAGTTGCAAGGTAGTAAGACTACCTAGTGTTAAAAGTGAAAATCACTTAGTAATATTATCAAGCGATATGATAATGTAATATTACAATAATACATGTGACATGGTGAAACTTAGAAAATCAAAATTTCAACTTAATGGCTAGTAGTGCAAGTAGACCATTATAACTGTATATAAATAGACAGGATGATAATCTTCACTACTAGAGCTGAATTAAAAGTAAACCTATGTGATCAATTGTAAACCTTTTCTTGGAAGGTCTTAGAATTATTACTCAAGCTTATAAAGCAACACATTGAACATTAGACATAGTAATAGCAGTAAATTCATGCTTCAATAAGAGTGTTTCTATGCTAAATCATAAGTCCTATGCTCACCAGTAGAACTTGTGAGTAACTTGACATATAACATCGGAAAGAAAACTTGGATAGAACTCATGCTGGTAAAAAGCACTAGTATATCAAGGATATTGGTATTTACGACTAACTTAAAATACTGTCATAGATTCAAAAACAACAAAGGAAGTACTTTACCTCAGCATCCTTGCTTTCTATTAATCAAATTATGCTCTAGCATTTTTATTATTGCTAAAGAAGTACTTCTCGATTTTAACGCAAAAAAAAAACTCCTACTTGTTCAAAAATTTACCTGCTGAACCTGTAAGAACCAGAAAATCCAGCTGAGTTAGCAATTGCTAAGTAAGCCCCAGATTAGAACATAGCTTCTCACCTACTTGACAAAATAAAATCATCAGTACAGCTAGAAGCAACGAAATGCAGGTCATATACTTTACATATCAAAATTAAAATGGTATTAGTTTGTATGTGTTTGAAATTAATCACTACATATTGTTAACTGTTTCATTTTTCTGCTAGCCGCAAGTAGTTATTAAACTACGACTTAGACATTTTATGTTAAATTAAAAATTTTAAATTTTTGTGAAAATTTGGGGTTATGACATTGTTCAACCTCTTTCTTCACATTTGCTTTTGATTCACTAACAAGAGATATTTTTCAAACGATTTCTTTGAACACCTTCTCTACATCCTTCAATACATCTACATCACCATAACCAATTTCAGGAATAATTGTTGTTGTAGTTTAGAAGACTTACAGTAGCCCTTGTTGGACAGTCCCAATATAAAATAGCTTTGCACTCACAATCTTATCACTTGAAAAGGGTGAGTCAAATTTAGTTCAGGTGTGGGCTTATTTCATTTCCAATATTGAACTAGGGTTAACAACCCTCCCTGCCAATAGAAGTTTATAGGCACCTTTCAGGTACCTTGTCCTAAATAATGAACTGTAACTTTGTTTGTCCAATCCCAAGTAAATATTGATATTGATGCAATTGTAAGTAGAAGAATCCCCCAATATGGAAACCCCTACTACCATCTTTACCAGCACAATAAATGGAGTGAAAGAAGACAAGGTACTATTACTATTAGCAAGAGTTTTTACAATCCTAAACAAACTAATGCAGTGGAAGAATCAGCACGAAACCAAGAGCGAACTGAAACAAGGAAACCATGGTTCTTCCTCATATTATCCTCAGTTAAGTACATGGAGAATTGATTGAAGGCATAGGATAAAATATGGCACCATTTGTAATCGCAGGACATGGAAATACGTGAGGAAAAGAGGTAGAATGGAGGAATGTTGTGGTGGAAATAACATATTGTCCTTTGAGCTCATACCTTCGAAGATCTGTATTACTCTTAAAAGGATTTGTAAGAGGATGTCTTGGAAAACAAAATATTTGTTTTTTCCAAATCTAACACCAATCTTCTATTTTCAACGATGTCTCAGCAAAAGCTACAAGGTTGCATTATATATAGGGGAAATGAATGAAATTGCAAGAACGAGAAAGACCTGTAAAGATTTTCACTTTCAAAGACTCTAAATTTAAAATTACACACTTAAGGAAAAATAATCCTGACCATCTAGCTCAAGATATTTATGGTACCTTTTATCTGAAAATTAATTTGTTTTTTCAAACACATACTTCTAATGTACATATACACTGGTTGGAAAAAATGCAAATCAACAATTAAATTTTTTTTATCGCTGGTAAAGTTTGTTGCAGCAACAAAGGCTGCTTACTCATACTCTCAAATTTACACAACTAGAAGGATTTGTAATTGGACAAAATATTAACTTCTATCTCTGGGAAGAACTGATAGAATCAGTTTTTAAATAAAAAATTGGGAAGTATAATCTTATTTATTTTCAACCTCCCTCCTTTCCTTTATGGTGAAGTTGATGCTCAGTGTTATCCTTGCCAAGGAAAAGGTTGTAATATTTGCAAAATATATGATTAACTAGAACAATTAGGAGTTGGTTCAATGATTAATCCATTGGAATGTTTTAGTGAATTGTAGTTTTGACAGCCAACTTTGCTTTTGAAATATGAATTGCAAGCTACAAATAAATTATAAATCCAAGATAGGATGGATTCTCAAGCTAGAAACCAATAACAAGACAAATGCTGCACTGCTTAGTACTTATTGATCACTAAGAAAGAGGCCTTGGAGAACCTAACACATTAAATGAACATGTATAGCTTTTGTTTGATCCAAAACTCCAATGCAACTAATTTTTAACTATATCACCTCTACTCACAAGTAAGAGTTGAATTTGCATGATGTGTTTTATTATCCTAATAAGCATAGTATTATAACCATTTAATTACTTTCATTAGAGTTGTAATCATGCTTACTAGTCTTCAGCAGGCTCATAATCTAAGTGGCTGGGAAGCCTCGCCTACGAAGGTGGATCAGCGCATCATGCAGAATTTCAACCCTTTTTTTCCTTAGTGAGGAGGAGAACAATACTTATGGCACAACGGGACAAAAATTCCGAGGCAACTTTCGATATTTTGAATCCACATCTGAACAACAACCAATTCATTTATTCATACAAATAGTACCATAATTCTCCTAGAAAAGGGGGGATTTATTGCTTCTTGGCTTATGGAGTTCATACTTAACTAATTAGTTATTCTTAGTTATTTGTTTTTAAGATCCTACCTCTCAATGAACTGAAGTGGAATGAATGAATTTGAATGATGAGTGGCCTTAATATTATTGACCTAGTGAATTTTAGTGATTGTTCTGAGCATTTATTTAGTCTTTATTTCTAGCTATTATTTGTGTGAATTGTTTTGTTGTGCAAAGTGCCTTTATTAAATTAACTCTTTATAGTGGTGCTTAGCAAGATTTCATTTTGTGACATAGGGTCTTGGCTATAATTGAGAGAGCAATAGCTGGCATTAGTTTAGATGATGTGTGTGCAAAGCCCCAAGTGCCTTCGACACATAAGAATTACAACATGAGGACCGTGGATAAAAATATTACTCAAGGAAAAGTTGAGGGATCAATTGAGATATGTCTATTTATACTTTGAACATAGAAATACTATCCATATGGGTGGTAAGTATCAATATTTTCTGATTAAATGCATTATACCTTCAAATATTTTATAACTATCTTTAAATTTTTTCCCCAAGCTGTCAAGTCAGCTTTGAAAAAACTTGAAGAAGGTGGCAGCATAGATGATGCTAAAGTTGTTTGTGAACCAAATGTGCTCCAAAAAATGTATAAATGGAAGGTTAGATTTGTTTTTGTTGATAGGTTGAATACTATTTTCTATAAAATGGATTTTCCTGGTAGTTTTTTTACATTTCTGGGTTACTCTAGTAAGAGTATTTATTGGAAAATCACTTTCACATTTGATCGTTGGTTTTTCCTACCTTTTCTAAAGTTGTGGGTAGTCATCAAAATGTGTTTTCTTTAGTACATGATGGAGTTGTGTAATTTTCCGCCCATGGAGGTTGCCATTGTGACATGAGATTTTTATTATTTGAAACAGTAAATCCAAAGAGATATTCCATAAATTGGTTGAATTAATTGGTATCACATCCATCACAAAGGTATTCCATTCTCTCTGGTAACATGAATGGATTGTACATAGCTCTCAGGAATTAGTTTATCATAAATACTAGTTACTCGTAAATTGTAATAGTAATAATTATGTAGTTTGTAGATTGCTATCTATCATAAATTTGTTTGAATATCATCATTTTCAAGCAATAACAACTTTTTAAAGGGTTCTAGCTCAATGGTAGAGCGGCTACCTAATTATAGGCAGGAGGTTGGTGGTTTGATTCCTCTGTGCCCTATCATAAATTTGTGACTACAAAAACGACTAAATTCGCATATATACGACTATTAGTAGCTAATTTCCTGTATCTTAGTCGTATTTAGCTTAGTCATTAATATGTTATCATCTAGTAGTTTATTTAGTCATATATTTGGTCATTAATTGTTGAAATCAATATCTAAATCAATGACTAAATCAATGACTAAATTTGTGACTAAATCATTGACTATCAATGACTAAATCAATGACTAATAAGTCAAGCTATTAATGACCAAGTAAAATACAACTAGTTATAAGATAGTGGAAATTAGCTACTATTAGTCGTCGACTCAAAAACAGTCATTTATAGACTGATTTTAGTCATTTTTTTAGTCATTAATTTCTCATTTTGTACTAGTGCAATGATAATCTCTCTTCTCTATGCATTAGTGATGAGAAGACTAAAACTTTCAATTACCAGGATGAAAAGGAGGGGGGAAAGAGGAAAACCTTGTCTAATACCATGAGAGGCAAGAAAAAAATTTGTTGGACTTCCATTGATAAGGACAACAAAATTCGAGGAGCTAACACACCCCATGATCCAATTAACCCCGTCCACAGGTAAACCAATCTGTAAGAGTACTAATCTGAGAAAAGTCCAGTTTACACGGTCAAATGCTTTGACCAGATCCAATTTGAGGACAAATACCTTTTTCTTTTTCTATTTAATGGAGTGCGGTATTTCCTGAGTAATTCCAACATGCTCAATAATCTGTCTATTATGCAGAAATTCAAACTGATGAGATGAAATGGCCTTGTCCAAGAAAGGCTTCAATCTAGTTGTTGCAATCTTGGAAATGGTGTTGTATACCAAGTTACGGAGAGAGATAGGAAGGAAATATGCAAATGTAAGTGGCTAATCACATTTCAAGATGAGGGTAATGAAAGTGGCATTTAAAGCACATGTGACCTTACCCTCCAAACGAGACTGTTCCACCGCCCTTAGGAGATCGAAGCCCATCGGATCAAATAAGCTGAGAAAGAACTCCACTCGCCATCCATCAGGGTCATGGATCTTATCCCTTTTAAATCCTTTCATAACATCTTCCACTTCAGAGAGAGTAATTTATGAGAAATAACTACCCCTTTCTTCCACCTGAACAAAGGTGGGAAAGAGACTGATAACTTTTAGTTGATCCACAATATTTGTATTACCATAATATTTAAACAATTCCGAGAATTGTTGTGCTCCCAACAGTTTGAGATGGCCATCCTCATCAACCATTTCCCCAACCTGATTCTGCAAAGCCTGAGTTGACTTGGATTTTCTTCTAGCAGATGCAAAAGTGTGAAAGAACTTGGTGTTCACATCCCCTTCATTGATCCAATTTATTCTACTCTTGAGTCTCCATGTTAAGACCTGGTGTGCCAACAAAGTATCCTTCTTATTCTTCAGCTGTGAAATCTAAGCTGCTTCATTGTCGGTCAAAATGCCAAAGATTCGAGTAGAGAGTAGATTTTGTATTCCAAGATCAATCTCTGTGATCTCTTTGGATTTTTCCAATACCTGCCTTTTTCCCAATCCTTCACAGTACCTTTGAGCCTCTTAAACTTGAAGGAGAGGGAAGACATCGAGTCAAATGAGGAGCCCACATCAGTTGACCAAGAGGAGTTAACAATACCAGGAAATTCTTTTTCAAGAAGCGAGGCCCTATTGAACTTGGGAAGACATCGAGTCAAATGAGGAGCGCACATCAGTTGACCGAGAGGAGTTAACAATACCAGGAAATTCTTTTTCAAGAAGCGAGGCCCTATTGAACTTGAAGGGGTAAGAGTGGAAAGATGGCATACAGTTCCATTCCAAGCAAATGGGAAAGTGGTCTGAGATCTCAGAGGGAGAAGCCAAAGTTCTGTAGCGATCGAGGAAAGGTAGTAAGTGAACCGAGGCCAGGAATCTATCCAATTTTTTACATTGTTATTTTCTAGAAGATTTATTGAGCATAATTATATTTTACAAAGTGTTTGATATATCTTCATGGAAACTATTATTAAAAAGGGTATCAATATCATCTTATCTTTTATGTTAACAACAAGTTGTTTCATGAAAGTATTTTTTTTCATGAATTTCATGATTTCATCAAGGTTTGTGAAGGTCTTTTCAAAGTTTATTAATAATTTTACACTAATGTGGAAACAAAATGATATGAGTTGTTGTATTAAATTTAGTTATGGTATTTACTCTAGTTCTTAATTATAATTTATTAAAATTTAAAAAAAAATTATAGATTTTCTAAAATAATAAAAAATGAAATAAATTTATTTATATAAAGCATATAAAATTTACAAAGTATAAGAATAAATTTGGAAAAAACATAAAGTATAAATAAACAAAATAAACTCATTATTATATGGCAGAACCTACTTATCTATTTCATTTCTTTTTTAGTATTATTGTTAATATTCTTCCTATCATTAATTGATATGATCTTTTCTTGAAGATAGAGAGTTGTGAACCCTTACATTTTTAGGCTTAGTGTGTAGTGCACCTCTTTTTTCAGGTGCTTTTGCATGCATGGTTTGTGAGACTTTATCATTACTAGTCACAAATTAATAAATATTTACATATAAAATAATCTTAATAATAATATATTTAAAAGAAATGTTGACACATTTACACATTCTATGTACAATTTACTTCACCAAACCTATTTAGATACATATCTCTAAAGCATGTAATACAATATAATACAACAAAAACTAAGAGTTTCAAAGAGTTGGTATGTTTTCAATATTCTCTACTATCGTGGAGGGAAATCCCGAGTAGGTTTTATTGCAATAGTGCATGTCATTGTTTTTTGAATTTTCTCACGGCTTAAGATTTTGAATTTTCTCATGGCATAAGATTTCAACAATTATAGTTTGGGTAATATTAATAAGTTATTAATCCATTTTGTTTCATTAATATGTCATACATTTAATATATCAACTTATCCAAAATACAACTAAATTGTTTTTTTTAATTTCTATATGAATTTCTTCCAAATCTAATAGATAACCTAAAATAAAAATGAAAATTCAAAAAATTTAAAGGAAAAATTCCTAATATTAATGCATGAAAATTTAGCTCTATGTGAAGAAGAAAGCTTCTTTTTTTTCTTCTTTCTAACTTTATTTGATAAACCTTTTTAGAAATACAAGAGGGCCACTAGAATCTGAAGTTAGTGTGTGTTGTTCCTATTTGTGATTTGGAACATCAAGTAAGTGGTCTTGGTTATGAAGAAGTAATTGTAGTTTTCTAAGTTTCATTATCTTACCTTGTTTCACTAAAATCTAATATAGTAATCTAATTTGGAAATACACAACAATGTTGTATTTTAATGCAGCTTGAGGACAATCATATAGCATAGAGTTATTTGTGTCAGCAATCCAAAATGGTGGAATAAATATGTTCATGAAATTGACATGACATACATATATTATATGAAGAACCCTCTTAATGCAAATCTAACATTTCATGGATTTATAAAATAATTATTTCAACATTTTTGTATTTAATTTATATACTATATGAATAGCCCTCTTAATGCAAATTTAACATTTCATGGATTTATAAAATAATTATTTCAACATTTTTATATTTAATTTCAAGTTATGCCATTGAATTTTTGTATTTTTTTAATTTTCTTATAAATTTTCATTTCAATTTTCTTTTCCTAAGACATAGACTTTGCAAGTTTGTTTCTATTATAAATGATAAGGTTATTATAAATGATAAGGTTGATAGACATCTAAGTTGCACTGAAACGGATATGGGAACGAATACGGATATGGGGAGGGAAACGGATACCACAAATTTTGAAAAATGTGGGATACAATACGACAATGAAATAAAAGTAGACTTATATATATATATCAAAAAGGCCATGAGACATACATACTTTAGACTACCATTCATCAATTAGATTTAAAGGTAGTTGTTTCATTTATAACAATTAAAACCAGCAAACTCAAATATTGTCTTAAACAATATTCTTCTATCTCAAGTGCCATAGATAAGTCACCCGCTGGAGCATTTAAACAGGAACATGTCAACTACTTCTAAACATCGATTTGAAACCCTAAAATTACTTGATGGATGTATCCAAATGTTACCATCTAACAACTATTACGTTGTTTACACCTCTAGAAAAGTGTTAAAATTTGTGATTAAACACAATTTTTTATGTAAGACAGATTCAACTATGTTGTATTTAGGTTGGTCCACTCAGTGACGAGACAATCAACTAGGCAAGTGAGAGTCAATTAACCAACCGACTCGTTCCAAAAGTGACTAATTGACTGGCTCTCAAAGGGCCTAAATTCATAGGATTGTCTATGATTTGCAATCGACTTGGATATTCAAATTTTACATAATCAACCATGTTTTAAGGGGATTAATTAAGCACACAAGTATAAATAAGTGAGCTCATGTTTTAGTGAAACTTAGGTGTGAGTGTGATGACATGCAATTTTGCACTCTATGCAATAATACTATCTCTAGACACCAATGAGTTTCCTTGGATATGTTGTTTATGTTTTATGGTTTATACTAATAAAAATGCTTGAAATAAGATTAAAATATCACATGCACATCTTATGGAGAACTAGCTAAACTACGCACCATCATAATTCTCTCCACAACATAAGGATAGGGATATGGGTGTACTAGCAATGGAGTAAATAAGGCCATAGGTCAAGGGTTCATACTAATTCAAAAAGGAAAAGAAGAAACTGAAGTTTGTTGGAAGATTATTGGAAATATGTGTTGGTTTATGTAACCCTTCATAAATGTAGTACGCTATTTTGTATGGCCAAAGCTGCCATTGTATCAATTTTGATATGCAAGTTGATTTATCACATATGCAAGTCATTGGGGTTTATTTAAAACGAAGTTGTGAGGAATTGGGAAAAAAACTGAAAAGAAAAAAAAAAAATCATTGTACTTCTACACTAGGCTGTGAAACTATCACTATAGTAGACAAGCATTTGATACAATAAAATGTCCACAGACCAATGATTTTTTGAACCAACGGTAGGCCTTCATCAATTTTGGAAAATTACAATGAAACACAATCAGTGAGATATAAGATGTCAAATTACCATTCACCAATTTAGGATTAAGGTTTTGCTCTTGATTTATAAGCTTTGAGGCTTTATATCTATGTTTTGAGGTTCAATTTAGGGTTATGGTTTTATAGTTTTCCTTTGGGGTTATTTATTTGTTTATTTTCATGTCAAAAAATCAATATTTCTAGTCAAAAACTTACCCTGTAGCAGCTGAAACGTTTCAGAAAACCAAGGAAACTGCTGGAAACTCTGGAAACGTTTCAGGAAACCGCTCCAAACGTTTCTAATTTTTGGATACGGCTTGGAAACGTTTCAGTGGCATTTCCAAGCTATATCCCCTCCGTTTAAGTTTTCGAAACGGGGAACGAAGTTTCCCCTCCCCTTCCTAGAAGTTTCCGGTAACTTAGATAGACATATGATCCCAGTTTCCACAATGCATTTCAGTATATGAGTAGACCAATCGGAGTTGGCTTATACAAGTCCATGAGATTGTGGGTATAGATTTTCTCCAAAGATATGTTCGTATTGAGAACTTAAGAGCCTTCATTAATAATTTGGTCATTTAGGTAAATTAATAAACATATTTATCCATTAAGTAAATTAATATATATATATATATAAAACATAAAACATAAACATAAACATAAACATAAACATAGGGTGCTTATGTGAGAACTTAGAGCCTTCATGAATTTGGTCAGTTAGATAAATTAATAAACATATACATCCATTAGGTTTAAAGTATTTATATATATATAAACATTAACATAGGGTGGAATGAGAAAAACCAAATATAGATTTATATGTTTAAAAAAAACGTATTTTACTCATGATATCCACGGAAGAAGGACGGGGTTGTGAGAAACTATTTTCTTATGTTATACAATGACAAATTGATACACGGATGACTGGATCTCTTCTATATAATTTGCAAGAGTATCAGTGTAACTGCTTACCTCATAAGCAACAACTAGGTAATAAATTTATTCAGAGAGACACTGGGAAGGGACCTCGAGCGTTTCTCCATGTTGGCAGAAACTCTAAGGAATTCATCTCAATCTTAACGGATAATTTAATGCCATTTCCATTTGATAACGGGCTTGGTTTAGGATTACTGACGTTATGAGAAGCATGCATTGGGCAAATTAGAACACAGCAGAGTTTCGCAGTAAATACAGCATCAATAAGCATTAAAAACGATCGTTCTTCTCAATGACATGGTGATCGATGCCTTTCAATGCCAGAGACTCGGCATTTAATGCCCGTTTTGAATTTATTCGTTGTTATCTGACTCTTCTGCCACTTTTAGCATGGCCAAATATCTCGAATATTTCCTTGTATGCAGCGGGGAATCAGTTAAAGTAAACTTAGTGCATCACCAGATTGCTATGTTTTGTATTAATGTCTAATAGATAAATGGAAAACAGAGGGACCTCCTGCCTTGTTTGTGTACAGCAGATGAATAGAAAAA
Organism: Pseudotsuga menziesii; assembly: GCA_001517045.1. Lineage (NCBI taxonomy): Eukaryota > Viridiplantae > Streptophyta > Pinopsida > Pinales > Pinaceae > Pseudotsuga > Pseudotsuga menziesii. Next base: position 64,223 of record LPNX010867708.1, read on the forward strand.
TACAAATGGGATATATTCAGAATGAATACGTTTTCTTCGTTTTTCTCTTATGTTTCAGTGTATCAGTGGGCTCACAAACTGTGCCTGCGCTCTTTATCTTTGGTGATTCGCTCAGTGACGATGGAAACAACAACTATATCAGATCTTTGGCGAAATCTAATTTCCCACCTTATGGAATCGATTTCCCGCTTGGACCTACTGGAAGGTTTTGCAATGGACGCACCGTCGTAGATTTTCTAGGTTAACTCTTCATCTTTTAATGAGATATAATTCCTCGTGCGTTCTTAATAAAGGCAGATTTCGATTTGAAAAGTGAAGATTTTCTAGGTTAGCTCCACATGTTTTAATGAGATATAAGGCAGATTTCAATCTGAACAGTGAAGATTTTCTAGGTTACCTCCACATGTTTTAATGAGATATAAGGCATATTTCAATCTCAAGAGTGAAGATTTTCTAAGTTAGCTCCACATGTTTTATTGAGATATAAGGCAGATTTCAATCTGAACAGTGTAGCATGTTGAAACTGCAGGATGAATAGTTGTACTGTTATTGAGATATATGTGAACAAAATTATTTGAGTGACTAGAATGCATTATCCTTGTACATGCAGGACAGTTTCTTGATCTGCCGTTCATCCCAGCTTATTTGGATCCATCAACAAAGGGACAAAGGGTTATGAGAGGGGTGAATTATGCTTCTGCAGCCGGGGGTATTTTGGATGAAACTGGCCTAAACTATGTAAGTGATTAATAAAATTGAATGTGAATACCTTATAGAATATATTTGAGTGAAATTTTTCAAATTTTTTTTTGTGTATTCTTTAAAATTGTTTAAGCTATAAAATTTTAGTAGATATTATTTAAGATTTTGGATTTCTTTGGTATGTTGTTATAAAGATAGATTTTTAGATATTTTAGTAGGGGTTTAAAATTGTATAAACAAAAATTTTAGTAGATATTATTTAAGATTTTGTATTTTATTTTGTTTTGTTGTTATAAAGATAGGTTTTTACATATTTTAGTATCTAGGTTTAGATATTTTAGTAGATATAGATATTATCTGATATTTTAGGCTTTATTTCTGATATTTGTCTATGAGGTGGGTGGCTTTATACATGGTAGCATAATTCCAGTATTAATATAGATTGGAATACTGAAAAAATATTTAAAGAAAAAATTTAGTACCTAATTTAGTATCTAAAAATACAAAAGTAGGTTGCTTATAGATTTAAAAAAACTTACTTTTCAAAGTTTTTTTTTTAATATACATAAACCATTCAATATTTGCATACATGTTGTTATTTGAGTGTTTTTCTCTTCAAATACAACCTATATTTTATATTTCATGTCACAAAAACCTAAGAAAACATTAAAACTTTTATATATAATCTCCAAGAGGGAGTAGAATTGATATAATATTTATATATTTATTTATAAAAATATTAAATAATTAAAATACCAAAAAAAAATTCTAAAACAATAAAACAAATTTCTAATAATGTATTCCAAAAAATATTAGCCTAAGTATATTTAAAATCTAACAGGACTCTCGAATTCCTATCTTAAAAAGCTTTATGAATCCCCGAATAGCTTTGAAACCCTACTCACAACCATAGAAGTTTTCTCATTAGAAGACATAGATTTTGGGGTTAAGCGTCTTGCAAATGGAAAAGCTAAGGACATTGAAGGTTACCAGGCAGAAATCTTAAAAATTGGAGGTCATGTCCTCATCCCTCACATCCACAAGCTTTTCAATCAAGCATTCAAACAAAGATTCCCTAAACCTTGGACTCAAAGCCTCATTATCCCTATTTTTAAAAGTGGGGATACAAACAACCCCTCTAATTATCGGACAAGTATGATTATCCCCCTCTTAGCCAAGTTATATGGTATTATTCTGGAAAAGAAGATCAGTAGATGGCTTGAAAGTGAAGGTAAGTGGGCTAAAGGCCAAGCGGGTTTTAGAAGACAACACTCAACAACTGACCACCTCGTTACGCTTAGGATCATTGTGGAGGAGTGTTGTAATGATAAATCCAATCTCTTTTGTTGCTTTTTGTACTTTATAAAGGCTTTCGATACTGTACCTAGAAATAACCTAGATGGAATAGATTAGAAGAGCTAAAGGTTCCTTTCGAGATGAAAGCTGCGCAATAAGGTTATACGAGAATGTAATCGCCAAGTTTAAGAGAAACGAGGGGTGGTTGAGAGATATTAAATGTAATATTGGAGTTAAACAAGGTTGCCCCCTCTCCCCTACCCTTTTTGGAACTTACATCGATAAGCTAGAAGGTTGTTTAGAAGAAGCAGTGTGCGCTGGCACGTTCTTAGCTGGAATAGTCATCATCCTTCTTCTCTATGCTCATGATATCGTTCTTCTAGCAAGGTGTCCATCTGATCTTGATAAGCAACTACAAGTTCTTAAGGATTTCTGCTCTACTATGGGTATGACTATCAACACTAACAAAACAAAAGTTATAATTATCAAATCCAAGAAGGACACTTACGCTAATTTTGTGTATGACAATAGCAACTTAAAGGAAGTGTCTTCTTACAAGTACCTAGGAATTGATATTCATCATAAGCTCAACTGGAACTATAGCATTGAGAAAAGGATTAATGGAGGGTGGAAAGCTTACTTTGGTCTTGAAAATAATTGTAAAGCAGAAAACCTTGTGATGTGGGATAAAAAGAAGCTCCTCTTTGAAACTTTAGTCACTCATGTTATCTTGTATGGGTGTGAGGTTTGGGGTTGCAGCATCTCTAGAGAATCTTGAGAAAAATTGAGAAAATCCATAAGCGTTTTATAATGTATAACATCAAAATTAAAAGCAATACACCTTATCCTATTCTCCTTATAGAAGTGGGTCTTTCCCCTATTGAGAGCCTAGCTATGACTAGGCTCCTGTTGTACACGCACAAAATCAATAACATGGGAGACCATAGAATTCCTAAACTAGCTTTTAATTCCAGCCAAAACCACCTAAGGCTCAAGCGAGGTTGGTATAAAGATACCAGGGCCTGGTTAAACCATTGGGAGATCGACAAAAAAATTGTTTTGCAAAATATTAATAACATCAAAAATATTGTTACTTTTAAGTTTAAAGAGAAACTGTGGTGTGAGAAAGATTTAGAGGCTAAAAGAATTTATTAAGATATTATAAGGAGGTCATCAACCCTAATCTAGAAGATCAAAAGTATATCTCTATTTTAACAAGTTCAAAGAAAAAACCAATATAGCCAAGATAAGAACGAACTCTCATGAGCTCCATAGTGAAACAGGTCGTTGGATTGTTCCTAAAACACCATGGGTGGAAAGGATTTGTCATCTCTGTGAGAATAGGAACAACATTGAAGATGAAAATCACTTCCTCTTACAGTGCCCTGCTTACACCCACCCACATTAGATCTCAGTTTCATAATCTTTGTTGCAATACCCACCTTCTTAGCCTTTTAACTTGTCAAATTATAGTGAGCTGAAGAGGCTTTTCACCAAGCTCTTTGAGCATAGGAATAAAATTTTAAAACAAACTAATTAATTGGTTTCCTTAGGTTTCATAGACCAATTCTGTTCTCAATGGAAGTTAACCACCATCATCATCGTCATCACAAAATATATATTATAAATTTTAAAACCCAAAGTAATTTAAAACATAGTATGTATAAAATTAAAAATAAAACAATAAAATTTAAATAATTTATATGAGAAAAAAATAAGTAAATTTAAGGTCTTGGTATTATGTCTTTACCTATTTTTGAACCGTCTCCCAGATAGAATTATGCTACTATGGTTTCACGGTTGATCGGAAAAGGGTACCACCGATCCATGTGACCCAATGGAAATGGAACCATATATAGAATCCATGTCATCAGTGTTTGTTTGGTTGGGACATATGCTGTTATAAGGATAGGCCATTAGATATTACAGAAATATTTATTAACATTCAGGTTCTAGGTTCTAGCTATGTTTGGCTAATTTTCTGCACCGTTTTCTGCTGTGCGCCAGGGCAGTCGGATATCGTTCAACGACCAAATACGTAATTTCCAGAACACCTTAAAGGACTTGACTGTACTGTTGGGAAGCTCACAGGCAGTTCAGCTGTTTCTTTCAAAGTCTATATTTGCTGTTGAACTCGGAAACAATGATTACATCAATAACTATTTGCAACCTGCATTTTACATGACGAGTAGACACTATTCATCACAAACTTTCGGTGACCTTCTTATTTCTCAATACACTAAACAGTTAACGGTACATGCCACGATTATAATAATTATAATTCGCCTTAAGATTCAAGTATGAATTAATTGCAGAGTAGATTGTTTTTAACTCTGAATAAGCCCAATTGTTTTTATTATAAACGCAGGCTCTTTATGACTTGGGTGCAACGAAATTTGTAGTATCAACCGTGGGTCCTCTGGGTTGCCTTCCTCATCAATTAGCAATGGCAAATTCAAACGGCCATTGTGTTGACAGTATCAACCAGCTTGTTGAGGTTTTCAATACAGGACTTCGATCCATGCTGAGTCAATTAAACAATAATCTGGCTGGGGCAACATTCGTGTATTTAGACACCTACAAAATTGTCCTCGACATGATCAACAATCCCAGTGAATATGGTAATATTTATTCTCCTCTTTTTTTTTTCATCTATCTTTTGCTAGGCTTTGTGTTCATAAAACAATATCAATACGTGACAACTAATGCTATTTTCTGAATCTGTAAGTTATAGACCATTATGTTTGATGTTTTGCATGCAGGATTTACAGTGGTGAACGAAGGCTGCTGCGGAGTTGGAAGATATAATGCACAGCTGACGTGCATTCTTCTAGTTCGGCCATGTGCAAATAGAAGTGAATATGTCTTCTGGGATGCATTTCATCCGACTCAGGCAGTCAACTTGGTGTTGGCTGAAAAAGCATTTTATGGGGGGGCATATGAAATTTATCCCATCAATTTGACCCAACTCATCAAAATATAACCTGTATACTGTTCAGATGGTAGGTTTAAAGAGCAAGGTTCAGATGGTAGGTTTAAAGTCTTGGATTGATTTTAACTGACTAAAATTTTTAATTTTACTTTCGACCAATTGTAATTTATATTAGAATCATATTAATAGAAGCATTCGTTCCAATTATGAGATGTAAATTTTTAAATGTTTAATGGATTTAAAATATTTTAAATTAAGAGGTATTGATTATATATAGGTATTGATTTAAAGTATGACTAAAACCTTTTAATTGGAGGAAAGGAAATAAAATTTTAAATGTTTAATGGATTTAAAATATTTTAAATTAAGAGGTATTGATTATATATAGGTATTGATTTAAAGTATGACTAAAACCTTTTAATTGGAGGAAAGGAAATAAAATTTTAACTTTTGATAATGATGATGATGCTGGTTAACATTGACAAAGACTAATTTTCGTCTATGTGAGGGGTATCCACCTTTCTAAATTAAATAGAAACCCCCTTTTAAATCAAATAAGATCCTTCGGATTATAGCTAAGAAAACATGACCTTCATGTACATATAATCAACCATATAGAAGATTGATTAGTTTAAAGATAGAATTAAAAGTTATTTTAGTAGTGAGTTACAGTTTTATTAACGTTTATTGTAATAAGGAAGCGTTAATTTTTTCGATATATTGTAAGCTTTGTAATGAGGAAGCGTCAACTTCTTTCGATATATTGTAAGCTTTGTAATAAGGAAGCGTCAACTTCTTTCGATATATTGTAAGCTTTGTAATAAGGAAGCACCAACTTTTTTCTATATATTATAGGCCTACGAGCATTTGGAAGTAGAGATGAAGGAATGGCCAAGAAAAGTATGAATAAGGCCATATGGTGAAGACCGGAACTAGGAATGTTGTGAGTATATACACATACAATTTTATTAATGAAAGAAAGGTTTTCGTTAAAATAATTGTCTTTGTGCTTATGAAATTGATGAACTCCACTTTATATGTATATCTGGAAGATGATAGATTAGAATGAACCTAAATGAGAGAAGCAAAGTTTTATATATATGTATATGTTCTGTAAGATGGATAGAAAGGGATTATGTATGGCGTAGTGAGCATCGAAATCATTGTTAAGAAAGTTAGAGATAATGCTTAGTTGGGGCTCGGTTGTTTACAAGTATTCCTTAGTTAGCTATTTAGATCCACATTCTACCGATCTAGATTCAGTGATGCATTTCTATATAACTCAATATTTGATTAATAAAATATGTGTGTTGTGTGCAAGCTCTACGTGCTAATATAGTGAATCCAACGAGATCTAGGAGACTACTCTAAATATTGAACATATCCAGAAGATAGCCATACAAGTGACCTTCACAAACTAACACACACACATAAAATATTACATAATTGATAACTATTTCTTACAAGAGTTTGAGAGGTTATGTATTAACGTCAAAATCACTATCAGAATCCATCGTGACTTCATAGATGACATTTGAAATTTCTTCAGAGATTGCTATGTTAGCTCACTCTTTCAGTTTTCCCTTTAGTAGATCGCTAGCACGAATTTTACAATTTAGTGTTGTATGCTCACGTCTTTTGCACTAGAAGCATTCAACTGTACTCTTGCTTTTAGTAACCCTTCCTTTTGAAAACAAGGCAATTTCAACTTGTGGATGGATATCTTTGTTTCCTTGTTTTAGTCTCTTTTCTTCTGCTAATAACGATGCTATCATTTCATCCAATATTTCAGTGAAAATTTGACAAAGTAAAAATAGTTTAATCATCAAATTATAATAATACTATAATAAAAATAAGACAATTTCAACTTGTGGATGGATATATTTGTTTCCTTGTTTCACTCTCTTTTCTTCTGCTAATAATAATGTTATTATTTTATCCAAAAATTTAATAAAAAATTAACTTAAAATAAAAATAGTTTAATCATCAAATTATTTACACTTTTTCTATTTTTTGAAGTTACATTGCCAAATGGCATTCTTCAATTTCTCTTTAGAGTTTTCCTTTTGAGATTGCTTCACTTCAATGGTTCCTTCGTCACCTCACCTCATGTTGGGTGCCATATTAGGCCCCTCTCATAAACCTTCATGTATTGTTAATCTCTTTTGGTTAACACATCGCATACCCCTCATTGTAACTTGAATACAAATAATTTTTATGAAACTTTTTTTCCTATTGCTTTTACTTCAAAATTGGAAAAAACAAATATGAAATGATTTAATACAATGATTCTTTTCCAAATACGAAATGATACAAATGATTTTTATGAAACATTTTTTGGTTGCTTGTAATTGATATACATGAACCATATACATTTATCATGATATTGAAAGAGTAATTTCTTTGGAATATTTTTTGTTTATTTTGTATATAGTTAATTGTAACATTTTGAAAATTTATTTATAAAATATAATTTTTAAAAATAAAAAAATAATAATTTATGAAATATAAATTTTTATAAAAAATTATTTATTTAAATTTATTAAAATATTAAAAATTAACGCTTGTTTTTCTTCGAGGTATTTCATTTATTCCATTTTTTAATGCAATGAAATAGAAACAACTTTTCTTAGAGCAATGGAAATAGATAGAGAATATTATTCGCATCCAGGCCTGGAATTTGACGGTCTGTAGGACGTTTTTTTGTCTGTTGGAACGTATTTGACAGTCAATCAGAAAATTAAAACGTCAACAATGACGGGCATAAAAATATTGAAACTGTCTATTTGACTTCTACAGAATTAAACCTCCCGTCATAAATTTTAATAGTGATTTGATGGAATACTTGTTCGAGAGTATAGCCTATGCTAGTTACTAGGCATGGCATGAATTGTTTCCTTGTGGGTGGAGTTAATGCTCTTTCAGATTTCTTTTCCATTTCTTTGAATAATCCGGCCTCCATTCCGGTGACTCAACTACCTACTCTGGTGTTCTCTGGATGAAGCGGCCGTTCTAATGCATCGAGATAATGTATCAGGGGTAATCTAATCAAGATAATGCATCAGGGTAATCCAGTGATTGTTAAGAGGCTGGAAGAGGCCAGGAGGATGATCTTGTATTCCATTATAGTTTTACCTTTCCCGGAAATATTCTATTCTTCCTGCTAAAAGGGACATCAATACTCTTCTCCGCATCCATTGAATCGATTCCCGTTGTTCTACTTCTAACTGCAGTCCAGGTAAATTGGAACATTTGTTTTTCGGATGATGCCTAGTTTTGAATGTTTCTTCTTCGATCTATGACCTAAACTCTCTTTATTTCCAGCAAATTTGAGTTGGAAGGAGTCTTTCTGTGACCGTTAAGCAAGTTATGTATAATATTTGATTATTTAGGCATATTACCGTTTCTGTGAGTAATAGGAACATTGGAAGTTCTGTCTACAATATTTGAGTTAAACTATGAGTCTAGAAGCTTTGTAAAAGAGAACCATTTTACCATTTGTATCTTCGACCGAGCTGGAAATTATGTTTTCTTCATCTTTCCGGTCGAGTTGGATATTATGTTTTCTTCATCTTTCCTCGGGAATCATTTTCCAACGGTGCAATTATTTTCTGCGTACAACCTCTGTATCCCCCTGCTATCATATTGTTCAACAACGCCAAGGAAAAACTGGAAATGAACTAAAACATTAATGAAAGCTGATTTTTCTCTGGAAAATATGCTGGAAAATCCTATTCTTCAGGCAATTAATATAAATATATCAAGTCCTTTTTTCCACCAGATTATTCCGACTTGGATTCTTCCCTACTGAAAACCTCTTTCCTTCTCTTCTGGTTCAATCTACTTTTTCCATTTGGAAGATATATTCGTAACACTCTCAAGTTCCGTCTCTTAGCGGCGATTTTGGCTCTTTACTTTGAATGCGGAAATGGCTCCTTGGGTCTCTCGGCCACAGTCCCCAGTGCTGAGTCTCAGCAAGAATGTCTGGCCTGTGTTGTCTCTGCCTGCGTGCCGTTTAACTTTTCTAACAACTTTCTGAGGCACCAATTTTGTCTTGCAGTTCTATCTCACGTGCCTGTCACAGTCCCCGACCCTTCATTCTTTATACGCTTTCAAATTCTCCCAATTCAAGTCATATTGCAGTGCTGCAGCCTCATCTCTTATCCGCCATCTTATCCGCCATGGCTGACTCGGCTCCAACCTTCAGACCCCCATCTGACTTTTAACTTCGGATATGGTATGACCGTGATTAGATCACAGGATCAAATGATCTATATGCCACTTACTGTTTATTAGGGTTTCCTTTCTCGCCCCCCTTTTCTTAGAACCAGAGTTTGGAGCTTCGGCGATCTTTGGGCTCTGGATGTTGTTGCAGCAGCATAGAAGCAGTATTATTATTATATAGTAAAGTTGCAGTTGAGTTCAGAACTTTATGATCCCTAGGATATTAAGGCAAAAATGATTGCCCCAGATTGAGAATTTAATGGTGTCTTTCGATCTCCCTTAGTATATGGTAGTTCTAGAAGCTTGTTAGAAACCAATGATGTCATATTTTGAGAGTAGGATCCTAGGATAAAATTTGCTTGTTGTGTTGTTGCATATATTGAGAGTAGTAAATTTTTATGCAAATTTTTTAATTACACTTAAGTATAACATAAAAAAATATTTGATAAGCATAAATATAATATTTGACAGGCACCAAATTGCCTGGGACGTAAAACGACAGGTACCAAAAACTCGAAAACGTCACCAAATTTTCAGATGACAGGCACTGGAAATTTGAAATTCCAGGCCTGTTCGCATCTATTCCATTTTTATAACGCAAAACTTTTCTTAGAGCAATAGAAATAGATAGAGAATATTGATAGCACCTACCTTTTATCAATAAAATTGATAAAATGATATTATAGATGTAAATAAATAGGAATTGAAAAATGATGATGATTTGTTTCCATTAGTAGGGGATTGCGGACTTGCTTTCCCCTTTTAATTGCAATGGAAACACATGCTTGGTTTAAAAATAGAAATGTGTGCACAAGGAACATGCATGCGTCCCTTTTTCAAATAGGTTCAACCCCCGTTCAAGCTCCACACAAGGATGCCACGTATTTTGGTGCAAAAAACATTAGGAAAATAATGCACTTGTGTTTCTACTGCATGCATGCTTTAAGAATGCATGCACATTTCTAAGCATACATGCACTCGGAAGATGTGTGCATTCCTCTATTTATAAACAAGAAAGGGGCTAATGGTTCGTTTTTTTCATTCCTCCTCTCAAGATTGATAATGACTCTCACTTCAAGAAAACTTGAACATCACGGGGTTTACTCAGTGAACTTGTTGTATAGCACTACCGTTCATAATATATTAAAGAATATTCTTAGTTTCACTAAATATTGGAAAGTGCCTCCTAAAATTGGATTGTTGAACCCCCTCCCAATATATCTTTCTAATTAAGAAAACCCCTAATTTCACCATATATTGTATGTATCCATTTTTATCAAACCATTTTTAATACCCCCTTTATATCATATTATCAAGTTGTAGCAAGCAGGAGCCCTAACGCATCTTAGTATAAGAAAACATGATGCTAAATAAAATAATAGTATAATGCTAATAATGATTCCACCAGGATTGCAGGAGCGACTGATCAATTTGAAGCGTTGGATAGTGGAAGGCCCAACAAAATAGTAATGAGGAGTAAAATACAACCTAATAAATAGATCAATGTAACAGAGAATGTAAAATACTGATTATAGTCACTGCAATTCTTAGAAATTATGAGAATTGAAGATGTTTCACACCACAACCTACAAATCTACCAATTTTATATCATGTCAATACAAGTATAGCCATAAAGAGCTCATGTTTTTTATAAGCTTTATAAATTAAATTCCAGAAAAATGAAAAAGTGAAACCCTTTCATGGATGGAATTCCATACCTTCCTATCAAAACAAACATCATCGATGTTTGAACTCAAATGAACATAGAAAAATTCACCTTACTTTCCAATAACACCATATAATCATGTGCATAACTTGGATTAGGTCATTCACAAGATGCAATGAATTGCCTCCACTTCCTCTACATTTATTCAATGAAATCAAGGGAATTAAAAACATTTAGTTGCATTTTCTTGGGTTATATCTACTTTTTTTTAACCTTTACATGAGAGGGAAAAATATCCATCGTTAAGTTTCAAGCATGCAATAGTTATAAAGATACACATGTGGTGAAACTTAAATGATACCATTTCAAGGTAGCGATAACACATAGGGTATGTAAATAAGGATTTAGATTTTCACCTATGGTCATGTCAATACTGATATAATATTAAGACATATGACTTGCATATGAGAATTGGAATTACAATTATGAATGTGACAAATATAACTCAATCTAAGAACTATTCCTCACTCGTAATGTGAAAATGTTAAAGAAGAATACAAAACGTTCAAATAAATAATTAGTTAAGAAATATTGATTTAACTTTTCTTAGTTCTAGTGAGCCAATAAAGATTGATCTCACTTCTATTAGTTGTCATGGAGCAAGGTTTGATTGAATACTAATAACCACCTAAACCCCAACCTAAAAAATTATTTTTAAAAAAAAGACTTTATAAGTTCAGTGATTTGGAGGTATAAATCCAACCCATGATTTGGAGGTTTTTCCTTAGCAGACGTTAGGACTAATATAAATCCATCCGATGATTTGGAGTTATGAATCTATCCCGTGATTTGTAGGTTATTCCTTAGCAAAAACTAGGACTAATATGAATCCAACACATAATTTGGAGGTATGAATTGAGCCCATTATTTGGAGGTATGAATCCATCCAATGATTTGGAGGTTATTCCTCAGCCCACCCAAATAAAATAACCCCCAATATTTATATTACTATGTCAAATTAAAAATCCCCCCTTAACCCCTTAATATGAGACAATATATTTTTGAGGTTTTTAGGAGTATTCAAACCACCAATACGAATGGGCGTGATATGATATTGCCTTGCTAGTGAACCCCCCAAGGTGAACATACATTCCGACTAGGAGAAACTGCAATCATTCACCGTCATATAGTATAGGTAAGCCTTATTTTTTTTACCAATTTTATATTTTTTATATTTTAGAAATTTACATTTAAGAAATTTTTTTTTTTTATGTTGAATTGAAGATATTATTCCATAAATATGGTAGAAAATTTCAATCCTAATGAAGACCAAAACCCTATACCCCCACAATATCCATACATTGAAATAAATCGATGTTTATATGAGCCAACAAACTAAATTAAGGAAATTAGAAACACAGGAGAACTGTCCCGCCTGACACTATCCACTTCCCTTGACACCATTGTTTCTTTCATTGGCCATACCCATGGCCAATTGTTTGATATATATGACTATAGGACCAGGATGAGATATTTTTATTCAATTGTAATTAGTAAGTAAGATGCTAAAAAAATGAATATAACCAAATAATCCATTTTTCCAATAAGTTTATTGACCCTAGAACTAGATCCAACCATTGGATATTAGAATGAGATGTATTCACATGGATTGATGCACATTCCAACCATGGAAAAACAACTAGATGGATAGATGGTTTATGGGGTTTGATAAAACTCCCTGAAATAGGAGGGAGGTTCCCTTGTATTTTCTTTGGAAATTATGGGTTGAGTTAATTCTTAGTCTCCATGTCAAATATTTTGACACTGGTTAATTTCAAAGGGTTGGTATTGGCTTGGCTCAAGATTGGGAAACTTCTATGTGTAAATTGAGAGGGTATCCTACTTCTAGGTGCATGTGCCCCTCCTCCCACCCCCGAACACCTTAACTTGGAGATAGCATTTGAGATACTAGTACTGAAATCACATACTTGACACACAATATAGTGCAACATAGTGCCTTTGTAGTAGCCTCTTTTGGAGAGAATTCCTTTGATTATGTTAGACCTAATGATGTCAAGCCTTCATCTAGACATGATAGCTTTTCCGGTTCCGAGCCAATTATTCCTCATTGATGCTCGCATTACGGACATACTTGTTATGACTTGAGAGAGGATCCTATATAGGAAAATTTCTTGGACAAGGTTAGTATAACATATTTTGTCTATATTCATTGATTTTGTATATAATATTTCATTTGACAAATATTTGGCCCGGATTAGAGGAAATTTCACCTCAAAATGGGCCTCTTAAAAAAAATTAATAAAATAATAGTTAAAATAATAAAATAATATTTATTAATTTTGGAGGAAGAAAAGAAAAAACTATTTTTTTGTTTGCATTTTTGACATATCTCCCCGTGTTTTTACTCAAATTTCGATCGCGAGAGCTCATTGGATGCGGAATTTAATTCCGCATCCAACGAGTACCCACTCGGCATACTTTTGATGGACCCTACTACCCCAAAAGCAAGAAATACCTGAAAAAAAATGTGATGATGATGTCATCATCACATTTTTTCAAGTATTTCTTGTTTTTCGGGTAGCGGGGTCCATCAAAAGTATGTTGAGTGGGTACTCGTTGGATACAAAATTTGATTCCGCATCCAACGAGCTCTCCCGATCGAAATTTGAGTAAAAAAACGGGGAGATATGTCGAAAATACAAACAAAAAAGTAGTTTTTTTTATGATACCTATCCCCAAATTTATATTAAAAAAGTGTTTAAGCCCTATACGGTATTTCAAATTTAAAGCAATTTCATTGGCTAACACATGATGACATGGAATTTGAGTTAAAGTTAAAAGGCCCATTTTGAGTTGAAATTTCCTCTAATTAGTGGACATAACTTTATAGTATTTGTAAATGTATTTTTTTTGGAATGTGTAACTCTTCCAAGATGACATGCCTCCATCAAGGCGGTAGGGTGCCTCTTCTCCTAGACTTGATGAAGCAGTTGGTGTAGCCTGTTTGCTTGAGGATTCTCACACTTAGATATTTAGATGACTTTAAGTTTTTTGCCCGTGTGTGTGTGTGTGTGTTTTCCTCAACTTGATTTCCATTTTTAAATTCAATTTGAACTCAACTCTATGCTTTTATAATTTTTATTGGATGACATCTTGAGTTGCATAGGGAACATTCACTTAAAATGGTTAATTAAGAATTTTTAATTTGACATTAAAAATGGTTAAGTAATATATTTATATGATGTGATAAGGATCTAATATCATTAAGAAAGTTTCCCATGAGCAGTTGTAGCATCCCATATATTAAGTTAGATTACAATGGATCTTGAAGAAAGGAAATGATAGTCACATTAACAGTATATTAGTGTGACATAATAGGTGTTGCATGAAGATTTGTTAATTGAGCAAATTATATATAGTTTTGTATTAGTAGAATACATCAATAAAAGCATGCATGCACTAAAGTAGGGTACCCTTAATCAAAAACTGGCTTGAGATTCTTTGGTTAGTTCCTTTAGTATGTTTCTTTCCTAGAATTTACTAAAAAGTATTAAAGATTTTATATGACAAAAGGGTTAAAGGCTTAGTTTGTGTGTCCAACATATTTATTTAATGATTACTCATTTTGGTGCATTATGAGTTTCTACGGTTCTTACAATATATATTGAAGATACTCAAAAACATTTTATGACAGAAGGATGAGTTTGTAGTGTTTGCGCCATTCCTAAAAATGGTATACCCACAAGATCTCTTAGAAATTATGCACAAAAAATAAGGTGCAACATGAATGTGGGGTATATTGTTACACTAGAGAGCAAGGTTGATAAAATATAATGTTTGTATAGTTATTTAATTTAATTTTTTTTTCTACAACATATTTATTATATATTTTTACTTTGGTATTTTTAGATTTACACATAAATGTAAGTGAATAGGATCATATATATATGTCTTGTTTATAGAGTATATAATGTTTTATAAAATAATGGAATAGATATTTATGAATCTAACAAAGAAGAATTTGATAAATAATATTATAAAAATGACTAATTAAAAGGGTGGTTTCTTACCATATAATCTCAATATTTATAAAAGCTTGTACAAAACTTAAAGAATGACAAAAATAATTTTCATATGATTAGTTAAAAGATATACAAAATTAACTTAAATCAAAATCCAAGGAAGAGTTAAAAATAAAAATATTAATTGCTATTGGATGGCTTCTTGAGTTAGATATCATTTCCTAAGTTGTTCATGGTAAGATCCTTAGTTGATGAAATTTTTATGCAATAAGAATGGAATTGGTCTTGGGAATTTTGATTAAATTTCTTTCATTGATGCTTGTAAAAACTGTAGGGAGGAATTGCAAAGCAACTAGGGACATGAGGAGGGAAACACCCTCATGATTTGTAACCCCATATTCAATGAGTTATTTTTAGTGGGATTCTAAAGTATCATTTTTTAAATGTTAATTGAGATAACTATGAAAAAAAAACTCACTTGAGTTTTGTTTTTCCTTTTCCAGTCTCCAGAAAGTTGCACAACTCCAAGACGTAACAAGACTCGATTTTCCTCTAGCTCTAAGAGGAGGAAGACAATCTTTGGGGATGCATCTCATAGTGGTGAGGGTCAATTACCAATTCATTATGGATATTATCCATGATAGCATATTTTTTAGCACAAGGTACTATTTTCTATCTAGGGGATGAGGTTCCATTCACAATCATCCCATTCATCACTACTCTATGGTCCATAAAACCATGCAAGTTTTCACATCCATATTTTGAATACAAGGTTGCTTGAGCTTTGAATTGAATCAAACCCATGAGATCAACATATTGTGTTGCGATGATATGCATGTGACCAATATACATTTACCACCTCCTAAAGAGTTCTGTGTACATGCCCTCTGATTGTTCATTCCTCTCACCTTCTTATTTCCTCTACCATAACTGAAGAGCACCATTGGACTATAGAATGTGCGTCTTGAACAAGGAAATTTTCCATGAAATTCATATCCTACCCATGTAGTACAGTTTTGACACATGCATCATCTTCGTTGTGCTCACCTTTCCCATGCCTAGTCTCAAAACAATTCCAAATATGTGGTACATTGCATTTTTGTGTGGAAAAAACTCAATTGTTGAAATACATGAGTATTCTTAAACTAGCCCACACAACCATTTAACAAAATCCAATGGTGATCTATTTGTATATATCTTTTCTCCAATTAATCACAGAACATTTGGAAGCAATGTTGTGCAAAATGTAGGTCATGGAACCTATTATCACTTATGTATAACCTAGGCTCCAATATTATCCTTTGATCTTTTCTATTATCTTGACCATGCCTATATGTGATATGTACCATTATGTTTACCTAATCTAAATGATAATATTATCTATAGATCTCATTTTGTAGTTAGAGGGTGTATTTATCAACAAAACTCACAACTGATAGTATAGTATTTATGGGAAAGTTGTCCCAGCATATTCTAAATTTATCATCTTTCCATCATGCCACATTGACATATTGAACATATTGTTGTTTTCTTCCCCAAAAAGTCCTCAAAAAAATAACATACTTGTATCTAGTTACATATAAATCAGGTCATAATTAGAATCTAACTTTTTAAAACTACATGTAAAATTTCTTTATGTAATTATAACCTAACCATTTAAAACCATATGCAATCCTCTTAAGTACAAAGCATTGAACTAGAGAATCATTAATGATACATTTCTGTTTCCCACCATCTAGTTCATAAGTAACATATTTGAAAATTTACATGTCAACCACTATCCTACTAAATTCATGGTTCTCACTTTCATGAATTCATTCACTCAATAATGCAAATCGAACACACCTAGAGCATGTCCCATCTAAACAAGACTTTGTATAATATTTTTATTCTCCAGGTCTTGGACACATGAATAAAGTCTGTTGATGATACTAGTGACAATATGGATGAATGATTATTACGCATGGTTGGTATGAAAAACATGATGGATGTGTATATATGTGTCATAATATAACCAAATTGTATGTGTTATCTTCAACAATACGTGAAAAAACCGTGTCAACAATACGTGTTACAATCTTGCATGTTATAACATACCCAGGTTTTTATTTATCAAACTATCTTTATCCTAGGTTGAACTTCTTGTGTTCATTCTTGAATATCTCATAGAATTATGTTTGTCACATGTAAATAAAGTGTTTAATGCGGGGTTCATAACCTCTTCCAAAATTTAGAACATCATTTTGATTGGAAGAAGATTTGGTATGTTCATGCAGATTTTTTTGACTAATCCCTTAACAACTTGTTGCAGCTGCAACTGTTTTCCCCAAAAAAAAATCAAATTTTGGTCCCCCTCATGATTTTAATGTTGCTTTGAATCGATTGGATCCATGAATTTTTGGGTCATGCTTTAATTTCGGATCATCTTGAAGTCTAACCCTCATCCTATTTTCAGAGATGTCTTATGTTTATAATGACTGCGGGTCACGGATTTTGGTTTCTGTTTTATTTGCTACTCGAAGACGAATCGGACCATTTGTTCTTCGTAAAACCGTTGTTCTGGAGGTGAAACAGTTTTAACCGTTGCTAAATTTTTAAGTTTTTCAAACATTTAGCATTCTTATTGATCGTAGGTTGTTGGTTGTCTGTCTTCTGCTGTTGCGGCTCCCAAAGCAGCTACGCACCTGAAATGTAAGTGCTCCACCCACCGAGGCGTGTCGTTTTTTTTTGGTCACGTGTCTGTAGCCTTTTTCTTTTCCGTCGTTGCGGCTGTGCAAAGCCCTTGGCTTCCGACATCAATGTCTTTCCGATTTTCGACTGGAAGTTTTCCCGCCCACAACTTAGGTCATAACTCTTCCGACTCCGATAGGCCTAAGTGTTTTCGCAGTGCCCGTCGCCTGTTAAGACCCGCTTATGCGGCTGTGACTGAGTCTATCCTGCCGATGTTAGCATTCTAAGCCGCCGATGAGTTTTTTTCATTTTCCATCGTTGGTGAGTCTTTCAAACCCGTGTATGAACGAGATAGTGGTGCCGGCACTTGTCAAGGTCCTCATAGCAGTAATGCAGTGCATGGCCTCTCTTGATGCTTAGCCATTTTAGTTGATATAATTTGACGTTATTTAGAATGCAGTCCCAACGAATGATGCACGTTGTTTAATTGTAGGTGGACTCAAGAGACTGGTCAGACTATCGCGGCGCGAAGGGAGCTGGGAATTTTTGGCAAAGATCGAACCGAAACCGACAGGATCACAAGGAGGGAAAGCAAAGTAGAAGGAAAACTCAATAGCAACAAAGGCGCAGACCTGAACGATCTGTCAGTTACTCAGTGAATCATGAGTACGCACAGAAAAGATAAAAAATAGGGATATGAAACGTTGTGAGGGACCAAAAGGTCACACGTTTGGGGGCATCCCAAGCGGTCAACTGTTTTAGTTTAAATATTTGAAAGTGAGAACTTACAGGGGATTTTTCCTGTAGAGAAAACTTGTAAACTATCGCTTGTAAGAGGAACTATTTCATTTTACAACCGGGAATTGCAAATTTTACCTGTTGGAGAAAGTGCTATGTGGAATGTCTCGATGTGATTAAATAAACGATGTTGAATGGGAACTATTTCGTTTTCGACTGTGTTTCATTAACTGTGAGGATGTTCTAACTTTCTGAACCTATGTTCTTGTCTGAACGTTCTCCAGTACATTCTGTGATGCTTTTCCATTATGAGTAATGGGACTTTTTTTAACTTTTGATGAGTTATCTTGTCATGTATACTTTTATTCATGTTTATATGTTTTGGTCATAAGAACAGCTACCTGTGATATGCCATAACACATGGACAGTGTTGTATTACTCATGAATCGATAGCTAGCTCTCTAGAGATAGTTTAGTTAGTAATTTATCTTCTAAAAATGTATGTGATTTCGATGCTTGCGAGTTCTAAGACAAGAGGTAAGAACCTGTGCATCACTTTGTGAATACTCCTGGCATTCTTTATCAAATCTGCATATAGGTAGGCACTTGCATGTCATGTTTTAAGTAAAAAATACAAAATACATACGGTGGACTGAGCCGCAACCGGTAAAACCTTTATTTTGTTACTTGACCTACGGTAGTCGGACCGCAAACCGAACTGATTCCCTACACCAAACAGTCACGAGCTAATTGGGAACGTTTACTGGGGAGAATCCCTTGCTGTTGTTTCCTGTGATTTTCCAGGCCTCAACAGTTTCTGGCGCTGGAAGGAGGGCCCGCCAGTGCATGGCTGGCCAAGGAAACCCGTTTTCCCGAAACTATTCCACCGGTAACAGTTCAGAAGCCAGTGTGTTTCCTAATCTAATTCCGGAAGAAGAGGGTAGAGAACATTTGTATTCTATCGACAAAGAAGTTGTTAATAATCTGAGAAGACACACTAGGGCATATGTGAAGAAGATTGGAGGATTGCCAATCATCCCTGAATTGCCCAGAAGAGAATAAAGAAGGAAGGATTGTCCTATATTGGAAGACTCAGTGCTGGTTGAGGATTGGGAAGAACTTGTAGAAACAGCCTTACAGGAATTTGTACTACCTTTGAATCAAGAGGGCCCGAATACTCCTCACAGAGTCTCCTGCTCACACTCCTGTTTGCTCACCTCCTCACTCTCCACCTAGACTCATGGAAGGCATAAACACAAATCAACCACCCAACCCACCGAATCCACCACCTTCCTGGAGATCCAGATCACCTTTAAACCTAACACCTCCATTACATGATTTACCTCAATCCTTTGAAAAGATGCTACCCAAATTCGACCCAAGTGAAAAAATACTAGTAGACGACCACTTGCAAAGTTTCTATTTGGCAATAGAAGGGTTAAGGGCTGGGGAATATGAAGATGTAGTTTGCAGACTTTTCCCGCACACCCTTAAAGGAGTTGCGGCATCATGGTACTTTGGTTTTCATGCAAACTCTATCCCTGATTGGGATACCTTCGAGAGGATTTTTAGAAGTAAGTATGCAACCCAGAAGACTCATGCAGCTCTTATGAAAGGAATATGCGCCTTGAAGAAAGAGAGAAAGGAAAAGGTGCACAGTTTCACTCAAAGGTTTGCAGCATATCTCAAGAATTTTTCTGAAGCTGACAGGCCTACAGATAAATTCCTGATTGAATATTATACCTCAGCTCTGGGACCCGAGTTGGCCATGTTTGCCAAGATTAAGGCCAATCCCACTTTAGCAAAGACCTATGAGGAGGCAGAGAAAGTAGAGGCTGAAAGGGAAAGTATTGAAGATTATCCAGAACGATCAGGAGAGAAAAGTGTGGGAAGGAAAGCCTTATTGTTTACCAAGCCCAAGGAAGAGCAATCACCAGATTTTGAAAGTATGGCAAAAATGATGCAGAAGCTTTCTAACAGAATCATAGACTTGGAGAAAGAAAAGGAAGCCCAAAAGTTCTACAAGCCCTATTACAAGAAGCGGGAGGACAACAATCAATCCCAACCCCCTCCACACAATTCGACATCTATGAATTTAACAGAGGTAGGAATGGACAATTTTTGCACTTTCCACCAACAAGCTCACTCTGAAAAGAACTGTCCTCAATGGATAAACTCGATGACGTTAGTGATGAATCAGCTATTGGACTCTAAATTAACAGAAGACGGAGATGAGGAAAGAAAAGACAGTAATACGTCGACCAAAGAACAAGAGGATGAGACCATGGTTCTATGGAACTCTGTCTCATTATTCGATGCCGTGGAGGAAAGAAATTGGGAGTACGAGGACGTCGTGGAAGCGAATGTAACAACAAGAAGCCAAGGGTTGGTGAAAGAAGATAGTCTCATGCTCCCAAAGATTAAGAGGCTGCAAAAAAATGTTAAGAAATTTCAAAATAATTCCTCAGCTAATAAGATTCTTGAATTCACCATTACCAGCCAAGATCCTAGGCAGAATGATACGTATGCCAAGCCCCAGGAAGAAAAAATGAATGTTGATAAGCCTCATCCCACCAAACCACAGATGGATTATGATATTGTGGAAGATATAAAGAAGACAAGGGCGAATGTCTCATTATTTGAAATGTGTAAGGTGCCGCAGCAGAAAGAAAAACTTTTGAAAGCACTTGAAGCATCAGAGGAGAGGCTTCCCACTGACAATCAACCCAAGGAAGAAGAATAAATCGGGGAAGCAAGCATTGGGAGTAAGTCTAAGAACAAGAATCCACCTTTCCTCCTCACGTTTGAAATTTTTAATCACAACGTACATAATTGCCTGGTAGACTCGGGGGTGTCAGTTAACATCATGCCAATATCAGTCTGTAAAAGGATAAATGGACAGCCTAAGCCATCCACTTGGAGGGTTGTTCAGTTGGATAGGACGAATGTGAAAGTAATTGGGGAAATCGAGGATGTCCTAGTCCGCCTGTCTTCAAATGATAAAGTGTGCCAAGCTATTGATATCGTGGTGACCGACATACTAGACGCTTATGGACTTGTTCTAAGCAGAGACTGGTCGGTAAAACTAAACGGATATTTTGCCTCGGATTGCTCACATCTGTGGCTGCCGTATAAAGGAAGCCCGAATCAAATTAAAATCTTGAGGGAGCCTCACATGAAATACAACGTTACTCAACTTGAGGAAAAGAACAAACCAGTGGATTCTGTGTTGGGAAATTACTTTATTGAGTTGGAACCAGGAAATTACCAAGCAGAAGAAGCCAGTAACACGTCAGACGCTCAGCCTGATCTCCTTCGATTTTCATAGGCTGATGAAATAGACTGTAAAATAGTAAACTTAGCGGTAGGAGTAGATTCTTGTGCAGTAGTTAGCGATTTCTGGGCATTTTTTTTATGGTTCTAAGACGTTAGAAGGGTCAGGGGCCGGCTGTGTCCTGATCGACCCCAAAAAGAATAAACATTTTATTTCATGCAGATTAGAATTTGAATGTACAAATAACATAGCTGAGTATGAAGCGTTGGTGCAAGGTTTAAGGAAAGCAATCGAATTAAAGGTAATTAATCTGAAAGTTTTTGGAGATTCTAAAAAAATTGTAAAACAGATTCGAAATCAAATACATTGTATTTCTCCTCACTTAAAAGCTTATCAAAATGAGGTATGGGACCTACTCAAATGTTTTAATGCATTTAATATTATATCAATTCCAAGACTTAAAAATGCAGCAGCTGACCTGTTGGCCACATCAGCTGCTAGGCTTGTGCCTACTAATAATCGATGCTCCGTTGAATTGCTTTTCAGGCCCTCGGTCCCTGATATGATTACCAACCTACGATTGTTCGACGACGATCAGCAGATTATAGAATGCTTGACAAATGACGATGTATTTAAAGGGGCGATTATAGATGATGAAGAACATCAGGCCGAGCTGAAATATGATAATTTCATCCCTAAAGGAGTCAGAACCTTAGAAAGAATGTTCGATTTAAATGAAAAATTTAGAAGACCAGCAAACGTGAAGACTCACAGCTCATCTCTACAATTTGAATTGATAAATTTAGGAACCAAGACAAATCCTAAATATGTGAATCTTGGCAAATGTTGTTCACCAGCAGAAAGAGATAAGTTCATCAATATTTTTAATCAATATAAAGATGTTTTCACCTGGACATATGAGGATTTGAAGACATATGACACCAGCATCATCCAGCATGTTATCCCCATCAAATCTGGTGTCAAACCTTATCAGCAACCTTTAAGGAAAATGTACCCAAAATTGGAACCCCTGATCTAGAGTGAAGTTAAGAAATTATTGGATGCTAGAATCATTTTTAAGGTCAGACACTCTGAATGGGTCTTAAATCTGGTACCAGTGAGAAAAAAATCTGGAGAAATCAGGCTCTGCGTGGATTTCAGAAATTTAAATCGCGCTTCGAATAAAGACAACTATCCTGTTCCACCCATGGAGCAACTACTACAAATGGTCTCAGGTTCTAAACTATTTTCTTTATTAGATGGATTCTCAGGCTACAATCAAGTATTGGTAGCCGAAGAAGACATATTGAAGACAACATTTAGGACCAGATGGGGAACCTTCGCTTACCAAAGAATTCCTTTTGGGCTTATAAATGTCAGAGCTGCGTTCCAGAGGGATATGGACATAGCTTTCCGCGGTTTGATTGGCCGTAGTGCTGTAGTGTATCTCGATGATATTATGATATTCTCAAAGAGGAGAGAAGAACACGCGTTTCATCTAAGGAATATTTTTGAACGCTGTCGGAAATATGGTATCTCACTCAATCCCAAGAAGTGTGTGTTCGCGGTTACGGAGGGCAAGTTGTTGGGTCACGTAGTTTCAAAGAAGGGAATCTCTATAGATCCAGAAAGGATCAAGGCCATTGAACAGATCCTCTTGCCCCATAATAAAAAGGGGATGCAATCATTTATGGGAACAATAAACTTCGTGCAAATATTTGTGCCAGATTTTGCTCAGATTGTCAAACCTCTGCAGCAAATGGTGAAGCAAAGTGTACAATTCAAGTGGACTGAGATTGAGAAGAATGCATTCAGCAAGATTAAAACTATTGTTGCACACGCACCCTCCCTAAAAATCCCATATTTCGATAAATATTTTATTCTATATACTTTTGCATCTGATGATTCGCTAGCAGCTGTGCTTACTCAGAAGGAAGATGGGGGGGATGAATTCCCAATATATTTCATGAGCACTGGTCTACAAGGGGCCGAATTAAATTTCCCGTCTATTGATAAACAATCTTATGCAGTATTCAAAGCAGTGAAACAATTCAAGCCCTACATATTGAAAAATCAAACCAAGGTGATCGTCCCACACCCAGCTATGAGGTCCCTTTTTATATAGAAGGAGTTAGGAGAAAGAAGGGGTAATTGGGTAACACCTCTTCAAGAGTATGAACTCGAGTTCAAGCTAGCTTCTATAGTGAAAGGGAAAGGGTTGTGCAAACTAATGACTAAAAATGGAAACAATGAAGAACATGCCTGGGAAGACGAGGCTGAATTACATTTGATGGATGTATGTCCTTTGTTCACGGCCCCCAAATCTTGGTATAAAGACCTTGTACATTACCTTCAGACAAGATTGTTGCCAGAACATTGGAATTCTAAGCAAAGAAGAGCCCTGCATCTTAAATCAGCCTCCTATCAAATTGTTGAAGGAATATTATTTAGAAAAAATTACGACGGAGTCCTTCTCAGATGCTTAGAGAACGAAGATGCGAAGAAGGTAATGACAGATCTGCATGACGAGCCTGCTAGGGGACATTTTTCAGGAGATACTACAGCTCACAAAATTCTCAGAGTCGGTTACTACTGTCCCACGCTTTTCAAAGGCACACGCCCATGTCAGGAAGTGTGACATTTGTCAAAGGTGTAGTGGAAGACAATCTAGAGCAGCTAGACCACTGAAGCCTGTGATGATCACAGAGCCATTCGAGCAATGGGGGTTGGATATTATTGGGGAGATAAAGCCAAAATATTCCTTACAACACAAGTATATTCTGACCACAACCGATTACTTCACTCGCTGGTTCGAAGCCATCCCACTGCGCAAAATAAATGAGGACACGGTCATCAACTTCCTGCAGGACCATATTATGACCAGGTTTGGAGTTCCAGTTTCTTTAGTCTTTGATAATGCTACTTACTTTTCATCAATTAAATTAACCGCTATTGCTCATGAGAAAGGAATAAGGTTGCATTATTCTGCTAATTACTATCCACAAGGGAATGGCTTGGCTAAATCTACTAACAAAAATTTGATTAGAATTTTAAAGAAGACTGTGATAGAAAACTAGAGGAGTTGGCACTCAGCGCTACTAAACGCCCTTTGGGCTGATAGAGTCACCCCCAAGTCTTCGATAGGAGTGTCTCCGTATACCCTTGTGTATGGAAAAGAATCCATTCTTCCCCCCAATATCATGCTACCCTCTTCCATAATAGCTCAAGATTCTAGAGGGTCAGATAATGAAGTCTTGCAAATGAGGATATACAATCTCCTAAAAGCAGAAGAGGCTCGATCTAAAGCCAGAGAGCGCTTTAAGCAACAACAAGAGGTAATAAAGAGATGGTTCGACAAACACAAGGCAGGAACAAAATATTTTGAAGTGGGAGATTTGGTTCTCAAGTGGGACCACCCCCATGATGAGAAAGGAAAACACACGAAATTCCAGCAGTTGTGGGTAGGTCCTTTCCAAATTGCGGCAAAGCTTGGCCCTTCAACTTATAGGTTTCAATATTTACAAGGGTGGAAAGAGAACTTGCCAGTAAATGGCTTAGTTCTCAAACCTTATTTTTCCTTATTTTTGTTCTTCTATTTTGTATATAAATAATCTGGCCTGACCTTTGTCTTTGATTCATGATTTTTTAGTTTTGTTTTAGTTGAAATTTCTACCGATTTCAATAAAACCCGTGGTTGCATGGGGAACATCAGAATTTGGACTGATCAAAGTTCTTAGGTGTAAGACTGTATATTGTTGTTTATCTAAAAGAACTTCTTCCATTTTAGCAGTTTTCTCAAATAGTTGTGTACGCATTGAAATCCTGCTTAACCCTTGTGAAATAAACCAGAATCAAAGGGTCTGGAATACTATTTTGAGGCTCCATCCATGTCACATTTAAATGTCCTAGGGAATGACAGCAAAGGGCCCATGGAAAGAAGTACGGTAAATAGTATATTAGATACAAATGATCCCATGCCAAGAAATGAATGCCAAAAGGCAGATAAGAGTAAAAAACTCCTATGAAAGCATTATATATCAAAACAAATGTTGAACCATATAAGTACTAAATCGTCAAAAGTTCCTCTCCATCTGTGAGCTAAAGCGTGAATATACCCCTCACACAAAAGGACACTTGGGAAAGAGGAGCCTGAATTAAAATTCAAAAAGAAAGGCATGTAGGAGGGCTCATACAAAAAGCACGAAAGTGCAAAGTGGCATGGGAATGAGGAACAAATGAATATTTTTGTTTACCATATGCTACAATCCTGTGGTGTCCAAGCCGGCAGCTACTTGAAGACAGAGGTAACAATGAAATTCATATTTAGGCCTCAAAAGAGTTATCTTGACTTGAAAAGCCCTGGTTTCCACTCTCTCAAATCGGACTGTCATCAATGATTAAAAGTACATATATTTTCCATTTGAGAAATCCAGATAGCTGGAAGAATTCAATAAGTTCGTTTGTTGTTAAAACAGTCTATCACTCAAAGAATATTCATCCAGAGATCTAGGTTCACCAGGTAATCGCCAATTGTTGCAGCTGCAACTGTTTTCCCCAAAAAAAATTCAAATTTTGGTCCCCCTCATGATTTTAATGTTGCTTTGAATCATTTGGATCCATGAATTTTTGGGTCATGCTTTAATTTTGGATCATCTTGAAGTTTAACCCTCATCCTGTTTTCAAAGATGTCTTATGTTTATAATGACTGCGGGTCACAGATTTTGGTTTCTGTTTTATTTGCTTGGGCGCTCCTTGGGCGCTCCTTGGGAACAGTGGGAATCTCGTTAATCCATTCATGCGCGTCACTAATTAGATGACGAGGCATTTGGCTACCTTAAGAGAGTCATAGTTACTCCCGCCGTTTAC